>CM049802.1:25156235-25283357 GCA_027422405.1 Ptychobarbus kaznakovi | reverse complement strand
GTTTAACAGTAAGTTCCCCTGCTATAAACGGTGAAAATCTGTATTGGACATTACATGTAATTTTACAGTATTTACAGTTGAAAAAATTTTAAATTGACATTCCCAGAATTCCTTGCGATACATTTTACATGTAAATGTTTTTTTCATTGAAATACATTTCTTCTTATTTTTTTTCTTATCAGTTGTGTACATTAGGAATGTATGTGACATCTAAAGTTGTTAAATTAATGTTTATTGCATAATTTCAGTTATATATGTGTTACCAGGATGGTGTTTAGTGTTTGTGTGAACGACAGTGCACATTATATTTATTATATTTATTATATATTATATATATATATATTATATATATAATAAACATACTACATACATACATTCAGGGATTGAAAATTACCTTTTTCGTCACCAGCCATCTGGTGCCAAAATGTTTAAGTTACCGGCCATTCATAACTTTCTACCCCCCCCCCCCCCCCCAAAAAAAACACACAAAACAAAAGAACAGATATAAATCAACAGCTTGAGGAAGTCTACACTGGACATGACAAAGCGACTGTTGCAAACCATTTTGTGTCAGTGCTAAGGGTGTGCGATATTGCCCCCCCAAAAGAATCTCAATATTTTCTGGGATTTTATCGATAAAGCGATATTTTGTGCTGATATCATAAGGACTACCGTGGACAGCTGACTCCTATAGTTTTTGATATTCTTCATACTCTGTGTGGTGTTCAGTTCACAGCAGTGATATAAATTAATCTTTTCCAATAAGTTTAAATCGATTTTAACCTTTTATGGGCATTTTTACCTTTATAAAGCAATTTTTTCTAAAAGTGTGCATCATCTTCTGAGTCAAATTATGACATTTAATCAATCAATTATAATAATAAAAAATGTAGGCTGTTACTAAAATGAAATCAGTATCAATAAAATTCATCTTTGGAGAAGTTTATGGCAATTTGATGTATATGATGTATGTTAATGCCGCTTAGAGGGACATGGAATGCTTCAATCTGCAGTTACAAATGCATAAATAACGTTTTGATATTTTAAACATAAAATGTTGAATACTGATATTTGAAATTATTAAAAAAATGAAAAGATACTTTAAATGTACAATTAAACCCGCCAGCAGGTGGCAGTAAGCCACTGTTAATAAGTGAGTCATTGTGACTGAACCGAATCATTTAAACGGTTGATTGATTCATTCAGGAACGAATCACTACGACTGAACCGAATCATTTAAACGGTTGATTGATTCATTCAGGAACGAATCACTCCGACTGAACCGAATCATTTAAACGGTTGATTGATTCATTCAGGAACGAATCATACGACTGAACCGAATCATTTAAAACGGGTTGATTGATTCATTCAGGAACGAATCACTACGACTGAACCGAATCATTTAAACGGTTGATTGATTCATTCAGGAACGAATCACTACGACTGAACCGAATCATTTAAACGGTTGATTGATTCATTCAGGAACGAATCACTGCGACTGAACCGAATCATTTAAACGGTTGATTGATTCATTCAGGAACGAAACACCGTCATGTTGCTCAGAGACGCAAAACCATGCAGTGGCTGTGTTTAGAATTTTTTTGGTTGGCAAAATAGCGCAAAAACAGGCAATATGGTGTCTAAAACGTAAGTATCTTATTATTAACTTTTTGTTTATTGAACTGTTGTATACCATGCTGATTCTTTAAGAAAAAAACGGCACTCTTCGTGTGATATTGATTAACTATATGAATGGATATAAATATATACATTTTCTGGCCCCTTATCGTGAATTATTAGGGATGTAACGATTCACTCAACTCACGATTCGATTCACGATTTTGATTTCGCGATTCAATTTGATTCACGATTTTATTTGAACAAAATGAGATTTAAGACCTTTTATTATTGCTTGGACAAAATGCATGTTTCTAATATAGCACTTTATTGCATATTATTGCTCTTTTGTTGGTTTTGATTGCTTCTATTGTCTTCATTTGTAAGTCGCTTTGGATAAAAGCCTCTGTTAAATAACAACATTTAAATATAATGTAAATAACAAAACTAAAATGGAAATTTTAAAACAAGCACCAAATCAAATAAATAAGTAACAAACTAAAATAAATCTCTTCATATAAACAAAATTAAGGCTTTGTCTGTGCTCTTTCCATTTAAAATTAGAGGCAACCACTGCATTTTAATCATCATACAAGCAAAGATGCTGCATACATGCAACATGAGTTGTTTTTAATCTAAATTAGATTGTATAATTTCGAAATTTGAAGCAAAAACAGAATGGTTTTACTTCAGTTTTGTGAAACTAGAGATGCAGATTCACTCTCTGCCAGCAGGTGGCGCTTCAAGCCTTTCCATGGTTTTCGGTGTAAACACACATTCAAATTGAATTGTTAATATCAAGGATTCATATCCTGAGAATGAATAAAAGTCAAAACGGCTTCCCATAAGCGCTGTCCTTATGACCTTTAATATGCATTATACAGGGGCAAGATGAAAAGAAAAAAAATACCATCTAAAGTTTTCTAAAGACAGTAAGTTCCCCTCAGAGATACATTCATATTAATTCCTACCCCTAACTGAATCACGATTTTGTTTGGCATCTCAACCGATTTGAATCGTCAGATGTTTGAATCGATTGTCAGCCGGCTCGCGGCTAATCGTTACATCCCTATGAATTATGAGATCATGTTAATAGACTGAATCATGCAGTGAAAGAACACACTCTAAATGCACACTAGTTAGTCAAACCAGACTTCATCACTTAGTCGCTCACGAATGAGTGCACTCTGTAGGTGTGTTTTTTCTGTTTTTTAATGTCATGATGTCTCACGAGTTCAGTTTTTGCATGCGCAGATTTGGCTTGCATTAACTTCCCCAAGAAATTAATGAGTGAACATATCTTACAAAAAGTAACCCGCCAAATTAGCTAGCAGTGATTTGACAACGTTATTCGCCACGGCTGATTTTTACCCGCATTTGGCGGGTTGGTGGGTGTTAATTTCAAACCCTGTATACATACATGCATGCATACATATACACACATATATATATACACACATATATATATATATATATATTTTATCTATATTAGTATTATTATTCATTTTATATTATTCACTTCAATATAAATCCAAACACACATCCATGGTTGTTGGCTAAAATTTAAAATTACCACCTTAAACTCTGCTTTGCATTTTTCATTTCGTGTGTGAGAATCAAAAACCAATTTGCTTTGGATTCAGTTATTTTGTCTATTTACAATTTTACATAAAAAATATCCATGAACTATTTTCAAAGCTAAATCTATAGTAAAACATTTTTCTGTTGCAAGGTTATTTTTATATATATATATTTTTCTATTTTAAGAATTTTTATAAATGTAGAGAGCATGTTAATTAAAAACTCACCAGATAGGTAGAGAAGGTAAAATAGACTTTTTCAAGGTTTTCTAACACCTCTTTCCAGAGCAAAACTTCAGGCGATGGCTCAATGATCCCATCAGCCACACTTCAGAAAACTGTGCATCATGTTTTAGAATGGCTACACAACTGTTTCTGGGCTCGAAGGGTACAAGAACCAATCGAGGCAGAACATTATATTTATGAGGGAATTATACTGTTTGGCCAAAGTACCATTTAAAGCCTAATGTGGCCCTTGTGCCAAAAACTTTAGCCAGCCCTGGACCAATTTCATGATCCTTCTTTGACTCATGACTACAGTTGCTAAGTCCGCTTATTATACGCGACTTTGGGCTTCTTTTGTTGTAAAAATAATCCCTGGTCGCGGGTTGCATTTTTTTTAGGGGGTTTATTTTAAAAAATATGGGCGCTTGCTAGGGAAATCTGATAAGCAACTTTGTTTCTTTATTTATTGACACTCTCTGCTCGGACAGTTAATAGCCAACCAGTGCAATAATATAAGTGCCGTAGCGTAATTTGCCAAATTTTCCCCCCCCCCCCCATTGGAGAGAAATCACAATCAAAAAGAATGCGCATGACACTAATCCAAGCAATGATAGAAGAAGACTCAGAGGAGTTTGATGACTTTCTTGTAGCCTAATTTTTACAATGTTTTGGTAATGTATTAATTATCACGGGCTGTAATAAAAAACAAGAAGTCATATCCTGATACGGAGTAAATACATGTGGTTCGTTAAGATGTCTTAAAATGTATTTCTTATTTTAACATTTAAACTTAGACCACATTATTATTACCTTTTTACTTCATGAATACACATAAATGGCAGCTTTATGATATTTCTATATTTTTAATAATATTTTAATAATATTATATTATATTTTATTTTTAATGAATGAATGATTAATTAATTAATTAATGAATGATGCATTTATATAGTACTTTATTGTGTATTGTTGTACACCCAAAGCACTTTACAATCATGTGGGGGGGGTCTCTCCTCAAACACCACCAGTGTGCAGCATCCACTTGGATGATACGACGGCTGCCACAGGACAACGCCGCCAGTGCGCTCACCACACACCAGCTACAGGTGGAGAGGAGAGAGAGTCATAGAGCCACAAGTGTATGCACCAGCTACAGGTGGAGAGGAGAGAGAGAGACATAGAGACAATCAAGTGTATGCGCTCACCACACACCAGCTACAGGTGGAGAGGAGAGAGAGTCATAGAGCCAATCAAGTGTAGACCACACACAGCTACAGGTGGAGAGGAGAGAGAGTCATAGTCAAGTGTATGCGCTCACCACACACAGCTACAGGTGGAGAGGAGAGAGAGTCTAGAGCCAATCAAGTGTATGCGCTCACCACACACCAGCTACAGGTGGAGAGGAGAGAGAGAGAGAGCCAATCAAGTGTATGTGCTCACCACACACCAGCTACAGGTGGAGAGGAGAGAGAGATAGAGACAATCAAGTGTATGCGCTCACCACACACCAGCTACAGGTGGAGAGGAGAGAGAGTCATAGAGCCAATCAAGTGTATGCGCTCACCACACACCAGCTACAGGTGGAGAGGAGAGAGAGTCATAGAGCCAATCAAGTGTATGCGCTCACCACACACCAGCTACAGGTGGAGAGGAGAGAGAGTCATAGAGCCAATCAAGTGTATGCTCTCACCACACACCAGCTACAGGTGGAGAGGAGAGAGAGTCATAGAGCCAATCAAGTGTATGCGCTCACCACACACAGCTACAGGTGGAGAGGAGAGAGAGTCATAGAGCCAATCAAGTGTATGCTCTCACCACACACCAGCTCAGGTGGAGAGGAGAGAGAGACCACACACCAGCTACAGGTGGAGAGGAGAGAGAGACATAGAGACAATCAAGTGTATGCGCTCACCACACACCAGCTACAGGTGGAGAGGAGAGAGAGTCATAGAGCCAATCAAGTGTATGCTCTCACCACACACCAGCTACAGGTGGAGAGGAGAGAGAGTCATAGAGACCAATCAAGTGTATGCTCTCACCACACACCAGCTACAGGTGGAGAGGAGAGAGAGTCATAGAGCCAATCAAGTGTATGCTCTCACCACACACCAGCTACAGGTGGAGAGGAGAGAGAGTCATAGAGACAATCAAGTGTATGCTCTCACCACACACCAGCTACAGGTGGAGAGGAGAGAGAGTCATAGAGTCAATCAAGTGTATGCTCTCACCACACACCAGCTACAGGTGGAGAGGAGAGAGAGTCATAGAGCCAATCAAGTGTATGCTCTCACCACACACCAGCTACAGGTGGAGAGGAGAGAGAGTCATAGAGCCAATCCAGTGTATGCGCTCTCACCACACACCAGCTACAGGTGGAGAGGAGAGAGAGTCATAGAGCCAATCAAGTGTAGGTGGAGAGGAGAGAGAGTCATAGAGCCAATCAAGTGTATGCGCTCACCACACACCAGCTACAGGTGGAGAGGAGAGAGAGTCATAGAGCCAATCAAGTGTATGCGCTCACACACACCAGCTACAGGTGGAGAGGAGAGAGAGTCATAGAGACAATCAAGTGTATGCTCTCACCACACACCAGCTACAGGTGGAGAGGAGAGAGAGTCATAGAGCCAATCAAGTGTATGCGCTCACCACACACCAGCTACAGGTGGAGAGGAGAGAGAGTCCAATCAAGTGTATGCGCTCACCACACACCAGCTACAGGTGGAGAGGAGAGAGAGAGAGAGTCAAGTCACTACTGATTATACTAGAGATGTGTTATGCTCTCACCACACACCAGCTACAGGTGGAGAGGAGAGAGAGTCATAGAGCCAATCAAGTGTATGCGCTCACCACACACCAGCTACAGGTGGAGAGGAGAGAGAGATCATAGAGACAATCAAGTGTATGCTCTCACCACACACCAGCTACAGGTGGAGAGGAGAGAGAGTCATAGAGCCAGTCACTCACCACACACCAGCTACAGGTGGAGAGGAGAGAGAGTCAAGAGCCAATCAAGTGTATGCGCTCACCACACACCAGCTACAGGTGGAGAGGAGAGAGAGTCATAGAGCCAATCAAGTGTATGCGCTCTCACCACACACCAGCTACAGGTGGAGAGGAGAGAGAGTCATAGAGCCAATCAAGTGTATGCGCTCACCACACACCAGCTACAGGTGGAGAGGAGAGAGAGTCATAGAGCCAATCAAGTGTATGCGCTCACCACACACCAGCTACAGGTGGAGAGGAGAGAGAGACATAGAGCCAATCAAGTGGATGGGGATTATTAGGAGGCCATGATTGACAAGGGCCAGTGGTGGGAATTTGGCCAGGGGTTACACCGGTTACACCCCTACTATATCTATGTTACAGCTCCCCTTCGAAGCTCTTGTTCATTTTTGTAAAATAGCTTTTGTTTTTGCTTTTCATGTAAAATAGTGATTTCAGTTTAATATGTTTCAGGCTCATTTATTGGTAATAAATAATATTGATGATAATAAATCATCAAAAAAATATTGGGCTTGTTTTGGGCTTGTTTTTGAACCTGCGGTTGCTTTTTTGTCTCGCGAGAGTTGGCAACAGTGCTCATGACTCGTGAGAATAACAGATTTACAACAGAGAAGTTTTCACAGCGTCTCACTGCTGTGGCTAAAACTGCATTTATGTGATTTGTTTCTGTCAGTTTGTTTCTTTTACAGGGTTCTTGAGAGGGCCGATAAGGCTGGAAGACCTGCTGAACGAGAAGCTAGACTAACTTACAAAGGTTTAAGAGGAACAAGTGAGTAATAAAAATCCTGCGGTTAAAAGTCTCAGCAGAATTTATTGTATTTAACTTGCTGCATAATGATCCGGGTTTGGTTACTCTGGGGGGGGGGGGGGCAACACTTTTAAATGTCAAGATATATATTGAATATTGAACTATGCATTTTATAGCAACATTGGCCGGCCCTAAAGGAAAGCACAGCTAACACTAACAGCTCTAACATGTTTCTGTGATTAACTGCTCAGCGACTCTGCTCATGTTGTTACAGAAATGGCCGTATAAGTCATTATGTTGCCTGCTCTCCTTCCCCATTCATCCATCTTTGTCTTTGCCCTTCTCTGTGCCCTTCAGTGCTTGAAGGCCATCCAGTGCACTGGCACACATTTTTGGCATGTTTGCTTATCCACTTTCCCTCTCTGTACCCTCTATGCCTTTGTTTTTCGCACAACTTATTTAGATCAGCTTAGGAAAGGCTTAAATAAACACTCTTAGGAACAGTTCACCCCGAAATGAACATTCTGTTATTTACTCATGTTGTGCCAAAACTGCTGTTAATGTTTACGACCCAGGTAGAAGTAAAGTGTACTTGAATGCACACAAAAACAAAACTTAAATACAAGCAAGTACATTTGTAGCACATTCTTATTTATTTGTGCTAAATAAAATTTTAAAAGTTATACACTATAAGTACAATAATTAAAACTGTATTTCTACTTCAGTGGATTTGCAAAAGTATACTAAATACCACTGATTTTTAGTGCACTGAAAAATATACTATACCACAAAAATGGACTTTGTGTATTTCCTAAAAGTGGGCTTTGAATGATTTAAAAACTAGTTCAATGTTAGTAAACTTTTATAGTTATCCGAAATTTAAATTAAATTTGATTTTATTAAAAATAGTTTAGTAATTAATTAATTGTAAGTACATTTTCACAACTAAAACGTGATTAGTTGACTTAACTTAATCATTTTAAAGCAATGGGTTTACTCAATTATTTAAAGTAAATAATAATAAAAAAATATATAATTTAAGTGAACTGTGAAGTTCACTTCACTTTTTTATTTATTATTATTATTTACTTAATTTTAAGGCAACGGGTTTCCTAATTTTTTTTTAAGTCAAGTCAACTAATCACTTTTTACAGTAAGTACACTTAATATAAATACACTAATTGGCACCAAGTAGTCAGATAAAATACCAGAAGTGTTTTATAATTGCATTAAAAGTGTGATAGGATCGCTTTACATAAAATTGTAGTGGATTTTTCTATAGGCTATACTATCTCTAATTTCTATTTTGGATTTTCATGAAAAATACAGGAGAAATGCATTACTCAAGTAAAACCTATAGATTACTGTGCTTTACTATAAATGCACTAATAGCACATGAGTGGGTTATTCATTTGCATGCATTTAGATATTTAGTACCAAAATTTACAATTTAACATTAAGTTAAATTTTTGTCATAAAATACTTGAAGTGCATTATTGTTAATGCGTAAAAGAGAGCTACTAATGCCACAGTAATAGTGTACTTGATCGTACTATTTAAAGACACCATAAACATGGTTAAGTGTATCATATAAAGGGAATGTAGACAATTGCAATACATTTGAAATTAATTATGTATTCTATAAAAGCATGTGGGCAATACATTTTAAATACATTTTGTATATATTCATTATATATTAATCTTATATTTTAAATAATTAATACGTGTATTTTCTATGTACGATGAGTACATTTTAAAGTGTATGACACTTTCAACTGTACTAATTAATTTTTTTTAAGACCATGTTAAAAGCACATTTTAGTTCCAATTCACAGTGTCCCAAATTAGCACAGTTGAGTACACTTAGATGTTCTATCATAAAAGTTGTCCATATTATTTCTAATATTCTGTGTCTTCTGCAGCCAAAGGCTTGGTGTGAGGAACATTCTGCTCCACTGCGGCTCTCAAAATGAATTCATGTTTGCATTCCGATATAAAATGCCATGTCTGCCATCAAAGAATCAAACCTGTTGTAACTGATTTGTTATGCCAAATTTAAACTTGCTGCATAGAAGATTTGAGAATATCTGTGAAGGACAAGATTATCAACCAAGAACAATAGCATCAGTTTGCGTCTGTTCATCGATTGTTCTTTTTGGAGCTCAACAGCAGAGGCAGAAAATCAAATCAGGACTTGAGCAGCATTTAAGTCCATCAGTCATTGTGCATCAGTCCAAGACTAAAGCCCGGCTCACACCGTGCGATTTTGGCCACGATTTGGTTGTCTGAGACAAATTAGAAAATCCTAAAAGATTCCTATAATCCTCAGTCTTTGATTGCTGGTTTGACATGTTCACCGACAGCCGATTAATGGCTGTTGCGATCAAATTTCACTTCAGTGTCAGAAGATTTGGTGCACAGTGTGACTACCCCTACGATGAATGTCAAACTGTCTCCGTTTTTCAAGACGAGCTATGAGCAGAATTAATGCTAGAGAATTATTCTATCAGCCATAAACTCCGGCGCTCCTGTCCTCGGTCCCTCCGGTCACTGGTTTGTTTTCATGGGTGTGTAGAGCTGCATACATTATTTTTCTAATTATTGCCGCCGTTCATATACTTTTCATGATAGCCAACATTTCGGTCCCGCGTGCAACGCAGCTCGCAGTCACTGAACGTGTGTGGGTTGATAACGTAAAACTCCGGACAAGTTTTCTTGTGCACCCGTTTTTAACTCATCTTGACTGTCGTACAGTCTGACATTAATGACAACTGAGATCTCACAGTGTGACATGATCATCATGTTCGGACAGTCTGACAAGTACAATCCTAAAGGACTTTTAAATAATCGCACAGTGTGAGCCCGGCTTAAGGCAGTTTGAATAAAATAAAGTCAGTGAAAAGGAGTTGAGGCTCCAGCTATTTTATTGAGCTTAATTAGTGCCAGGTGTGCTTTGTAAAAGGTTGTTCATGGGCATAAAGTGCGTGAGATGGGAGAGTTACATTGTAAATCTTATGACTAATATGACAAAACACATCTAATATATATATAAAAAATGACTTATATAAATTGAATTAATGATAATTTATAATATTTATATAAATGCTCTTGGCTGTATTATATACACAATGTATGATATGGTGATTTACTATTTCAATTATTTACAGAAGTACACTGATCAGTCACGACATTAAAGCCACTGAGAGGTGAAGTGAATAACATTTATTATATTAAAGGAGACCTATTTATCCCCCTTTTTACAAGATGTAATATACGTAAGTCTCAGGTGTCCCCGAAATGTGTCTGATAAGTTTCAGTTAAAGTTAAAAATATCCCATATATCATTTATGTCATTTTGAAAATGCCTTCTTTGAGACCGTTTTTGTGCATGTCTCTTTAAATGCAAATGAGCTGCCGCTCCCCGCCCCCTTTTCCAGAATAGGGCTGTGCCTTTACAGCTCATACTTCTGATACTCTGCTAAAAAAACATCTCTGGTTTTCATTATCGTGTCTATTTATCTGAAATCGTGCATTTTAAACCATATCTGTTAAACTTCTGGAACAGTTTTTTGAGCGCACAGTCACAGCATGTGAGTACTAAACTTAGCTCTCTTCCGTGGCTTACTACGCTTAAACTATCAAATACACAAGTTTGTTAAAAACACACATGGTTCATGGTATGCAGTGGTTAGTACTTACAAAACGTGTGCAAGGAAAGACAACCAGTGAACTGTTTTCTTGCTATATTTCATGTGCCATGGGATTTTTTACTTCTCAAACCTGTGGCGTGGCAGAAAAAAGGTTGGGAAACGCTGTATTACACCATACCTCAAACTTCTCTTATACGCCCGACTCAAGTTTCATCTGTTTGTGATGATGTTCCACTGTGAATGAACCTATTTTGTCAAGTGAACTTCCCTTAACTTCCATGCACAGCAGTACAAGGGAACAATGTTATATATGTTGTTTTCTAAGCATCAAGTACCCTGTCTAGTGCCCTTGTAGTGGTCTAAAACTCTGCCACAAAACCCCAGCCAAAAAAAGAGAAAAACACAGGAGACATATAAACTTGGAGACAGTAGACAAGTCTGGCAGAAACTTCTTAATGTGGTGCTTTATAGCTAAAATAGACTTTGCCTGCATGCGACTTCTTTGTGTTTACTCTGGGGTCAACCGGAGACGGTGAACACATGGTGCGTCCCAAATCGCGCACTTATGCTCTATTCTATGACATTTTTTAGTATAAATAGTGCAAGTAGTGTGTTCACACTGAAATTTCCCAAAATAAAAAGTGCACTTTAAATACCCGGATGATGCACTTAAATAACAGAAAACATGAAGTGTGGAATGTTGAACACTTCATGCACTCAACTGTCGCAGCTTTAATTACATCAGACTCCGATTATTAATGACAAAATAACCTTATTTAATTCATACACTACATGGTGTATAAGTGCATAGTGTATAGTGTGTAATTTGGGACGCAGCTATGGATTTTAATATGGATCACATACAGCCTTTCACATGGTCAGAAGCAGTCAATGTGCCATGCACAGCCTTGCCAAAACAAAATCTGACTTTCATTTCTAGCGTGTCTCTTTCTTCTCCTTTTCAGAGTCAGAGCTGAAATATATATACTGGACTATTATTGAAATCCTACCAATTATGCTAACTACGAATGTCATGAACCATATATTCATGTCTTTCTTTTATTATAAAATTTTTCTTTTTGTGTGTGTGTGTGTGTGTGTGTGTGTGTGTGGGTGTGTGTGTGTGTGTGTGTGTGTGTGTGTGTGTGTGTGTGTGTGTGTGTGTGTGTGTGTGTGTGTGTGTGTGTGTGTGTGTGTGTGTGTGTGAGTGAGTGAGTGAGTGAGTGAGTGAGTGTGAGTGAGTGAGAGGGGCAGTCATGGCTCTAATGGATAGAGCGTTGGACTTGTAACCCGAGGTTGTGGGTTCGAATCTCGGCTCCGGCAGGAATTGTCCACGACTGAGGTGAGACTCTTGAGCAAGGCACTGAACCCCCAACTGCTCCCCAGGTGCCGCATTGTCTGCTGCCCACTGCTCCAAGTGTGTGTGTGCACGTGGATGGGTTAAATGCAGAGAACACATTTCACTGCTGGTTATACTCTGTATAATTGTGTATGTGACAAATAAAGCTCATCTGAGCTTAGTAATAAGAATAATTAGTATTAATATTATATCTATATATATATATACACATACATACATACACACACACACACACATTAATTTAATTAAAATATCAGTTATCCTATGCTCATGCTCTTGTATGAGAAAACAGTGGAGGAAGAGCATGTGTGCAGATTGAACAGCTGCTACTGTTTATGTTGTCTGATCAGTTGTTATTGTTAATTAATAAAGTTTGAATTAAACCCCCAACCTGTGTTATTATTATTACTTGACTCACTTTTCATATTTATCATACGTCTCACTGAACTGCTGATTCAGGTTTGTCTTGCAGCTCTTAGAGAGGTCTTTCCTTTATTTAAAGCACCACTGCTACAGCCACATACATACATTCAGAAGGACACATTTGGGTGTCTCTAAACAAAAACCTTCATGGTAAAATTGTGTTTGCCATCCCAAAACTAATTTGTAAAACTCCAAATGAAACTTAAGACTCTTGCTAAATCATGTTTGGCAGCAACACCTAAACTTTCCCATTGAGCACCAGGAGAGCCAGACAGCTCATAGAACAGCAGGGGACAGCACTACAGATTCAGAAAATCCCAACCGGTTAGCCGAGATTACTCTGCACCAGTCCAGGATCCTTCCACAGACACATCTGTGCCAAACCATTATCACCAGAACTGCAGAGATAGACTTGCGAGAAACATGTTGCAAAAGTGTAGTTCACAACACAAACAGCAAATTACATTAGCTTCCACATGTGGCTTCTATTTACATAATTTTATAATAGATAAAGAAAACAGACAGAATAGAAAAAGAATAGTGAAAGCTAGTATTGGAGGTCGTTTTTGTTTTTTGTAGAAAAACAAGCAGTTAGAAAACAAAGAGTACAAGTCTTAAAGGTCATATTTTGTTGATAAATAAAGAAAACAAATGGATAAAATGGAACTAGAATAGAGAGTGCTAGAGTTAGAGGGTCAAATAACAAAGGAAGAGATGTGTTTTTAGCCGATTCCTGAAGATGGCTAAGGACTCAGCTGCTCGGATCGAGTTGGGCAGATCATTCCACAAGGAGGGAACGGTTAATGTAAAAGTCTGTGAAAGTGATTGTGTCTCGTTGGGATGAACAATAAAGCAACGTTCACTTGCAGAACGCAAGCTTCCAGAGGCACATAGGTCTGAATTTAAATAAAGGCGAGCAGAGCCAGTGGTGGTTTTGTAGGTAAACATTAATGCCTTAAAGGGTTAGTTCACCCAAAAATGAAAACGATGTCATTAAAACAACATCAACTTAATCAGCGTTGTTTACGTTCAGTAGACAGCGCGCGCATGTTGAACGTAAACAATGCTGATTACATTGATAACATTTAAGAGTATAAGTTCACATGATAATTAATATAAACATGAGTATAAGTTTATCCATTGTCATTTGAAATGTAACAGAGTTAGGAATAAGTATGTAAAAGGATTTATTTGCCAAATGGCAGTGATTTTCATAAAACCAACCAGTTGCGGTTGCTTCTGGGCGAGGGGACTCTCCACTGCTTTGGTGCCTCCGTGGTTTGCTGGCATGCGGCTGATTTCTTGCGAAGTGTGGAAACACGGACTATACTGCATTATCAAAATACTGATCAGAAGGTTTGAATGGCCTGACCTGACACCAATGCATGGCTTTGGAGTGGGACTTCCTGTTTGACTCCAATGATGGCATAACAGGTGATGTTCGCTGGAAACCAGGGCTGTGCCAGTGAGCATAAATACCCCCTCAAAAAAAAACTAGGTTTTACATGGTACAAAGAGAATATAAATAATGTTGCCTCAAGATATAAATAATGTTGCATGATCCTCATTCTTGAAGACTGCTGTGGTGAGAACCAGAGTGTAATGTGGTCAAAGGCATGTGGATCCAAGTGTGAAAGAGAATCAAACAGGCACAGGTCAGCGGGCAAAAACAGGAATATCAGGGCAGGGCAGAGACGTAAACAATACCAGGCAGAAGTGGGGTCACAGGCACAGGTTCAGAGTTCCAGGTCGGGCAGTCAGGGGTCAAACACAGAGATCACAATAGCAGGATGAATAACGCTCAGAAATGTCAGCCGGGGCGAGAACAAGACTTTGCAGTGTTTGTATGGAACGTGTGCTGCTTAGTGTGTGTGAATGATGCAGGTGGGGTGAGAAATCAGGGTTAATGAGTGATTGGTGACAGCTGTGTGATTGGTGTAATGGTGGATGGGAATGTGTGAGTGCAGTGAATGATGAGAGATGCAGTCCATAGGTGATGGCAGCTGTGTGTGGTGCAAGAGATGTAGTGAGTGGCAACCAGATTCATGACACAGAGTTTGGTTGTGAAAAGAGCGTTAGGATGTGCTGAAGGAAAAATCTCTCTTTCTACAGAGATCGAAACCTCATCACTCCAATTGGAGTTGAGTTTTAGACCTACTATAACTCCAACTGTGGCCTGTTCTATGTTTTTAAGAGTGCAATGCTTCCATTTATATCTGAACCTCCTCGTAATTTAGACAGTCTCGTATAGCCAGAGTTTTGACTGCCAACATAAAGCCACATGGCAATTTATTCAGGCCAAATATAACCAATCTTGACAAGAAGAGACATTTAAAACAATGTAAAGTCAAATTATGTACTAAGTATGTGCTGTTGAGCAGCAGGACTAACTGAAATAATTATACCAAACTAGACGGCATCAAAATACAGTATATTAATTGCACAGCAGTGTCAGTCAACAGTTTGTTTTTTGCCTTAATCGACAGAATAGAACAATACAATGTTGACGATCATGTGCATCTTTGCTAAATATCAAAAAGGTTTTTCAAAGTTTGAAAGTCGAGTAGCTCTCTTGCTTGCAGCCCATGATCACAAAGTACAAAAACATAGCAATTACATCTGGCAAATTCTGAAAAAATACAGTTTGAGACCTCATCGGTCAAATTTGTATGAAAGAGAGTGAGGAACGTTTGAGAACTGCATGAGAATAACTGTCTTTCTTAATTTTAAGACGGAATCTTCTGCCTACAATGAATTCTAACGGTAACCGCTTTGTCATCTGGAGGAAGCCAATGAGTTTATGTGGAGGTAAATCAAAGCACTTGAGTCTAAATAAAGAGAAACATATCCTTTTAACTAAATCTTTAATGCTGAGAGGTTAAACCGTGTCGACAGTCATCTCAATGACTCGGAGACATCTCAGAAACATTGGCATTACACACAGCTCTCTTGAAAGAAGATTACAAATGTGATGGAAGCAGTCCATCCATAAACCAAAGTGTTTTGTCAGTACTTTCATTACACTTTTAAATGGCTGTCAATGGAGAAATATTTTGCCTGCAGAATGATTATGGCACTAACAGCAGCAAACTGTCAAACAAAACTAGCCAAACCCTGACCCCCTAAGCAAGGACCTCAGTGAACACCACTGAAATTAACCATCTCAACAAACCCATTTGCTAAAACGAATCAGATTTCCGATGTTAGTATACAGAGGGAGGCAGTGTATGAGAATGTGTTGAACTGTTGGCTTTGCTCACTCAGTGTATATTACAATGTAGCATATAAACCAGATGTACGCATTTGTCACACTAGACCGCTACTCATGGGAAAACAAGGGGTAATTGTTACTGAAAAGGCTACAATATTTTGAAAACAGTTGAGCTACTGTGACATTATTAAAATGTAGCTACATGAGGAGTGAACAGCAAGACTTACATCACAGTTTCTGTAATTTAATCTCACGGTAGTGGCAAAAAATTGTTATAGAGGCTAGTTATCTTTGCCAGAAATTGATTTTAAAATAGTTTATGTATTAAATAACCATGAGGTAATGCCTATATCAGGATATTCGAGTGAATTCAAAACTCGTTTGACTCTTAGTTTAGAACTTGATGAATATGAGACAAATTAATCTCATAATTTCAATGGGTCATGAACTGCCTTTGTTTTTTATTTAGAGAACTGGAAAACTGAAATTATGCCTTTTAAATTTGAATATAATTCGAATTTTGATAATATTTAAAAGTGAGGTACAATGCTGTTTCATGCATTCAGAGTTGTTTATACTGTTGAAGAGTTGGATTCTCATGCTAAGCATGGACAAAGTTTCAAAAAACTACGTATAACAGAGTATTTATGTGCCAAAAATCTCACTTTTGGGTTTGTACAAGTTTCGGAGAGTTTTTTTCCGATCGTGGCTCTTGCTGACGTAAACGACGGTGGAACTCCTTATATGGGCATTTCTCCCGGAAGAACACGCCTATGCACGCATCGAACAGAGCAAGAGATAGAGCGCGGCCATCAACGCGCTTCATCCGGCTGCACTGCGGGACTCGCTCGGGAAGAATGTCTCTAAAGAAGTGTGTTTTTGGTTATGAGGGAAAGATTATCTTGTTCAGCTTCCCGAAGAACCCAGCGTTACGTAAAGTTTTTTTTTTTTCCGGGGCAGAGTGTTTTCACAAACAAACATTTTATAAACTAGGCCCAGTTTGACGCTGGATTTGCAGATCATTTGATACTGAAATATGGAGCGGTCTCAGCTATAAAAGATCCTGGTCATGATTCAGAACTGCAGACAGTAAGTGAAACGGCATCAAATGTCTCTGTTTAATTGGTGATCGGCGCTCAAGTGCTCGTCACTCTTTAACTCCGCCCACGGCACGTCTCCAGGAGCTCGGCTTTTTCAGAAAGAATCGTAAAAGATGCATCTTTCTTTTATAAATATGATAAAACTAAAGATTTTTGGAGATATGAAGGATGCAGTACTACTCAATAGATACTCAAGATTAACATGAGATTGGGTGAAACTGTGTGTGTTATGTAACCTTTTAGTACAAAATTCGAATTTAGTTTTTCAGCCATTTTGACAGCCCTAACACACACACACACACACACACACACACACACACACACACACACACACACACACACACACACACACACACACACACACACACACACACACACACACACACACACACACACACACACACACACACACACACACACACACACACACACACACACACACACACACACACACACACACACAAAAAGAGCTACAAAAACTGACAGTCAACACAACCATACAAAAGTGCGCAATCCAAGTTTTCCAAAGCACGGAAGCATTTTATATTCAAATTTTAAAATGATACTTGTCTGTTTGTTGCATTCCTTGTCAGTTCTGACAGGTTACATGTGCATTTAATGCACTTTCAAAGCATTTTTCCCAAGTGCATAACATTAATTTCTCTAGCTTTATGTCCCAAATTCATGCACTTAAAAAAAGTTTGTATTTAAAGCAAGAGCATGCGTGTCAATCTGGACATTGCAGAAAGGGAGCAAAAAAAATGACAAAAACATTTTGTGCAGATTATTTGACAACTTACAATTTATCACTCATTTTTTTATCATCATATGATTCAGTCATTTTATGATTTAGGGAATTATTGTGTAATACATGAGTTTGTAATCCATACCTTTTATTTCTGGAGGAGATCCTGGTTTGTTTGTGAAAGACCCTGGTTAAAGTAAACATGAATCTGCCCCAACTTTCCTTTTATCCTACCCTTTCTAGCCTGTCTGTCTTAATTCTGACGAGCTCAAACTGATTTATAGTTTTAGTTCCTGAACCAAATGATTATGTAAAGATGATGTCAGTAACAAACAGCAAAGTCCTTTCTCCCTTCCTGCAGCTGTCCATCTGCAACTGATTTATGAACTGTTATTACAAGCACAAACATCTCCTCTTTATAATTTCTAGTCATTTCCCCGAACCCTCACTCCGTTCTGTTTTTTATTCGCTCTGTTGGCATTGGATCTCAGTTTTGTGGAGTTATTGAGCACCAGAGGCTCCCAGAAACATTCCTTAAAGGTGAAACATCTCTTTACAATACAATACAATTTAAGCTCAGATGAGCTTTATTTGTCTACACAATTATACAGACTCTGCAAACCCATCCAAGTGCAACACTTGGAGCAGTGGGCAACTGTGCAGCAGCAGTGTGGAAATTCGAACCCACAACCTTGGGTTACCTTTTCAATCCAACGGGCCAACGACTTCTGTTCTCCAATGCAAAGCAGCAATGCATGTAAATCCGGATTCAAGCACGGCCTTCTTCATTTGGGGACATGTTAGCCAACACTTGAGGCATCCGAGCAGCTGTCAGACTGTCGGTTGTGGGATTGCTGGCATGCAGGCCTACTCTGGCAAGAGAAAATCATGCAAATCTCCGGATGCAATGTCTCTGTGTGCGTGGGACTTTGTTATTATCAGAGTTGCAATCACTTCCATGTTTGCTGGTGGCAATGTTACAGCTATTATAGAGGAGAGATTGGTGTCAAAAGTCTTACCCTATGAAGTGGAGATAATGTGTGGGCCCAGAGGGGATAAAAGGTTTGAACATGTTCCCTCAGGAGCATAGGTAAATGTGCTTTTCACAAAAGCCCATTGACTTAATCGTTACGATTCAATCATGATATTGAATGTCAGTAAAAGCAAATGCTTTTTCTGTGGTTTAAAGTCAACATGGCATAGAACAACACATGCATAATTGCACTAGGATAAAAAATATATACATACTGTATATTATAAAGATAATTTAGTTATTCCAAAAAAAGGCTAATTTGAAACGAGAAGCTTCCTCCTAGAGTGTCTAAATGTTTAGTTTCAGCAATGAAAATGTATTCTAATGCATATAATCTCAATTATAATCCCTATAATCTTGCAACTGCAAAATAGCCTACCAGAGCAATACCAAAGCAATAGCCTAGGCCCTAGGAATACAGACGTTTCTCCCAAATCGTAATAGTCAAGCGTGTTTTACAAGAAAGCATGATGTCATAATTAGAACACAAAGCAAATTTAACCATATTATTGAGGCTCAACATAGATGTATTGTCGGTCTATATTATGAATGATGAATTGCAGAATGGATTACTGGCAGCAGATATAACATTAGAAATCTAATCCCATCTGAATAGTTCTTAAGAAAGCATACATCAAGGATTTGTCACAATCACTTACTGTGTGTTGAAATGCTTACTCCTTGACAGCTGTCAAATGCATGGATACTTATTAGATTTTGTAAGCAATTGCTTTTTTCCAAAATTCAGAATAGAGTTCTATGCAGGATAGTCCTCCTCACACTTCAGTCTTCAGAACACCCTTTGTTTCATTTGTCGCAGCAGGCAAAAGGAAGGTGCTTTCCTTTGCTGTTGCATACAATCCAAAAAAACAGACTATTCAAACTGTAAACGGTTTATTTTGGTTGCGCAATTGACGAATAACCTAAAACACACACTTGAGTATGTTTTATTTCCTTTTCAGGTATTTATTCATTTTTCTTCCAATTAACAATATTCCTTTAAAGAGCATGTCAGAATGACAAAAGTCCATTCATAGTTTTAGTGTGTACATTTCTGTACTTCTGCTAAAGATTAGAATAGTCAAGACAAAAACTCTCACTATTTCATCTATTACAATATAGCAACAGTGCTTATTTGTTGGTCAGGCGTTTTTAAGCCAATACACCAATTTAACCAATTTACGATTCCTGTAAAATTAGTTCATAATGATTTCCTAAAACGCCTTCTCAGAAAAAAGGAACAAGCATAAATGTGACAATGGAGCGCCTAAAAGTAAATTGCATGCTGTTCTTGGGCCATTTGGATGATATGCATGGTGTTGGTCTCAGTGTATATACTGAGGCCTCAAAGCTTTAAAGGATTTGGATGGACAGAAACACAGCTGAATGAATGGATCGACATATGGACAGACGGATGGCCGATTGGATGGAAGGACAGATGGACAGACAGGAAAAATGATGGACAGATTCATGCATCCATTGATGGCATGATGAATGCTTTCTTAATTACATGGAGCAAACTGCAGTGAAACAACAGCAGCTATGAAACTATACTGTTATGTTTTATACAATATTCAGGGCATTTTTAAGTTCTAGTTCAAGTTGAATGATGGGGTGTGGTGGAAGAAAAGCAAGAAAGATGGCCAGAGAGAGACATGAAAGTGAACACATCAGCTTCTCTGCTTCTCTTAACCTCATCACACTAATCCAATCCAGACAAGCCCAAATAACATCAATACATAACAATACCCAACCAGCCTGCATTTTTTGGTTTAATCGTCAATATAGATCTATTCTGCTTGCAGATGATTTATTGGTCAGGCGTTTTTAAGCCAATACACCAATTTAACCCTTTACGATTCCTGTAAAATTAGCCTAAAACGCCTAAAAAAGGCATACCCAAAGTAAATTGCATGCTGTTCTTGGGCCGTTTGGATGATATGCATGGTGTTGGTCTCCTTTGAAAGGTTCACAACAGTCAGAATCACTGAAGTCTTACTGATATTGAGTAATAGCACTTTGAATACACTAAAAAAATAATTCCGCCTACATTTTTTTTGTAAATAGAAGCCTGCAGATGACTATAGCTGGGAGGTATGAACTGGAAAATACAATCAATGAAGCCTTACCAAGCCAAATTTCGCATTTGATAAACAATATATTAGAAAATGTGTGTTTTACACATGTTTATCTAATTTTATGTCTAGACGCTTCCAAAAAAGTACACTTGGGGGACTCCAAACGACCCTTTGTAAGCAACGACACATACAGTGCTGTAATTCTTGAATGCTTTAATGTACAGTCATCATTTTGGGCTCGAATGAAAGGTTACACTTAGAGCTATTCAGTTTCTCATCCAGATTCACTGTCAATAATTGCTGACACATAGTAACTGAAGCATAAACACATTATAGTGACATTTATTTATAGAATCCAAAATGTGTACACTTTTAAAATTACATATATATTTATAATTTATAATCTAAATACATTTTTTTCCTATATTTCTATTTCTGTACATAGTACATTATTTAATTTGTGGGGTTTTTCTTATATTGGTGTTATATTGCATCCCTACTGTGTTATTCCTATGTATGTCTGTACTATCATGCATGTCTGCATTATGTCAACAAAAAGTGGTCTGATAAAGACACTGATTGTACATGCTGTGTTTATTGTATCTTTAAATGGTTTACATAGTTGAAATCACAAGAATCTCAGCTTTCCATGGATATATGACATGTTCAACTTTTTGTTTTTTGAGTTTTTGTGTCTGACGACTTTACCCCGTCACTACTTGGTGTCCCGCCGGCGGGACGGCTTTTTAAAGGGTTAATTGTAAAATCAACTCTCTCTACATTGCAAAACCACTCAGGTATGCATCTAAATGTTGTGCTCTGCAACTAAATAATGCCTGTTTTTAATCATTGGCTGATAAACTGTTAGATTTCACTCACCAGTGACAGAGTTAGAGGCTAGGAGCAAGATTAGCACAGACATATTTTCACTGTGTGTTGAATCTTTGACTGCTTTACACTAGCACACTCAGGCAGAGCGTCTGACAGGAAAGAATGCATTCAATATTAAAATAAAGTGGGACAACTGCAGCTGAGTTTCCCTCTTTACAGCACACTGTTGTCATTGGTATCATCATATTCGCAGCGTTCTCTGATGTAGTGTAACTTCTAGTGTAGGTGCTCGACTCAACATAGCTTTACAGAGAGAGAAAACAAGAGTTTTACATGCCACATATAATTAATATCCTACATGCATGTAGTATTCTTGTTTTTTATACTGTCAAATAAAAATCTAATCACAGAATTGTTTTAGTAATTATTCATTATTTTAGTCTTTTGCGTCTTTAAAAGGGTCAAGAACCGCCTTGGTTTTGTTTTTATTTTGTACTGTTCTCTGATGCCCACTTATATTGTTGTCAAGATTTTTGCATAAACATTTAGAAGTAATAAGCTATTTTCTGTCTTGTTTTTGACCCCCTCATCAGAACGCTCTGTTTGAATAGATTTGGTGGATTGTAGACTCCCACTGCTATGATTGGCTAATAGTTGTGTATGTTTGACAACGACATTCCTCATAGATGGATGCTGCTGTGATTTAGGTTAAAACAGCATTAATACTCCTATCAGATGATCTGCTTAACAGACAAAGCAATAGTGATCATGTAATAAAAACAGTTACTCACACTTGTGTTGCGACATTACTGCCAGATCCATTACAGGTGCATCTCAATAAATTAGAATATCGTGGAAAAGTTCAATTATTTCAGTACTTCAACTCAAATTGTGAAACTTGTGTATTAAATACATTTAATGCACACATACTGAAGTAGTTTAAGTCTTTGGTTCTTTTAATTGTGATGATTTTGGCTCACATTTAACAAAAACCCACCAATTCACATCTCAACAAATTAGAATATGGTGACATGCCAATCAGCTAATCAACTCCAAACACCTGCAAATGTTTCCTGAACCTTCAAAGTGGTCTCTCAGTTTGGTTCACTAGGCTACACAATCATGGGGAAGACTGCTGATCTGACAGTTGTCCAGAAGACAATCATTGACACCCTTCACAAGGAGGGTAAGCCACAAACATTCATTGCCAAAGAAGCCTGTTCACAGAGTGCTGTATCCAAGCATGTTAACAGAAAGTTGAGTGGAAGGAAAAAGATGCACAACCAACCGAGAGAACCGCAGCTTAAGAGGATTGTCAAGCAAAATCGATTCAAGAATTTGGGTGAACTTCACAAGGAATGGACTGAGGCTGGGGTCAAGGCATCAAGAGCACCACACACAGACGTGTCAATGAATTGGGCTACAGTTGTCGTCAGAAGGCGTCTTACCTGGGCTAAGGAGAAGAAGAACTGAACTGTTGCCCAGTGGTCCAAAGTCCTCTTTTCAGATGAGAGCAAGTTTTGTATTTCATTTGGAAACCAAGGTCCTAGAGTCTGGAGGAAGGGTGGAGAAGCTCATAGCCCAAGTTGCTTGAAGTCCAGTGTTAAGTTTCCACAGTCTGTGATGATTTGGGTTGCAATGTCAACTGCTGGTGTTGGTCCAGTGTTTTTTGAAAACCAATGTCACTGCACCCGTTTACCAAGATCTTTTAGAGCACTTCATGCTTCCTTCTGCTGAGCAGCTTTTTAAAGATGCTGATTTCATTTTCCAGCAGGATTTGGCACCTGCCCACACTGCCAAATGCACCAAAAGTTGGTTAAATGACCATGGTGTTGGTGTGATGGACTGGCCAGCAAACTCACCAGACCTGAACCCATAGATAATCTAGATGAGACACCAGACCTGAACCCCAGAGAGAATCTATTATTGTCAAGAGGAAAATGAGAAACAAGAGACCAAAAAATGCAGATGAGCTGAAGGTCACCTGTCAAAGAAACCTGGGCTTCCATACCACCTCAGCAGTGCCACAAACTGATCCCCTCCATGCCACGCCGAATTGAGCAGTAATTAAAGCAAAAGGAGACCCTACCAAGTATTGAGTACATATACAGTAAATGAACATACTTTCCAGAAAGCCAACAATTCACTAAAAAAAAATTTGTATTGGTCTTATGAAGTATTCTAATTAGTTGAGATATTGAATTGGTGGGTTTTTGTTAAATGTGAGCCAAAATCATCACACTTAAAAGAACCAAAGACTTAAATTACTTCAGTCTGTGTGCATTGAATTTATTTAATACACGAGTTTCACAATTGGAGTTGAATTACTGAAATAAATTAACTTTTCCACGACATTCTAATTTATTGAGATGCACCTGTATATTCAGCACAGCATCGTCTTTTAGTTTCAATCTTTCTGAAAATCCTGCATCAAATTGTGCCTTGTTTGTAAACAAATACGTGGTAAAATGAAGAGAACAAAGGACCGAGTTCTTACTGAAGAGGTTTGGATCTTTATTAAAAATAAAATTAATTCACTCTTTCCTAAAGTTGGGACCAGAAGGAAGGCAACGCAAACAATGACATGTTTACATGGACATCAGTAATCTAATTATTTACCTTATTCTAAATAAGACAATATTATGATTAAGGTGATTACATGAGTTGCTTTTAGAATAATCATTTCATGTTCCCGTTTTACATGTTATAGTACATAGATCGATTAATGGCACAATTCATTACGTCACCACGTGACGCCATCCAACGTCCCCTCCAGAATTTCACGTATAAACGTATCGTTTGTCTTCATGATGGCATATACAGTTTTGGGTGTTTCATTTTAAATTTTATGAAAGCTTCAAGTGCAGTTAATTATTTGTACGTGCATACAGACGACAGCGGTGTTGATGCTCTTTCATTTCCCGTCAAACGGTTGACCACTGTTGTCCTGTGTGAGTATCCTGTCGCAAAATGCGGCAAAAACTCCTACACGACGGTAATAGTTTGATTAAGATGTTTACATGTCTGTACTGCACTTCAATAATGCGACTAAAATAGGAATACACCACATGTCTTAATTCGATCTGTGTTTACTTCGATTATGACTTTAGCCAGATTAAGGTAATCAAAAATCTCTGTTTACATGGTAGACTCTTAATCAGAGTATTTTCTTAATCGTAGCATCGATGTCCTTGTAAACGTAGTCATTGTTCTTTCACAACTTGGCACTGCAGAGCATCTTGTCTTTGGAGCATCTTTAGTGTTTGGTTTCTGCGTAGACCTGCATGTTCGCTTCTCTCGTAAACACTACATGCACGAATCAGGGGGCTGGGCTAAACAGAAAGTGATGTAGAATCAGTACGGGGCTAAACAGGCAGTCATGTAGAATCAGTAGGCGGGGCTAAACAGGCAGTCATGTAGAATCAGTAGGCGGGGCTAAACAGGCAGTCATGTAGAATCAGTAGGCGGGGCTAAACAGGCAGTCATGTAGAATCAGTAGGCGGGGCTAAACAGGCAGTCATGTAGAATCAGTAGGCGGGGCTAAACAGGCAGTCATGTAGAATCAGTAGGCGGGGCTAAACAGGCAGTCATGTAGAATCAGTAGGCGGGGCTAAACAGGCAGTCATGTAGAATCAGTAGGCGGGGCTAAACAGGCAGTCATGTAGAATCAGTAGGAGGGGCTAAACAGGCAGTCATGTAGAAGCAGGTGTTTATCATCTTCTGTGGAGGCGGTGCTTATCCACACTATTACATCATTAAGGCTGTGACGGTGGCAGATTTTTACCACCGCGGTGGTAATGGACCAACTATTAACTAACGTGCATGTTTATTTTAGCACTTTCTTCAGTGAACACTCAGCCTGCAAAACACTAAAATAAATATAAAATAAATTATACAGTTAAATAAGAAAGTAGCCTTAAATAAGAAAGTTAAATACAACCTGTGCCCCTCAGTGTTGGCAACTTAGCGACTTTGTCGCTATATTTAGCGACTTTTCAGAGCCCCCTAGTGACTTTTTTCCCAAAAAAGCGACTAGCGACAAATCTAGCGACTTCTTGGACAAATTTTAACGAGTCTCTCTGATCGTTGGTACTGCCGCAACGGCGCGAGATCAGCGCACACACACCTCTTTCTCTGCATCTGCTCTGTTCAGTGAGCGTCTGAGAAGAGCAGCATGTTCAGTTAAAACGGATATTATTGCTTCTCTAAGTTTACATGCAAATATAGCCGAAATCACAGCACAGGAATTGTCTTTGTCTTGTCTTATATTGTGTATTATTTGATTTCATCAGACGACGGCTCAATAAATTTATTTGTATTTTTGTGCAGACTAACTTCTTGGAAGGGAGAGCTGGTTATGAATTCTTAAAGGGATGTGTTTCAGTCACTATTTCCTATTTATCCCAGTGACTGACAACAGAAACAGTAAAATATATAAAGGAAAACAGTTTTATTGAAAATTTGGCTGCATTAAAATACAGTATGAGCACAGAGAGACAAACAAATATAAACGGCAATATGACGCGATGATGTCATGAATATGCTAATTATGCATATGACCTCATATAGCGACATTTAGCGACTTTTCAAACTGGCTTTAGCTACTTTCCATCGAAAGAAGTTGGCAACACTGGTGCCCCTGTCTACCTCACGCGAGCGGCGCGTATCCATTATAATCAGTGATGCTGTCTACACCAGATGCGCGATACAACACAACAAATCCCAGTAAACTGCCTCGTCCTATATAGGACGTACTGACAAAAAGTTCAAACTCAGCCTGTTGTGTCCCGTTTAGACGTGGTTCACTGTTCTGCCTCCAAGCAAGCGGCCGCGTTAACTCCTCGTCTGCACGCGCTCTCTGTGGAATAGGAATCGCGGCGTATTTTGCCACATTTCTTGTTAACATCTTCCATTTACCGCTGTCTCGTTCAAATTTTGGCCAGTTTGGAGAAAGCCTCACCAATACACACCTGCCCAGCCGGGCGTTTGTGATCACGTGAACTTGAAGACACTTGCGCATGGGTGACATGAATGGAAATTATTCCAGATCGGCGATTTAGTATTTGGTTTCCCAACAAGGTCCATCGCTCATCACGAAATGTGCTCATCCTGCGCTCAAACCTGCCAATCTAAAGGAAACGCCGTGTATGGCGTTTGAGGTAATTTGTGAATTGGCATAGATTTGTAGTCTCAATAAAACAATTTGCAACTGTTACTATTATTACACTTGTTTACAAAACTTTGTATTATGCTTGTTATAGTGCGTGTGACGTCACGTGCACTACCGCCGGTGGCAACCGACCACGCCGATGGTTGTCACGGCCACCGTCACAGACCTATACATCATAGAGTACAACATTCCACAAGCTGTCGTTTTGGCAGACTGCCTTCAATATATATGTTTTTAGTCTAACAACGAAGTTTTGAGTTCTGAAACTTACAGGATGTTTTTATAGTACAAGGGAATTTTGGTTTCCTCTTATGTGTCAAAAGATCATTTAAGGGAATTTTGGTTTCCAAGCAGAATTCATGACGTTCATTTAAGGCAGAATCCAGTGGGTGGAACTAAGCGGAAATCTTATTTGCTAATGCCCACAACTGATTTCAGCAAATTAATTTGGGCTAATGCAGTCAACGAAAAATGACTTTGTATTAGGAATGTTTTAATATGTTTTTACTACATATTTTATTGTTAAACTATGGTTAGTGTAGCAAAACCATGGTTAATTTGTGGTTACCAGGGTTTAACCTGTTAGCCAGCACTCCCTATTTTGGGACTCACAGTTGAAAAATACCTACCTCACTTAAAATTATAACAGGTTGCTGACTTCAGTGTGCTACACAATTTTGGTGTGTTTGCAAAGAAGACCCTTTGGGCTTTACTAGCCATCATCCAGAGTTGATAATGCTCAAACAGATAAAAAGTTATAGAGACTGAAGTGCCTTGAAAAAAGTGTACCACACTGAACAAAAACAAAAATAGTATTTAATATAAATATGCATGAAATAAGTCCTGGAGCAATCCAGAAAAGTAATGGGTTGAAAGTCACATGTCTCATGAGTTTATATTTCTAATCTGAAGATACCATGAAAAATTTGATTTTCCAGAGACAAATTATTTTTTGTCACTTTTTTCTGGGGATGGTCTCATTCTGTGTGTAACACTGTATACTGCAAAACCATGTGGTTTTTTACAACCAAGATTTTTAAGTCATTAAATTTAAAGGCATACCCTCCCATACAGAGCCGATCCTCCCTATACGCAGAATACGCAAGCTGCATAGGGCCCCCGAAACACCAGGGGCCCCCTTGCTCTCAAAGATGATTTCATTTTAGTTTCGTTTTGTAATTTGGCCAGCGGCTATGAAAACATGAATGATAATTTATTGTAATGCGGCGCTGACGCCCTTTCTACGTGAAAAACAGTCAAATCATGTAATGTGCATTTCGTAAAGTCTCTTGCTCGAGACTAAAAACGGATTGAATGCATAGCGAGCCGCGGAAGAGACATGTTTCTCGAGCCGAGACGGAGTGAAACACGGACAAATGCGTCCCGCGGACAAATGCGTCACGCCCCCCCCCCCGGTGACACAGTTTTGCGTAGGGCCCCCAGAAGTCTAGGATCGGCTCTGCTCCCATACCTGGCTCTGATCAAGTATAATATATTGACTCTGAAAAATACTGTTTAATTAATTTACTATTTAAAAAAAAATGATATAGTTGACTTTTAAATGCTGTTGAAATTTTCAGTAAGATATTTCAAATGTTCCAGCTTAAATGATTTATTCATTTAGCACAATGCAATGTATTATTATAACAAAACAAAATTCTGTCTCAAATAGAATGTTTAAAATCTTTCAATTTACGTTAATAAAGGCCACTTTCCAAAATGGAAATGCATCTATTTCATAGAATAACATAACAGCAACAGTATTATCTATGCTGTGGTTGGAGTTGGCCAACCATTTTAGTGATGTAAAATAATCTGGTTTAATCTAACATTCATTCTGAATGATGTTGAATTGCACGTTGCGTGTATCTAGTAAACTAGTGTATCTAGTATACAAATCTTTCTACTAAAACCGTTCATCTACCAGTCTGGAGAAACCCTTTGCCATCCCTAGCAACACCAATGTTCTTCGGTGTTCAACATTTATGCACCAAATCTCCTTTCATTGGGGTGATGGGGGACAGTAAGACTGTATTTGCATTCTCTCTCCATCTTGTAAAACAAAATAAACAAAAGAACATGCCTGCACATGTCTAGTCTAAGACAAGAAAGACCAGTGGCTGGGGTCATGTTTAGAGCTCAGACAACCCGCTGCCAGCTGCTCGGAGATTCCCCGACATGCTCATCAAGCTATCAGTTCTGGACACGAAGAGCACAAAGCAAGCAACTGCACCAAAGAGAAAGCCGATCATCACGGGGAATACAACTGTCATTGAGTTATGTCTCTGAGAAGAGCAGCTAGCTCAAATAATCCGTTTCTCAAATACTTCTCTGTAGAGACACAATGTTTCATGTGTTGCTTCGGAACAGCCGCCTACGATGTAATTAAAGAAAAATGCTTAAAGAATTAAATAAACAGTTTAACTTTGAACAATACAATAACCAGTTTTATTTTGTCTCTTTAAATGACGTTTCAAAATGCCACAATCTATAAAAAGGTTATTAGCATTATAGCAGTATTGTTAAAAATGAGCTATAAATTCTCAAAACATTATTAAAAATTAAAACATGGATATATTTTAAAAGGCTAATTAAAAAAAATATTGAATGACTTTTTCCTTCTGTCTGAATTTCTCCATTTCAGATTTGTCTCCTACTCAGATGTTTTAGCTTCGCCTCATTCAAAGAAGGTTTACTAGATCAGGACTTTGTATGCTTTCATATACACTTTTAAAGATAAGTCACACTTTCAGTTCATTTGCTATTTATTTAAACAATCTGTGTTTTACAATATATAATAACAGTGGCTGTTTACTAATAATGCAGCGTCTACCATCAAGCCAAGCATTTTAGTTCTATTCATTAATACATACAAATTCAAAAACTGGGCCATGATCATTAGATTTTTATTCCATGTGATAATAAATGTTTTATCACGAAGCAGTTTCATTTTTCATGATTTCTAGTGTTCATTAGTGAATAGTCCAAAAGTCCAAAAAGTGTAGACGCATAACCCACAAAAACCCAAATAGTTGCTAAGTTGCAAAAAAGGCCCGCACACTATGAGGATGAAAAACAAAATACAACAAAACAGCTAAAGCACACATACACACTCCGTTCGTTCACTACTAGTGGTGGTCATAATAAAATCATTTGGTAACACTTATTTTAAAGGTCCAGAATTATGCATTAGTTAAGCATGACCACACTGGATTAACTTAACATAAGGGTATCTTAGCCATTGAAGGATCCGCATTCATCATGTGATAATAAAATAGATTAAGCTAATAATTAATGATTACCTGAATGTAGAGAAAATGTATTTTAGCCATTATTTACAAATTAGCAAACCATATATTATTTTGTGTTGTAACGCACTTGAGCATATTTCAGTTATTCAGTTAACTAAACAATATGAAGCCAGAACTATGTTTAATTAGCGCTGGTTTTAGAGTTATAAATCGCTAAAATAGTGTAATAAAGACAATTTGACCCCCTGTTCTAAAGTGAATATATACACTTGAAAATTAATATATATGAAAATATATACAGTGGTCTTGGGGTCAGAAAGCCTCAAAATGTGGACAACATGTCTGGTCTTGGGGTCAGAAAGCCTCAAAAAGTCTTTCATCAATAATTGTGGACAACATGCATTGGATAAAAACATTAATTTCATAATTTCACTTCAATGATAGGTTAGAATGTAGTTTTTTTTTTTTATGAAAGATCAAAAGGATAAACAATGCAGATTTATTTTCACAACCAACTTTGCTCATATTTACCAAGGGTGCTAATATTAGTGGAGTGAACTGTATATCCACATTAATTATGGCACTTATTGAGTGGTCTCATTGGTATTTTTAGGTAACTTTTACAGACACAATACTTTTTTGATCGTTCAGATAGATGCTGAAACGTACATTATGGACATACTGGCAACAATTACAGTTTTTACAGCTATTTTTTTTTATATTTACAAATCTTTTATATCATAACATTTCTGTATTTCACTTTTACCACTTTATAGATACATTGTATATCCCTAAACCCAACCCCAAACCCAAAACCTAACCATGCAATTCATTGTTTTAAAGGAACACTACACCTTTTTTGGAAATAGGCTCATTTTACAACTCACCTAGAGTTAAACAGTTGAGTTTTACCGTTTTTGAATCCATTCAGCCGATCTCCGGGTCTAGCAGTAGCACTTTTAGCTTAGCTTAGCTTAGCATAGATCTTTGAATTGGATTAGACCAATAGCATCTCGCTCAAAAGGTCACAATTGCTTCTTTGTTGTCTTTATTCATCCTCATCATGTGTAGGCTTTTTAGTATTTCACAGTACCTCCAACTGACAAATCGCCATATGATACTGTACCATCACGGTACCACAGGTACTTGATTATAAGCGACTCAATCTCTCTGGTCTTGCATGTGATGACAAACAGGCATTTGAGTGAGAAACCTCATTCTCCACATGCATGGAAAAGATCTGATAGAGCCGCCATTGTCTGACACAGGGTTGTGCTCCACATCAAATGAAGAGCCAGAGCTCAGTGCATAAAGAGTTCAGCATTTTTACACTAAAGAGTTTTTAGAAATACTGAAAAAAAAAAACATTTACTATTAACTTCTAAAGATTGTTACAGTAGTTGTGGTTAAAAGCATTTTTTAAGTCATTTGTGGCAAACAGAGTTTCTGTGTTCACGTACTCAAAGCTATTGTCAATGAAACAATACTTCAAACAACAGTGCAAGGAATGTGACTGGATTCATACGGAGCTGATAAATATATACATGTGTTACTGCTCATATTAGCATTTACAATAAATCACGGTTCAAATTCAGCCAAACAAGGGCAAACGCTCTGAATGCCAAATCAACCCTGTCTCTAAGCAACTCGGCCTACTTCAATCTGTATGCATTCACAAACTGCTAATTCACAGTTTCCTTTACTGAAGTAAAATGAACCCTTCTGGAAGATTCTGTTGTTGGATATTCTTTCAGCACATTTAATGCAGATGTGAAATAATGAAGCGTCCAGGAAACAAATCCAGGATCAAATCCAAGATCAAACATCACCTTTAAATAACACAAGTCCACTGTTCAGCTACAAAAATAGATTTTTTTTCCTCAGTTTTCCTGGGATTATGGAGCACAATTTAATTGTTCTGATTCCCTTCAAATTTAATTTGCTTGATGTGGCTCATAGCGCTGGAATCCCAGTCAGAGTGAAAACAAACAGTCCATTCTCTCCAACCGGCTCAAACAATCGCCACTGTAAACAACAGCATTTTCTTTCACTTCTTTCGTCTCTGCAGCCTTTCCAGTGATACAGAATCAAAAACATACATTGACATTTGCATTTAACTAACCGTGATTTGCCAGTGTCCCTTCTGATGGCAGGTCAACAAATATTGATTAAGGTGGAGTATGTAATATCGATTCACAGAATCTGCGATGGCTGCAATACGTTGTGTTTTCCAACAACAGGGTATCAAAGTCATATTGGGCAAACTGTCAGTAGACTGAGTCACACAGACCAAAACAAAAATGGAACATTCTGACACGGAAAGCACATTTCAAAAGCAGAATAACTGGCTGTAGCATTGTTTTTCTGAGAAAATGTATATATATATATTAACATTGATATTTTGATGTGTGAGTGTGTGTGTGTGAGACCCTGGACCACAAAAACAGTCATAAGGGTCTTTTTTTATTATTGCGCTTTATCAATCATCTGAAAGCTGAATAAATAAGCTTTCCATTGATGTATGGTTTGTTAGGGTAGAGCAATATCGAGATTTGGGCTGTCGCGATAACCGCAATATCGCGCTATTGTGTTCCTGTGGCTCAGTGGTAGAGCATTGCGTCAGCAGCGCAAAAGGTTGTGGGTTCAATTCCCAGGGAACACACATACTGACAAAAAATGTATAGTCTGGATGCACTGTAAGTCGCTTTGGATAAAAGCGTCTGCTAAATGCATAAATGTAAATGTATTGACGAGCATAACCGCAGAGGAATGCAGCAACCGTGATATTTCCGTGTTTTTTTCCGTAAGGTTACGCCCTCCTCGTTTTACACTTTGTGCATGTGATCTGAATATTAGTAATGATAACAATGTGTACCATGCTGATTTGTACAGTGGCTCAGTAAATTTGCACTTAACAAGCCTAAACAGACAGTGAATGAGAGAGAGAGATCGACTGATCGCGTGCGATTACCTGTGTCTAGGGCTTCTTAAGGGCTTAGGCAGAGCTATGTATATTTGTGAAAACAGGTTGTCATGTCCAAGGAAAGCGAAATCTGTCTTAGCATCGACACATTTCTGATCAGCTGAGCCTTTAAAAGTGGCGCTCAAAGTTAAAATGATTTCAACAGCGTGTTTCATTACATATCTCTTTGAATGAATCAGCCATTTGAACATGCGGTTGAATGAACGGTTAAAGACTTACTCAAAGACCGTTTCTTACCGCCACCTTGTGGCGAGACAATGAAACTGCGCTGACTGACAGCCCGTCTAGAACACGCAGGTGAAATATCAACAGAAAAAGTATTGTCAGTCAGATTCGAGGATCAGAACTAACTGTTTTACATATATATATATTAGAAATTGACCGATATATCGATTTACCGACATTTTCCCCGATATTTAAGCATTTTACCATTATCGGATATCGGTTTTGTAATATCGGATTCACTGATAAATGCCATCTAGTGGTTGTTTTGAGAATTGCGCGCAGGATCGCTATTGCAGCGCGTCTGAAGGGGAGACGAGACAACAACAACGGTGTCCAGGTACTTGATTTGCTGTAGTTAGTAAACTTTATTTAACATAACAGCCATTAATGCACAAATTGGATGTATTCCATAAATGCCTGATATGCAGTTTATGCAGCTTGACTCTAAGAAATAGAGACGAACTCACGGAGTCACGTAAGATACTCCGTCAATCTTTCCCAATAAAGACGTAACTGTGCATGAATTAAATAATACAGCCATGAATGAGCGCATGTTGGAAATAAAAGCGCTGAATTTAATTCTCTGTCTGTTGTATATGCTCATCATTAGTCTCGTGAAGCCGCTTTTATATTGCTGTTCACTCAATGATTGATGCTCAGGAGAAGCTCCAGCACGGCCACCGCATGGAACTTTATACAAGATTCACTTGTTTAAAACACACTAAATTATATTAACATTTACTATAGAACCATTATTTCACCAATAAACATCTAAATAAATACATCTCTATCTAAATTAATTATTTATTATTATCTCGCTGCAAGCGATCGTCAGTTTGAGTATAGTTCTGTGTAAATAGATAAACCGCGCTGTCAGCAGTTTTCATAATCTAGAATGACAAAAACATTTTAATAATTCTGATAAAACAGTTAAGAAATGCAATAAAATACGATGTTTTGTTTGTTATAGCTTATTTCAATATTCCAGAGAATATTATTCAGTGAATTATTCTTCACTCTTTAGTCTATTAAACAGCGTTTAAACCTAAAACTGTAGTTTAAAATGAAGTTGATATGACTTCTGTCCTTTATTTTCTCCATTTGAAAACATTAGACATTATTTTGCTTATTGTTAATATCAGTGTTGCTGATGATGCTTTTTATAAATAAAATGTTTTTATTGTTGTAATTTGAAGATTAAATTTAACATGAAAGACTGTTCAATTTTCAACTGTTTTTTTGTTGTTATGACTGAAAGGAGGAAAAACCAAAGTGAAGAATGGACTTACTTCGATAACTATCTTATTGTCAGGTTTGTGTTTTGTTATGTGGACCGATTATTTTGTCATTCTCTTATGTTTACTTCACTTCCTGTTTTAACGCGATTTATTTTCGGTTTCATTGGTTTATGATGAATATGACCTTGTTACATCGTAACACATACATACACGTGTGTATGTGTGGCGCGCGCGCGTGTGTGTGCACGCGTGTGTGTGTGTGTGTGGTGGTAATACCGCGCTATTGAGCCACTCAAAATAACCGCAAGGGAAATTCCTTCACCGCGACAGCCCTAATCTAGATACCACTATTTCAAAATCTGGAATCTGAGGAAGCAAGAAAAAAACAAAAACAATAAAACAATCTTTGTATTTAAAGTTGTCCAAATAAAGTTCTTAGCAATGCAGATTACGAATCAAAAATTAAGTTTTGATATATTTACAGTAGGAAATGTACTAAATATCATCAAGGAACATGATCTTTACTTAATATCCTAATGATTTGTTGCATAAGGCCGGGCATACACTGTGCGATTTTCATCCGATTTTGAGCCGAATTACTGACTCGTGCGACTCTTTTTTGAGTCGGGCAGAATTTCAGCTTTGTCGTGTGTCGTTTGTCGTGCAGTGTTCATTCAGTGTACAGGGGCAAACGAGAAGCGATAAGTCTGAATCGATAAGCGGCGAATATACGGTGTCATCATCTGCGCAAGCACAACCAGAGTATTTCACACGTGAGCACATAAATCGTGAGCTTTGGCTTTACATCGCATGGGATCTTCTTATAAAGTGCGAGTTGATACCTTGCTGAAATCGCATGGAAATCACACAGTGTATGCCCGGCTTAAAAGTTTTTGTTTTTTTGACCCATGCATTTTTGGCTATTGCTACAAATATACCTGTATATATAATCTTAAAGCACCTTTAAGATTAATAATGAACTGACTGCGACTGAGTAACTGAGTAAAAGAAACAAAAGGTTAAAGATGCCATTATTACATTTATACAACCAGGTAAATCAGGAACAATTTTAATGACATGAGTGTAAAAGATAAAATACCCATTTTAAGCACTGAATCCATGTGAAACTGAAGCACTAAGAGCATCTTTTCCCACTCATTTGCATAAAATGGAGCATTTCTCAACTTTTGACTCTCACTGGTTGCTGTGCTCTGCTGCCAATCCCACAATCCCTTACAAAAGCCTGCACACAGCTCCCATAGAGAATGAAAGCGTACTTTGATTTTGGAGTCACAAGGCGACTATTATCTTGGTATAGAATGTGCTATTTTGGTCTATATGGACAGCAGTGAAGTGTGCATATATCACAAAGCGTAGACATAAAACAATCTATGCAGAGGCAAATTATTAGCCAGTGCATGTCCTTCTCTATACACTGTGCTTCTTAAGGCTACTTTGGTAAAAAAAACAAAAACAAGGGGCAACAGAGTAACAAATGTCTAATACCATGCACTACAACAGGCAACTATAAAGCACAAAGAATTGAACATTGAATTGCAATAGCGTTCTCATTATAATGTTATGTATTTGACGGCTCTTGCACTGTATTTTGCACTTGAGCAAATCTTGAGCATATTTACCGTGATTGTTCATAAAACACAGTTTTAATGATGATTCAAATGTGAAATGGTTATAGAAACTATCAGGAATTTTACTGTGGTTAATCATGAAACCGGTAACCATTGCATTCCTTGAAAGCATATTTGTAGAGCATGTTTCAGGCCTGAAGTATATCTTCTGAAATAAGCTGTGTTGGCATGAATTCACATGTACTATTCCAAACCCATGAAGGCAAAAAAAACATTTGCTTCTTATATACAGTATGTAAAATCGATCCCAGTTCTGGCCCATGTTCAGATGTGCAGTATGTGTATGCAGTGTTTGTGAATGTGTGTGTTATTTGCGAGTAGGTTTACAGTTGGTGTGAACAGCTGCAAACTGGGCCATCAAGTAGTTATGAGAAACCTGGTGTTTCAGTCAGTCATTTGGACCACATTCAAGCAACTGGCCAACTGCTTCCTTGGCCACTATAGTATAATCACAAACCTAATAGCAGAAACAAGGGTTCCACTGCAAAAATGACTGTTAGATATTGTCTTGGCATTCGTTTAAGCACTTTACAGCACCATGTAAAAACCATTTAGTATGAATATGGTTAAGATTCAGTAGCATGTCATACATTACTTCTTCAGAAAATTGGATCTTAAAATATATGTTCTGTGAAATAGCACTATCAGTAAGAAGTAGTGAAGATGTTTGCCTGTGAAGCTTTAGAAAGTGACTCCACTGACTTCTCGCCTCTTCACTACAATAGAGTACCTCAAGGCTCAGTACTAGGGCCATTACTTTTCACGCTTTACATGTTACCCTTGGGAATATATTGTGTGTGTGTGTGTGTGTGTGTGTGTGTGTGTGTGTGTGTGTATTATGTGTGTGTGTGTGTGTAGTGCAGTATGGTTGAGTACCTCAAGGCTCAGTACTAGGGCCATTACTTTTCACGCTTTACATGTTACCCTTGGGAAATATCATCAGGAAACACGGGGTTAGCTTTCACTGTTATGCTGATGATACTCGGCTCTATGTTTTTTCGCGGCCCGGTGAAACACACCAAATTGAGAAACTTATGGTTTGCATAGTTGACATAAAAAAAGTGTATGACGAGTAATTTCTTACTGCTAAATTCTGAAAAAACAGAGGTGTTAATTATCGGACCTAAAACACCACAAGTAATAACCTAGAACACTATCTAATACTTGATGGCTGCTCTCTCGATTCTTCATCATCAGTCAGGAACCTAGGTGTGCTATTTAATAGTAATCTCTCCTTTGACAGCCACGTTTCTAGCATTTGTAAAACTGCATTTTTTTCATCTTAAAAAATATATCTAAACTGAGACCAATGCTCTCATTGTTAAATGCAGAAATGTTAATTAATGTGTTTATGACCTCAAAGTTAGATTATTGTAATGCTTTATTGGGTGGATGTTCTGCAGAGAGGTAAGGGTCCACGGAACAACATCACATCGAGACAATCAGGGATAATATTGTTTTTTATCCGTTTTGGAAGTTAGCGTCACGCTCAAAAAGCTGCGTCTTGGTTGTAAAAAAACACATGGTTTTGTAGCATACAGTGTTACACACAGAATGTATGTTTGTTACCCACTCTTCAATACATTGGTAAATAAATATTTTTTACTCAAACGTTGTGGGGGTTGCAGTTCTATTTTTTAAATGATGTACCATTTTGCTACAGTATTCTGACTGATAAGTAAAGCTTTGCGGATCTCTGTAGCCTTCACCTTTCATGTGTAAAGAAATATTTTCTTTCTCACTTGTGACAATTCTCTTCCATTGTGCCATTGGACAGCATGAAATGGGAAAGGGTTTTCTTTAATAACATTTATTGTCAACGTCACCGTGTAATGAATAATTAGACTCACCTGTGGCTTGAATTCTTGTTAAATTATACATTTGTAGTCTATTTACTTTGCTAGAGTAGATGGGTGATCTCAAGTTTTGCATCACCCTAAGAGTAAAACTGAAAATTTTGGTTCAAGTTATATTATTAACCTTATTTCATGTTATAAGTTAAACAGCTTGCGTTATATAAAACTAGTCTTCAACATAAAAATGTTTTTGTGTCTTGAGATATTGATTATAATTGTTACTTTCAGGGGTGTACGCATTTACGCTGAGCACTGTAAATACAGGTGCTTACTATCACATGGGACTTATTAGGACATTGAACATCATTCTTTATTACCCTGCTTTAAAACCGTCTAGGACAAAAGGAATCACCCTTCGCAGCCAAGAATCCTTCTGAGCTCTTAAACTTTCGGATGAATTTGGCAGATCAACATCTTAACATTTGAACGGACCCAAGCAGAATAAATGACACTAATGTATTAGAGTAGAGCTGTTTATAGCTGCATAGAACTTACACTAAACAAAATTATAAACGCATTACTTTGGTTTTTGCTACATTCTTTTCATGAGCTGAACTAAGATTAGTTTTCACCTGTAACTGTCACTGTAAGAGCTTGTGCTGTTTGATAATATGAGGGGGTTGGGAGCTCGGCTTGGCTGAGATTGTCTCATCATTGTCACATGTGTGCATTGTTGATGCGGTGGTGTACTGCATGTTAAGGTGACCAATATATGGCCACTCTAAAATGTGCAGTTTTATCACTGGCACAATGCCACAGATGTTGTAAGGTTGGAGGAAGGTCTTGGTGGATGCTGACCCATGTTGGGCACCAGAGCGGTTGCCCGGAATTTAATGCTTTTCTCTACCATCAGCCGACTCCAAATGAGTTTTAGAGATTTTGGCAGTACATCCAACCGCCTCACAACCGCAGACCACGGGTAACCACAGCAGCCCAGGACCTCCACATCCAGCATCTTTCACCTTCATGAGATCGTCTGAGACCACCACCCGACAGCTGCTGCAACAATCGGTTGCATAACCAAATAATTTCTTCACAAACACAGAAACGTCTCAGGAAGTACATCTGCAACTCGTCATCCTCATCGGTCTCGACCTGACTGCAGTTCGTCTCGTTACCAGTTGAGTGGGCAAATGCTCACATTCGATGGCGTCTGGCACTTTGGAGAGGTGTTCTCTTCACGGATTGAATCCCGGTTTTCACTGTACAGGGGCAGATGGCAGACAGTGTGTATGTGAGCGTTTGCTGATGTCAACGCCGTGGATCGAGTGGCCCATGGTGGCGGTGGGGTTATTGTATGGGAGAGCGTATTGTTTTTATGGACAATGAACCCACGTGCATTTATTGATGGCATTTGAATGCACAGAGATACCGTGACAGATCCTGAGCCCATTGTGTGCCATTCATCCACGACCATCACCTAATTTGCAGCATGATAATGCACGGCCCCATGTTGCAAGGATCTGTACACAATCCCGAGAAGCTGAAAACATCCCAGTTCTTGCATGGCCAACATACTCCCCGCGACATGTCAACCATTGAGTGCTTGGATACTCAGGATCGTGTATACGACAGCGTGTTCCGTTCCTGTGCCAAAATCCCAACTTCACAGCCATTGAGAGGTGTGGACCAACATCCCACAGACCACAATCAACAACTGATCACTCTATGTGAAGGAGATGTTGCTTCTGCGTGAGGAAAATATTGTCACACCATACTGACTGTTTTCGGATCCCCCGGACCCTCCCCCCCCCATACAGTAAAACAGCACATTTTAAGAGTGCCTTTTTATTGTGGTCAGCCTAGGGCACACCTGTGCAATAATAGTGTAAAGTTGTGGCCTATTGTAGAGACTCTGACTCATAATCGGAAGGTTGCGAGTTCGAGTTTCGGTCTGGCAGGGGTAGTGGGGAGTGAATGTATAGCGCTCTCTCCACCTTCAATACCACGACGAGTGCCCTTGACCAAGGCACCGAACCCTCAACTGCTCCCCAGCATCTTGATACGCCACACTTGTGAGGTGGATGGATTATCCCGGCAAAGGAGAAGTGCTCACTAACACAGATTTAGACAGATTTATGAACAATATTTGAGAGAAATAGGCCTTTTGTGTACATAGAAAAAGTCTTAGATCATCGAGTTCAGCTCATGAAAAATGGGGGCAAAAACAAAAGTGTTGCATTTATCATTTTGGTCAGTGTATGAAGTCAACAAAATGCCATTTTATCAAGGTGAAAAAAGGGAAAGAAACAAGGAGATGTTTGTATGGGTTTCATTTTAGCCCTGAGGTCTTATTTAAAAACAGGTTTCGAGACTGACGTAAAGCTGCTTTTTTTATGTTGCATAATTATTAATGTCCCAGCCAATTAAAATGATAGAAGAATGATAGACATGGAAATCGCAGGCCAGTCAAAGGTGCAGATATTTTACTGTAGGACAGACTGATGACGTAAGAAAGAGAGAGAAAAGAGATAAGCCACTGAATGAATAAATGAGCAGCTAAAGAGACGATTAGACTGATGCCATTTTACTTCTGTCCTATCTGACAACAACAAGGAAAAACCTTCCGGCCTTAGAAACATGAGCGCTCAGTGCCTTAGGCCTTGTTCACACTACACTCAATTCTGATTTGGTTTTCAAATCTGATATATTGCAAATATATATAAATATATCTGATATATAACTCTCCACTGTTCAAGTGATGAAATCGGATCTGTTCGTTCAGATAGTCTAACGGTGAATATCTAATGTATCTGCTTTGGTTGCCATAATAACTTTGGGCATTTCCACAATGAAAAATATCTGGGGGGGGGGGGGGGGGGGTATTTGACGACTGGATTTTGCAAGCTCTGGTTTGACGTGTGGAAGTAGTTGGGTCAGTCTGAATGAAGTGGGAATTCCTAAAGCATAACTGGAACCATTTCTTTGGAAGTCCCTACTAGTGAGATGGATGTCTACATCACAATGCATTGCAGCAAATATCACAGTGTGTTCCTGTGGCTCAGTGGTAGAGCTTTGCGTCAGTAGCGCAAAAGGTTGTGGGTTCGATTCCCAGGGAACACACATACTGACAAAAAAATGTATAGCCTGAATGCACTGTAAGTCGCTTTGGATAAAAACGTCTGCTAAATGCATAAATGTAAATTACATGAAAAGATCACTTTTATAAATCTATGCATTTGTCTGCACCATCTCTACTTAAATTAATCAGTTTGCAGTGTTCTCTAAAACAGAGTAAACTCAAGTGTGTGGAATAAGTATGCCAGGAGACTACCCTCACCTGTACAGTCAATGTGGAATTTTTTTTATAAGTTAATAATGAATGTTTATAGTAATATATTAGTGCTGTCAAACGATTAATCACATCCAAATTAAAATGTTTACATAATGTGTGTACTGTGTATATATAAATGCACACACATGCATGTATACATTTCAGAAAAATATGCTATGTTTAAATATTTAACGGAGCGTCTATGCAAATAGCCAGCCTTGTTGCTAGAGGCTATTTACACTAACTCCACCCACCAATGTGTGATTGGGCAAGGCAACACTGCAAAAGGCTGTCAAACACCAGTTCTAGTGGTGTAGACCGTAAAGCGTGTGTTGTTTTATATACGATCAACCCAAGTTCAAATCCGCCTTTTGACAAACAGTTTTTCTTCCTTTTTAAATCTCATATCACATCAGAAAGGCATTTATTTGATGGAAATAAACACAAAGTTGAAAATAATGTATCAGGTATTTAATAATTTAAATGAACATTTTAAGCACTCAATACGTTATTATTGCGTACTGTTTTATATGTTTATTTTAATATTTGCAAAAAGTATATAAATAGCAGAAAATCCTGCCATCTTATTTTCATTTAGTGTAAATAGCATGCCGCTAAAAATCCTAAATATCATCTATCGCATTAAGAAAATATGCTATTTTACATAGTGTAAATAGCATCTTTTATATAGCAAAAAATATATTGCTATCAAAAAATGGCAATTTTGCATAAGTGCAAATTACCGCTGCCTATATTAAATATATTTATATAATATAAATATATACACGTAAATATTTTCAAAATATATAGTATGTGTGTGTATTTAAATATACATACACACACATAATAAATATACACAGTACACACATTATTATGTAAACAAAAACTTTATTTTTGGATGCGCTTAATCATTTGACAACACTAATATAATATATGTCAGCTGTGTGGATGCTGGTTTTCTGGATTTTATGTATCTTCATTTTGATGACTCGATATCAGAAGATAAGATTAATAAATCTGCCCTATCTCAAACTTTAAGATTATCACATGCAAAACACTACAGGGGCGTTGTGGCCCTTGGCATTAGTTAGAGACCACAGATAATACTTTTGCTATAGTAGTTACACACTTAAACAATGTACGTTAGCAAACCTTTGAAAAGGTCAGTGATTATCTCCTGATTCATTTACAATGAATGGGTTCATTATGGAGCAAGAGTTTTTAAAAACAAGAAAACAAGAAAATAAATAACTATCAATTAATTAGGTAAAAAAAACACTTAATCAGAAAACCCATAAGTATTTTTCCACATGCAACTTTCTAAATGGTAGTTGGTCAATCATGTTTCATGGGAATCTAGCCACAGTAAATGTTATTCATTCTAATGATCGGTGCTCTACTGTTCACAAAAGAAACAGGATTTAATTGCATGCTGCTTGCAAATTATTCAGTGTTGACCATTGAAAAATTAAGTTGGTCCCTCTCTAATGGATTTACCTCATATGTTCTTATTTTCAGTTCAACCAAGCATTTGTGCTTTTGTTCAGCCCCTCAGAGGAAACAGATAGTTTTTTTAAGAGACAGAAAACATGGGATGGAAGTCTATAAAGATGTAATTTACAATGAGGAGTAGGGCGTGAAAATTACATCTGCAGAGGAACACATAATTTGCCTAAAATTATACTAGAGGAAAAACCTCAGATCCAAAAACTGGTGAGATGTTTACTGTCTATAGTTGTGTATTGCATGCATAGGCAGCTATAACTTCTTAAGCTAGTCACACGCCAGATGAAAAAAGTATTGCAGACCAGACGTGTCCTTCTGTATTTGCATACTCAAGTTGAAAAACATGCACAACACAAACAAAAATGTTAGAAAGTACAAATATAGTATGCCGTTTAGTGTTATAACCTTGTTATAACTAAAACATATCAACATAAAATGTATCATATAGCCAAGGTTGAAGTCAGTGTGTACATTAACATTATGTTAAGCCGTTTCTGACTGTCACTGGATGCATATGCTCATAGAAAACATAGAAGATGTGGTGCATTATAGTTTACACAATTTAAATCATTCACTTAACTCATTTATTCAAAAACACTGATTTATTCAGGAAAGAAAAGCCATGTTTGCTCAGGGACGTGCAGCTCTTGATTCTGCTTTGGCTTTGTATGGAGACATTTGTATACTGTAGATTTACACTATTTTCACCATTCACCCCCGACCCCTATTGCTAGTATTGTGTCCATAATGAAAAAACATATTGAAAAAGACAGTAGCAATGACTTTCCTAGTGTAAAACTATTTTGCATTCAGCCCACAGTCTGGCTATGAAGACACACAGACAAGTGTTACTCCTCCACAAGAATGCATGCAAACAAACCAGACATACCTGTATTTAGGTGAACGAATGCACGATACAGACAAACATGACTTTAGTTTAGTCTGAAGAAACTAGAATGCTTTCACTTTCCACAAGTGAATCTCTACAGAGAAACTTTCAAAGACCTTTTTTTAACAGAGCTAAATTAAACTAGGCATGAAAGAAAGGCCGCCAAATTATGTTCCCTAATAAGATTCTGCAGTTAAATTCATTCCCTTATGGAACAGAAAACAATCTCTGCCACATGAATACGACTACTGTATTAGAAATGCAGAAATCGAATTTGAGGAATTATTGATTTATAGTCATTGAAACACAAGGCGGGCCACAGAAAATGCCAGACATGATTTTAGGGACAAGGGAGGTTAAGATAAGGACACAAATCATAAATACAACCATAAATTTAAGTAATTACAGTTTGCAAAACGATGGCATTGTGTACAGCATCATGCATGAGAAATACCACACCGCCTTAATGGAAATAAATGGATATTTGTATTTTACTTTATTTATTTTTTTTGCAAGAGAAATTGTCCCATGCCAGACAAACAAAGAGAAATCTGACTAATCTGCAACTAACGATTATTTTGATAATCAACTAGTTGGCCGATTATTATTTCGATTAATCAGATAAAAAAAAATATATATATTTTATTGGCAAAAAAACACTATTCCACATTCTGCCCAATGTCCTTCTGTAAGGTCTGTTTTTGGTTCTGTTCCATGTTCTTGTTTTCATGTCTTTTATTTTGAAGTTTGGCTATGGTTCTCGTTTGTGTCATGCTTCCCTTTCCCTCATGTCTTCATGCTATTGGTTCCCTTGTTCAATGTGTCATGTTCTGATTGGTTGTCATGTTCATTGTGTCATGTTCCCATTGGTTTGTTCTTGTCATGTGACCCTCATTGTTTGTTATAAGTAGCCATGTTCTTGCCTTAGTTTCTGGTCGTGTATTAATGTTGTAACTTGCTGTTGGTGAGTCTAGTCCGCCTGTCTCTTGTCAAGTGAAGTCTGTCTTTGTAAGGATCACCTTGTAAATAAACTGCACTTGGGTTCATCACTACGCTCATCTTCAGTGGACTCCGTTACACCTTCAAACAAACGTGCCAACTGAATACTATGAAAACATACAGTGTTTAATAATTTATTAGACCACCTGTCATAAAGAGAAATAACCAATGCTGTTAGTTTAGAGTAGCCGTGGCACAAACCTTACACAATTTGTTTTAATACATTTGTTAAGCATTGTATATAGTGAATATAGTTTAAATCTCTATTAAAAATGTAAATAATAATAAAGATAATAAAGACAGGTGAGGAATGTTCTGCAGGAACATGTTCACTTTGATCACAGTCATGTCTTACGGTCATTTCTTTATCCTGGAAAAGGCGGTTATGGAGCGTCTCATATTTATATGCATTTATATTAGCCTACACTAGGGCTGTCAAATTGGCTGAAAAACTAAATTAGATTTTTTTACTAAAATATTATCAAAATTCGAATTATATTCGATTTTAAAAGGCATAAATTCAGTTAGGAAAAAAAAAGCTTTTGGCTTTTCTGATGCCACAAGCAAAATATTACAAAATGCACGTTTCTTCAAAGTAGGGCTGGGCGATATGAGCAAAAATTAATATCTCTGTATTTTTTGGCTGATTTGCGGTATACGGTACATATCTGGCTATTTTGTATTTGGATTAAACAAATAAATAAAGTGAATGTAACCATGTAGGCATATATAATGTGCAAAAATGCTTAAAATCACATTACATTCTAACATTGTAACATTGCGATCTAAAAACAAAAATAATGCTTTTAAAGCAAAGTTAAATTTACTAAAGTGAAAAATGACAAAAATAAAAAAGCACAGACTAGGCTAATTGAGTAAAAAGGCTATTTTGATTACCTCATTACAGTCACGAGTGCTATCATACAAATACACTCACTTGTAGGTTTAAAATGTCCAAACATTTCAGCAAAATGTATATTTTAGTCAAAGTTATTGCGCTCCTATTTTATTGCGCTCTGTGTTTGGCGCGGCGGCACTTAGCGGAGAATCGCAGAAGCTCGTGCACGTCTGACAGCAAAATGGAAATATTTCCATGGCTTTCTAACATTTACAGATGGAGAATATACCTGTGAAATGTAAGTTATGCGTTTAGGAAAAGAGCACATAGCTCAAAACAGCGCGTCTCTGTCAGCGGCACACGCAGCTTTTCTGTCAGAGCCGCTTTAAACTCAAAGATTTATCATTGCTGATACACGTTATTTATTATCATTGTATCATATGATCGCAAGGTTCATGTTGTTAATATGCACGTTCGCTAGCAAGCTATTTTCTTAATCTAGTAATTACATGTTTTTTGTAAAGTTGAACTTACATTAATTTGACATGGCTTTGGGCTCTCTTGTGTGAGACGTGAGTGCAACGATGATAGACGTCCCTCTAGAAAATGGATTATGGATGTAGAATATGGTCATGCAGAATATGTGCTTTATAAGTACTAATAAACAGCCAACATGTTTATAATAGGCATGCTAACAAGCAACTACACTATAAAAAATTGCTGTAGTTTCTACAGCAAAATTTTACAGAATATTACCGTTTAAACATTTTACAAATATTAAGAAGATATGTGTAGATTATGGTGTAGAATTTGGTCGTAATAATACTGTAATTCAAGCAATGTATTATTTAAACATTTTACAAGGGTCAATGATATGGGTCAAATAAGGTTTTACAGTTGATCACAGTATATTTCCATGTCAACTGTAATTAATTTACAAGAAGCAGGTGTTGTCACTGTAGCTCCTGCTTTTTACAGTAACTTACTGTAGTGTGGCATTATGGGATTGCGCGCGCATCATTCAAATCTGAAATCCAGCTGACTGGAGCAATGCCAGAACGATTGAAGATTAGAGACTTTATTCATAATTCCTGTTAAGTTCACTTAATTTTACTTAAGAATTGTATCCTTTTGTATTTATTAAGTTAATGTATAAGCGATATAATGTCACAATAGCCTCCTATCACGACATTTAGACAAGCGGCCTTGGTACGTTAAGTGCAGTAAGCTGGAAATTGCTAGCATAGCATAGTTAGGTTAAATGCTGCATTTTTCTCATTTTGGCGGTTTACTTTTCTTATTGAGAGCATTTAAAGTAGTGGTCACTTAACTTTAAACTTAAAGCCCAATGCGCACTATTGTCATAGTAAACAATATCTGTCGAAATAACTGACTAACAGCAAAATGTGAAATTTCATTTGTTTATATGTGTTCAACTGTCCCATATTGACGTGACATCTTACTATAATTAGAAACTACATGTAAATGAGAAATTGTGTCTATTACCACTGTAGTTGTACTCGACATTAAAGCTCGTCCGGGACATCTTTACATGCCTGACTGGACAAGTCAGCCTAATTAAAATTTGAGTGAAAAAATAACTAAGGAAGCATCGCAATGCAAGACTGATTCTGATATTATTACATTCAACATCAAAACAAATCAGCTTAACGGCACACACAAACTCACGGAAGAAACATGAGGTAAATGTTCAAACGCTTGAGTTTATTTATAACACATGATATTGTTAAGTAGCATAACAAGTGAGTTGTTTCGCTGATTATCACGACTGCAAATACATAGTTCAATAAACAATTAGTTAAAATTGTTACTTACTTTTTACACACAATTATTGACTGTTGTTCTATTTCACCAACGAAAACCATTGCAAACAAATATCCAATAAATACAATAAATGAATGACTCAATTGACTCACTCATTAAGTTACCTGCTGCCACCTGATGGCGATTTAGTTTTACGTTTAAAAAATATCATTGCATTTTTCCAACATTTCTTATTTGTATTTTCAAAAATGTATGTAATTGTTGTTATTTTGCATTGTAAATCATTTAATTTGATTGGTGGTACAGTTCTACAATGTATTATTTTAATTGAATGATAAAATATATGCCTTTTTTGGTGTTTTTCATTTATGTAAATACATTTAAAGAACCTACTTTTCTTGATTTCTTGTAGGTGCAAAGAATAGCAGCTGATGTGGAGAAATGTTTGATGCTTCAAGACTCTCTGATCCTGATTATATTAGGTTACATTATTGCTAATATTTATTAATTTCAGGTGCACCCAGTGCAGTGGCTTTTGACTATTTGAGGGTCAGATTGTGAATTCATACCTCAACTTATTACAACTTCGGTCTGGTGTCCTGTGAGCAGGCATCTTTTGCACACTTAAGTTGTTTCAAAGGTAACATGTTTTACTTTAATCATTGCATTTGCCAAAAAAGGTTACTTATTTAGTTTAAAGGGTTAATCCACCCCATAATGAAATTTTTGTAATTAATCACTTACCCCGTGTCGTTCAAACCCGTAAAAGCTTTGTTCGTCTTCAGAACACAATTTAAAAGATATTTTGGATGAAAACCGGGAGGCTTGCGACTGTCCCATTGACTGCCAAACAATTAACACGGTCCAAGCCCAGAAAAGTATGAAAGACATCGTCAAAATAGTCCGTCTGCCATCAGTCTGGGGTGCAGTAACCCTTTAAGTACTGGTAAATGCTGATTGTATTGTATAAGTGGCATTTTTACATTTCTTTTATTGAGCTAGTTTCATTCAATACTGAACTTTATCCTAAAGCTTCTGCTTGTTTTTACGTGCAGATGGATAAAACTGGATAAAAGACGGATACATAGAGGCAAAACAAGTGGAAAGGTCTCAGAGAAGTGTGTGCTCATCTCAGAATTTTGATGGACTTTCAGTATGTATTTATTAAATTGTCTTTCGCAGGAATATTCATAATTTAATAGAACATAAGCTCAAACAACAGAATTGGTGGTATAATGGTGATTCCAGCATTTTATTTGAATCCTTTTCTTTAAAAGAATAATCTTTTACCAAAATCATACAAATTCTGTTGATTGACCTTCATTTTTATTGAAAGTTAATGTTCTACTCAGAATATGGCTTTGTAGTTATTTTGTGTTGCTGTTATTTTTTTAATAAGGATTTGATAAGATAAGAACTGTTGAAAGACTGAACATTTTATTTTACCATTAAAAGCCTTGCAATGTCTTTCTGCCGGTTTTAATAAATACTTATTTGCAACATATTTGACTTGGTTTTTTATTCATTTGTAAATGCACTAAGATAGTGCTCATGATAATGCATTTATATCAGTATTTTACAGTGTACAGTTTACTGTTAAAATTATTCTTTATGGCATTTTCATTGTTAAATTATTACGACATCATCTTGGATTTAGGGGTATTTACAGGGTTTTATGTAAATACTGTACTTTAGTGAAATTACAAAATATTGCTGTAAAATAAACTACAAGTTTAATTCAATGTTGCTGTAAAAAAATGCTACAAATGACTGTATTTGTACAGCAATTAACTGTAATTTGCTTTGCAGTATTATACTGTACTGTCCATTTTACAGCAATTCAAATCATTTTGACAGGATTTTATTGGCAACTTTTTTTGCCAGTAACATTCTGTAAATTCTACAATACATTGTAATAGTTAATAGTGAGAATTGGTCCCTACACTAAAGTGTTAGCAAGTTTTCCTCTCAGATGAGAGCAAGAGTGAAGAAAATGGTGAAGTTGTGCAGGAAGCCCTTATTTGGAAATGGTTTTAATGCTAATTACTTGTGGACAAATCCGAATGCATTACCAAAAGAATGGTAAGAATAATGTTTACTGCATATAACTGTACTTTTAATGACACAGTTGGAAAAACATTTTAAAAATAAATATTTTAATAATTAAATTGTACACTACATGTTGTCACAATGCCTCACTATTCATCAGTGTCTTTCAAATTATTTTTTGCATTCATATCCAATCTTGTGTAGGTCCAAGGAGGAGATGTTAAAACATGTGTTACTACATTCTCCATACTGCCAAGTGTTGGACATGTTGTGCAGTGTGCTCTGGTTGTGTACTGTACATTTTGGCCATTTTACTGTTACTAAAATTTTAGAAAATCTGCACACTGTAGACACACTGCAAAAACACCACAAGTAGTATGGGAGCATGCTATTTCACACATACCACCGATATGCTACTTTTGGAATTTGATAGCGACAACAAATGCTGTAATTACTATGTGGGCAACCTCGAGGAGAGATTTGGGAATGGCTAAGCTACTTGGACTGACATAAAAACTTTGTTGTGACACATTCATGAAAAATTCTTATTGTCACAAGAAAGTTGATGAAAAAAGTCAGCAGAAGACCCAATGGTTTTCAGGGAGATATCTTACTAGTTGTTGTTTTGTTGGGTGTGTTCCTAAGAAGCTATTTTTGTGAAAAGACAAGTAGCGATTACAGTATGCGATGATCCACTAAGCACAAGTGACAAATGGCAAGCTCAAATCTGTAATTTGTGTTTTGACATTTGAGTCTATCTGCATGTTTCAGGATGCCACTAAACCGCCAAAACGAGTTTCCTCCAGGTTGCATTTTTAGCCAAGAAGTTATGACATTTAAATCCTCCGTTGGTCCAAAGCAGTCTCACTAAATACAGGTGCATCTCAATAAATTAGAATGTCGTGGAAAAGTTCATTTATTTCAGTAATTCATCTCAAATTGTGAAACTCGTGTATTAAATAAATTCAATGCACACAGACTGAAGTAGTTTAAGTCTTTGGTTCTTTTAATTGTGATGATTTTGGCTCACATTTAACAAAAACCCACCAATTCATCTCAACAAATTAGAATACTTCATAAGACCAATAAAAAAACATTTTTAGTGAATTGTTGGCCTTCTGGAAAGTATGTTCATTTACTGTATATGTACTCAATACTTGGTAGGGGCTTCTTTTGCTTTAATTACTGCCTCAATTCGGCGTGGCATGGAGGTGATCAGTTTGTGGCACTGCTGAGGTGGTATGGAAGCCCAGGTTTCTTTGACAGTGGCCTTCAGCTCATCTGCATTTTTTGGTCTCTTGTTTCTCATTTTCTCTTGACAATAATAGATTCTCTACAGGTCTGGTGAGTTTGCTGGCCAGTCAAGCACACCAACACCATGGTCATTTAACCAACTTTTGGTGCTTTTGGCAGTGTGGGCAGGTGCCAAATCCTGCTGGAAAATGAAATCAGCATCTTTAAAAAGCTGGTCAGCAGAAGGAAGCATGAAGTGCTCCAAAATTTCTTGGTAAACGGGAGCAGTGACGTTGGTTTTCAAAAAACACAATGGACCAACACCAGCAGATGACATTGCACCCCAAATCATCACAGACTGTGGAAACTTAACACTGGACTTCAAGCAACTTGGGCTATGAGCTTCTCCACCCTTCCTCCAGACTCTAGGACCTTGGTTTCCAAATGAAATACAAAACTTGCTCTCATCTGAAAAGAGGACTTTGGACCACTGGGCAACAGTCCAGTTCTTCTTCTCTTAGCCCAGGTAAGACGCCTCTGACGACAACTGTAGCCAAATTCCTCGACACGTCTGTGTGTGGTGCTCTTGATGCCTTGACCCCAGCCTCAGTCCATTCCTTGTGAAGTTCACTCAAATTCTTGAATCGATTTTGCTTGACAATCCTCATAAGGCTGCGGTTCTCTCGGTTGGTTGTGCATCTTTTCCTTCCACTCAACTTTCTGTTAACATGCTTGGATACAGCACTCTGTGAACAGACAGCTTCTTTGGCAATGAATGTTTGTGGCTTACCCTCCTTGTGAAGGGTGTCAATGATTGTCTTCTGGACAACTGTCAGATCAGCAGTCTTCCCCATGATTGTGTAGCCTAGTGAACCAAACTGAGAGACCATTTTGAAGACTCAGGAAACCTTTGCAGGTGTTTTGAGTTGATTAGCTGATTGGCATGTCACCATATTCTAATTTGTTGAGAGTGAATTGGTGGTTTTTTGTTAAATGTGAGCCAAAATCATCACAATTAAAAGAACCAAAGACTTAAACTACTTCAGTCTGTGTGCATTTAATTTATTTAATACACGAGTTTCACAATTTGAGTTGAATTACTGAAATAAACGTTTCCACGACATTCTAATTTATTGAGATGCACCTGTACATTCACGGGTCGCCAGACTTGAACTTGACAATTCTATGTATATTCACCATACTTTGTTCACATAAATGATTCATAAGTGGTGTTTGTATGGAGATATCTCCTCATATTGTCAACTGACATGTTTTCTAATGTTACTTTTCAGCTTTATTTATCTTATAAATGGCCCACAACCGATTTCTAAATAACCATACCATATAATCAACTAAGAAACCACTACACTCAATAAAGACTGAGCCTCTCTTCATATCAGACAGATCAACCCTCTACAATGCAAGTAAATCACTCGCATATGCGACTAAATTTCCCTTCGGTGAGTGTAATGATTAAGTAAATGATTTTTAATATTAGCCAATGGCTAATCAATTCTCAGATTTTACTCGCCAGTGTGGGAGTTGGAGGCTAAGTATTAGTTTAGCACAGATATATTCACTCGCTGAACACTGACTGAGCGCTTCTGAGTTTCTCTCTCCGTCAAGCGATCTGTGCTATTTTTCAGTTCATCTGAATGGATGCGTAGCGCACCTGTGTTTGACGTACCGTGAACTCTAGTGTAACGGCGCACTACTCGCCGTCGCTTTGGTGAGAGCAGAGAGAGCCTAACATACATGCAGACTTGAGGCGCTACATGTAAACGATATTCTTTGTTGTATTTTCTTGTCAAAATAAAGTTCCTTTGGATTTTTTCAGCTTTTAAGAACTGCCGGTGTTCTGTCGATTTGTCCTACCCTGTCAGATTTTGCTACCTCCCATTAAAACAGTGGGTAGTACAATTCGACAACGAAAAATGTTACCTCTCAAATTATGTTTTATTAACGTCTACACCTACCACAACCCTAAACCTACCCCTTACAGTAATGCACATACAGTAATTGTGTTATATTCGCGGTTGTGGATAGAAGGGATACATCTACCGGAAATCAACAATAAAAAAATGTCTACGTATTAGATTGTTTTTCATTAACGTCTACACCAACCCTAAACCTACCCCTTACAGTAATGCAGATACATTAAATATTGTTGTTCAGCAAGAGAAAAAGGATGCAATATTGATGTGCGCATGTGCAGTAAGCCGAGGTAGGAAAATCTGACGGTAGGATAAAATGTCAGGACACCGGGTTTTCCGGTAGTGGGCGGAACTAATGCGTAAACGGCAATATCATTGGCTGGTGCTCATCTATTATCGTCCCTGTTTTGATTTCAGCGAATCAGTTCGAGTGAACGCAAACAACCTGATTAAATATGCATTAATCCAGCAGCTTGTAAATCCTTTGTGTGTTTTATACTGTTCTTTTTAGCAGAATTCGTATTATTATTATTATTGTTTTATCAGTATTATTGTTAGTTTTTTTCCCATTTTTTTAACAGAAACACTGAATAAACAAAAAAAAGCACCACCACAGTCCTAAATTCAGTTAAAATGTCTATGCATTAATACATGGTTACTAAGTTTTAATTCTAATTACTTTAATTCTAATTATCATAATGTCAAATTATAATGCTTGACTAACTGATATTAAGAGTGTACTTTCAGATATTTAAATAAGCTGTACCATTTTACAAACACATACAGTATATTACAGAGTATATATATATATATATATATAGGCCTAGTATATCAGTCTGGCGAGTAAACTAAAAAATGTACTAGCCAACGGCGATTCAATTGCCAAGGTGTCCGTAGAGGGTTGCAGATATTCAGACACAGTTGGAAAAACCTATTGACAGTCATGCAAAAGATTATAAAGATGATTCTGTCGTCTCCAATCACAAAATGTGCCCATGATGATGTGTCATGTCACTGCTATTTTCATATTTATTCATGTAATGTTGGGATTTCCAAACTTTTTGTCAGCCAAACCACTTCAACATAAAATATTTAATTGAAATACCCCTGAGGAAGTTAATTGAACAAGAAATGTGCATATTCAGAGTTCTCCGATGTCATTTAATGGTCTCATTCACATGCATGTAAAAAAAATAACATTTCTATTTTTAGTGTTCAATAAATCGAAATCGCGATTAGGCAGAAGCTGCGATTGTCATGCATATCTCTCAGTGAAACAGTGATCAGCAGTCACTCTGTGTGAAAAGATGGATCTCAAAATCATACAGTCACTGCTGGAAAGGGTTCGAATATGCAAAAGATTAAATTAATTATAATGAAAATTATAATAATAAGAAGAACTCGGATAAAACATATACTCATAAGTCATGTGTTTATTAGTCACGTTGAATCCATGAAAGCTGTTAAATCTGTTTGAGGGTCTGACAATTGAGGGACTCAAACACAACTATTAAAAAAGGTTCAAACATTTACTGATGCTCCAGAAGGAAACACAATGAATTAAGAGCCAGGGGGTGAAAACTTTTGAACAGGATGAAGATGTCCAAATTTGTATTATTTTGTAGAAGTATATATTTTTTTATTTAGTACTGTCCTTCAGAAGAAACAGAAGATACTTGCATGTTTCCCGGAAGACAAATTAAGTACAATTAACCTTAATCTTCAAATTCCAAGAGTTTTTACCAGGGGTTTAAATATGCAAAAGATGCTGGAAAACTGAAGAATCTGCAGGACCTGGAGGATTTTCTGAAGAACAGTGCTCAGTTTAACTGTTCAGAACAAACAAGGGACTCACGAAATAAATAGCCGTAGATCATCCAGGGAACCAAGGGTTCCCAAACTTTTGAATGGGGTTACTTTTTATAATTTCAGCTATTTTTGTCTTGTGGACTAAATGCAAACATCTTTTATGTAAAATATCTTACTCAGGACCGTACTAAAAAAAATAAAAAAATAGCATGCATTTTGTATGATCTCTCATATTTTGTTAAAATTAATTTTCACAGATTCTGCAAGGGGTTCCCAAACTTTCAAGCAGCACTGAATGTTGCGTGCCTTATTCTGTGAAAGAAGCTACATCATCTCACAGAAGGGTGTATTTCAAACACTCGGCTGACGTTGTGAAGTGTGTTTGGAGTAGGGGTGGGCGATATGAAAAAAAAATCAAAACAAGTTTGTTTTTTATATATATCATGATTCACGACTTTATCACGATTCTTTGTCATGTTGGTTTGACTATTTTGTAAGTTGTCTGAGCATTACAGCCAAACTAATTCCCCTATTATAAAGACAAAGCCTTTCAAGGTAACAAAAAAATGGCAGATTTAGGCCAAAAGTGGGCAAAGATAAAAAAACTTAGTTCTTATTTTTTAATAACAAAGATACAATAATGACAAAGATACACATTACAACTACACATAATATACAAATAAAACACACAGTGCTTTATTTCCAGGTACAGTAGGTGTATTTAGCAGAAGCATTCAACAAACTGAATTAACAAATTAAAACACTATATAGACTGATTCCTAAACCAACTGTATTAAAGTTCTTTTTTATATAGTGAATAGTTTTGTTATTTTATTAACGTTAAAGGAATAGTTCACCCAAAAAAATGTATTCTGCCATCTGTCTGTCAATTCTGTCGTAGTGTTTTATTTTATTTATTTATTTAGTCATTAAGCAGATGCTTTTCTCCAAAGTGACTTGCAAATGAAGACAATAGAATAGTTGTTTTAAACCTAAACGTTTCTTTCTTCTGCTGAACATAAATGCTATTTTGAGGAATGTGGAAAACTGGTCCACAGTGACTTCCATAATATCTTCTTTTTTTTCCTACCATCAAATTCAATGTGGACCAGCAACTGTTTGGTTACATTCTTCAAAATATCTTATTTTGTGTTCAGCACAAGAGAGAAATTAATACAGGTTTGGGACAAAGTTAGTAAATAATGACAAAAAGTACATTTTAGGGTGAACTATCCCTTTAATGACATTCGGCTGCATGTAGGCCTTTAAGACCTGCACGCATCTGATATACAGGTACATTTGTCTCAACGGTTTACTTTCATTTTATACAGAACCAACTGAGTCTACATGTGAACCTTGTGTGTTTTGACAGTTTTAGCACAAGAGATAACTTAGTTCAGTAATCACGCACTGTTTGACAGGCTTTAGCACGCGCTTCGGGTGTATGCGGTGCATTTGATGATAAAGAATGAAATATATTTTCTTTCTCCGCTTTTGTTTATCAGTGTGTTACATTTAAACAAGTTAGGTAAAAATATAATCTAATAGTAATCTAAAAATAAGTCACCTTAAAATAGTAACCTAAATTACTAACTACAAATGTTCATCAGGTAATCTGTAATCAGTAACGGACTACAATTTGTAAGTAATCTGCCCAGCCCTGCATACTTGACAATACTAAATATTAATTGTGCCCTCGTATTATGAACACTGGTCTGATTTCCACTATTTTATTATCATGGCTAATTTCATTAAGGCATTTTTATACAAGTTAGAATCTATTAAAAGTACCTATTGAAACTGAACACCCTCGGGCCCTTCACAGACTGACAGGTGCTCTGGGACCGGGAAAGCAGGGACCATACAAAGCTTTTAAGGGGGTTTTATACCCCCCCCCCCTCCTCCTCCCTCCCCTTGTTTTATACAACAATCTTCTTCCTACACCTTTAAAGATCATTGCATCCCCTTTTGCAATGCAATCAAATCTATAAAAGATTGCCGTTAAATGGTAAATTGACATGAAATGCACTTCATTACAAAGACTTCAGTGTCATCTCGCCGACTGCAGCTTTGCCCAGGCTTTTAAATGGATTCACCGATCCACATGGCACACAGCTGACCTGAAATAACCCTCCAGCTGCAGAGAAATTCTCATCTACGGAGAGTCAAGAGGAACACTAATAGACTCCATATTTCAACATCCCCCTTTCCTTTCGCTCGCCATTATTAGAAATCTTGCATATCACTTATTCAATTACATACAGAAAAGTGATAACCTGTTCACTGCATCGCCTGTCCGGACACACATTGTATTCACAACAGTAGATTCGGCTATTTCTTACGCTCAGAATAGAGTGCTAGGATAATGCGTTCTGCATACTGTTTGATGCATGTAATAGTGTTTTGAAACAGTGTGCTGCATGCAATAACAAGCATTTCAATTGGTATTTTGTAAACTGTAGTCATAAACTCTACATGTTGCATGTTCAATTCAGCAAACATTTCAGTTTAATGGGCACAATTAAATTTTAAATATATTACATACAGTTTACAGTTACATGCATACAGTTTACAGTTCACAGATATACAGTTTTACTCCATGCAGCCTGCTGTTGTTGCAAAATGCAGGTCATCTGGATATTCCATGTATAACAGTATACATAATGCATTCTACAGAAATAATAAGCACAGTATATTAGCATTCCATTGCAAACAAAGTAAATAATTACAGCAGATAACTGGCTCTTCCCATAAGGCTATATGCACAAACAAATGCAACAATTGTGTTTTAGTAGCTACAATCACACCATGCACCAAAATTATAAAGCAAATGTTGCATCTTTGGCTAATATAATCATGTCCTGGTAAATAATCAAGACATTTCTTCAAAAATATGTTGAAATGATGCAGTTTATGTAAGTGGGTCAAACCGTTGGGCTCTGCCCCTGAGCCAATCAAACAACAAGGGCCAGCTCTAACACATTTAAGAGCAAAAAATGTCATAAAAGTGTATTATAACGTCTGACTAAACTTTGCAAAAGGGTGCACGCATGCACGTATGCATGATCATATGCGTGAAACCATAACTTTAGCAGCAACAGTGCACGGAGCACTACATGCAGGATATGGTTTTAATGCCATTACACACAACATTCATATGAATGTCAACAATTCTGTATTTATATTTTGGCTTCGGGGGTAAATGCAGGCAAAGGTGATGTTTAAAAATGCCTCCACGACTCTCAATGGTTTTGTCGAAAGACGCTAAAGTACAGAAAGCCACATCCGCTTGATGTGAAACATTAAATAAGCGCTATGACATTTCATGTAGTTTAGAAACACAGCAGATATATCTATCGGAGCGATGACGAGTTGCACTTGGCTCTCGATGTTTAACACGGATACATTTTACAGCCAAGCAAAAATGCGTTTTACTTCACACAGACGTCAAAGACAGCAAACAATGACTCACCTCGAAGCCGTGTGTACGTCCTTTATTAGATACCCCTGTAATATCAGCGTTTGCTCCTGTGATCGGACAGACGTGGCCTGAAATGACCCAGCAGAGCAGATCAACGCCAACATGGACCCGGAGACACACCGAGAAACGTGCAGCTCTCTCATCTGATCGCTGTGGGGAATCAGAGAGCATTTGACGTCTGGCCAAAGATGTTTTAACCCTTTACAGTGGCCCACAAACTGTAAACGCTCACTTCAGATGAGTACATGCCATAGGGTGAATCTCACGGTAACGAAACATGTCATATTTCACGCTAAATAAACAGATAAGCATCTATACAATATTATTTTTGTGCACTGTGACTTTTATTGTGTTGCCACAGTGCCCTCACTTCTCATTACACTAATGTGAAACAAAGTAATGTTATTTAAAGGGTTTCTGTACATCATGGTAGTGTTTGTTGTACTCTAATTTATTATTTATGCTGATTTAAATAACAAAAACGATAAAAAAATTTTTCCTTTTTGGATTATAAGAAGATAATGAGAGGATTATAATGAAATGTGCTTAATATCATATCTGGACGCGGGTGTGAAATATGGTGTGTGTGGTCAAGTTGTTACAGATATGAAGGTTCAAAGCTGACCACCCTGCTAAAAAAAAAACAATAGAAGCCCAATAGAATCCATCACAGAAATCCCAATGCTTTCCATTAAAATACAATTATAAACCATTAGCTATTTCCAGTAAAACCAGTACAAAATTCCTTTTTGAAGTGTGTTTTGGGCATTTTTCCAATAGGATTTAACATCCCACCAATACAATCCATCACATACCAGTAGACACCATTATAGTTTCCATTAAAACCAATACAATTCCCATTATAACCATTGAATCATGACATTTTCTATTGTGTTTTGGGCAGGGCTCTATTGTTTGTTTGTTTTCAGCAGGGCAAAGCTGATCCATGAACTATCAACAAGATAAAGACCGTGAAACACTAAACCTGAACTGAATTGAAGTGTTCTCAAGTTACTTTCCGTCTGGATAATGTACAGCTGGTCCTTATTTCAGAATAAAACCCTTTAGGGTAATACATGGCAATAACGGCCGTCTGACTGTACATACAGTACAGTACAGCAGCTGCTTTACACTATAGCTCAGTGGCTATTCAGAATTAAATTATAGGGCTACTCTATGAATTATGTGCAATAATATATGTAATGTATAAATAAATTCAAATATTCAAAACAGGTTGTGTTCGTGTCAGCTCAAATTGTCATTCATAAAAATTCATCTATTTTTTTCAACATTTTACTCAAATTATTACGATGAAAAAATAAAACATAGGCCTAAATATAAAGTATATGCCACAAAGAAAACTGCTTTTCAAAAAGACTTTTGGACCTAATTATCTCTTTATTTTGTCTGTGGCATATTTCTCACAATATAGCATAAACGTATTTTTTTTGTTAGTTTTTTTATGCAATGTATATTTTATTTGCGTTCTTTTTTATTCATTTACATTAAAGATAAAAATGAACTCTTCATGATTTGAAGCAAATTTTCTTCTATTTATTGCAAGTATGGCCTGGATGCAAAGAATATTTCTCCACAACGAAGACTTTTAAGGAACAGCCTGATTCCACGATCACATAGAAGAGATTAAACAAAACCTTTTCTCAGAGTTACGAGGCCTTTGAACCTTGGACCTGATTATGGTTTATAAACTCAATCGTCAAATGATATCGCAACAAAAATCTAACTTGGCACGTTCCAAAAAAATGGCACACTGTGATGTCCTCTCGGAATCACAAATCCTTTGTTTTTGTTGTTGTTTTTAAACTAACTATTTCATACCGTAAAATATGTCATAAATATAAAATTTACTCGGAAACTAGACTCATTCTAGTAGATTTGAATTAAATGGTTTTTCACCCCTTTGCATCTGCATATTTGTCAGCAGATCATTTTTATTTTGCCTGAATGCAACAAGATGTGAAAAAACACACCTCTACAGTTCAAGCTGATCTCTTGGCAGGACATTTGTTTGGTATGTCTTCACTTTGATATGTTTGATTTGGTGGAGCTACAAATATGTCACAGTGTGTTAACAGTTGAATTAATGTGCGCAATAGCAAAGAAAGTGGATACTACACATCTTTTGTTAAGAAAAACAGCACATTTTTTTATTTCAAGGGGCGTTACAACGTTGACTACTTTCATCAGCATATGCATTTCTATACAAAATGTAAAAATGTATGTAAGTATGTCATAACAACAATGATATGAAACATGCTTTTTATAAAAGTATCCTACTAGTTGTGAAGTTATGAAGTTGGTTAAGAATATCCAGAGTGAGCTGAAATCAGCTGAAGACTTTCATATAATTCTAAAATGTGTGAAACAGCACAAATACGGAATGAACATTTGAACCTTTATGCCGTATTATTTGTAAATATTGGCTGCATTCCCATGAAAAGGATTTTTGTAATATAGCGCATTACTGTGCATACTGTGGCTTGAGTGAAATTGTGCAACCATAAAAGCTTGTACTGTGTGTGTGTGTGTGCTGCAATAAAATCATGAAAAGCTTGTAGTGTCTTTGTTACATTTCTGCATTATTAATCGGTTAGGTTAGATTAAAAATATATTCTACTTACCTCTACTGTGTGAAACAAGCAGTGAGCTGATGCAGATTATGTGAGCACAGAATGAAACCTGACTTAACCTCAACCTTTTATACAACCTCTGCTGCTAAAGTAAATATGTATAGTGTGTGTGTGTGTGTGTGTGTGTGTGTGTGTGTGTGTGTGTGTGTGTGTGCATGTTAATGTGGTTTATGAGGACACAAATTTGTATAATGACATGGGTATGACATAGGTATTACAAGGAGAAGGTGATTTATGAGGACATGTTCAGTGTCCCCATAATTCAAAACACTTATAAATCATACAGAGTGAGTTTTCGGGGGGTAAAGTAGAAATTCACAGTCTCCTGTGAGGGCTAAGTTTAGGTGTAGGGCAATAGCACATACGGTTTGTACAGTATAAAACCATTACGCCTATGGAGAGTCCCGTAAACCAAAAAAAACAATGTGTGTGTGTGTGTGTGTGTGTGTGTGTGCGTGCGTGCGTGCGTGCGTGCGTGCGTGCGTGCGCACGTGTGTGTTTGTGTGTGTAAAACATTTTTTTTTTTCTTTGGGTGATGCTAACAAAACACGTTGCAATCACTGCAACACGCACACACTTCACTTTTAACTATAGCATCTACTACAAAGTATAAATTACCATGACATAATAAAAATGAGCTCTCACTAGGTATCATAAGCCTTCTTGGTCCCTTCCAGTTACTTAATCACAGATTTAGTTTTTCCCATTAATATTTTGTTGAAAACTAACACCACAATGTAAGAAATATTTAAAGGAATTGTAAATTCTTAGTGCATTAATTTGCTTCAGGTTCCTTAACTTATATTCCCGTCATACATCAAATGTTACGGTATACAATCTAATACATGTATGCATAAAGAGAATAGTAAAGTGAGTACATTAGCAGTAGAGAATGCATGCTGCCAGCAGACTGTGCCAAATGAAAAGGATTGCAGCTGTCTTTATGCAGTGCTAACTGGCCATCAAAGATTCATGCAGTCTAACAGCAGGGTGCTGGGTGTGTAGTTTCATGTCTCTGTCTACAGAGTCGACAGCAGTTTAACTACATTGCAGCATTATGCAGTTATATAAGGTCATTTCTGTAGACACTCTACTAGGGGAAAAGGTCATGACAGCTTTCCTGCAGTCTTTTCCAGCGCCGCTCAAATGCTATGTAAATGTGCAATCAAAAATGGCTCTTTTGGGTAACAACAGCAAAAAAACAGTAGACGTTTTTATATGGACAGATGTTGGGGGAAGTCAGGGGGCTGTGGTATTTTTACGTCCTCCCACACCGGATCTCCCAAAATAATACAAAATAACCAGACACAATAACCAAACCAGCAAACATTTATAATAAATGTTAAAATCAGTAATAAGAATAAGGCTATTACTATAATGTTTGATGCAATGCATTATTAATTTCTGCCCCAAATTTGTCTGCCTCCTAAAACTGGAGGGAGGCAGTGTAAATGACCAGGGAAGGAAAGGATGTTTCACGTTCCATGTATAAAATTAAATGCCATTTGAATAGTTGCTTTGTTTGAGTTATTAATAATTTGACTAGATTTCTCTGTACTGGGGTGAGATGTGACAGTTTGAGTTTAATTCATTTTTAAAGAACTAATTACATTTATTTATTAAGATGTATTCATAAAGCAAATACTTTTATCTAATTGGAAGTGTAATTAAATTAGGCCAGTAAGCTAAAGGTTAAGTTATAATATGTTATATATTTTATACATTTACATTGCCTTATTCGGAGTGCAAATGGTCCGTCTTGTTGGCAGAGGCTATTTACATTTACATTTAGTCATTTTGCAGACGCTTTTATCCAAAGTGACTTACAATTGGGGAATACATAAAGCGATTAATCTTGAAGAGGCAAACAGACAGAGGAAGTGCTCGTAACACCAAGTCTCAGGCATTGTTCAAATAAATACAAGCTAGCAAGGGAAGGAGAGAAAGATAAAGAGAAAGACGGGTTTATTTTGTTTATGATGAAGTCAAGTAGTGTTGAAAGAGATGAGTTTTCAGTTGTTGCTTGAAGGTTGACAGGGATCCAGCGTTCCGGATGGGGGGGGGGGATCATTCCAGCAGCCAGGAACGGTGAACGAGAATGTTCTGGAGAGTGATTTTGAGCCTCTCTGTGATGGTACCACGAGGCGTCGCTCACTAGCAGATCTCAGACTTCTGGAGGGGATGTAGATTCGTAATAGTGAGTGGAAGTAGGCGGGGCTTCTGGAGGGATGTAGATTCGTAATAGTGAGTGGAAGTAGGCGGGGCTTCTGGAGGGGATGTAGATTCGTAATAGTGAGTGGAAGTAGGCGGGGCTTCTGGAGGGGATGTAGATTCGTAATAGTGAGTGGAAGTAGGCGGGGCTTCTGGAGGGGATGTAGATTCGTAATAGTGAGTGGAAGTAGGCGGGGCTTCTGGAGGGGATGTAGATTCGTAATAGTGAGTGGAAGTAGGCGGGGCTTCTGGAGGGGATGTAGATTCGTAATAGTGAGTGGAAGTAGGCGGGGCTTCTGGAGGGGATGTAGATTCGTAATAGTGAGTGGAAGTAGGCGGGGCTTCTGGAGGGGATGTAGATTCGTAATAGTGAGTGGAAGTAGGCGGGGCTTCTGGAGGGGATGTAGATTCGTAATAGTGAGTGGAAGTAGGAGGGGCTTCTGGAGGGGATGTAGATTCGTAATAGTGAGTGGAAGTAGGCGGGGCTTCTGGAGGGGATGTAGATTCGTAATAGTGAGTGGAAGTAGGCGGGGCTTCTGGAGGGATGTAGATTTGTAATAGTGAGTGGAAGTAGGCGGGTGCTGAGCCTGTGGTTGTTCTATATGCAAGCATCAGTGTCTTGAACTGGATGCGAGCTGCAACTGGTAGCCAGTGCAAGGAGATAAAGAGAGGTGTAACATGGGCTCTTTTGGGTTCGCTGAAGACCAGTCGTGCCGCTGCATTCTGAATCATTTGTAGAGGTTTGATTGTGTTTGATGGAAGTCCAGCTAGAAGAGCATTGCAGTAGTCCAGCCTAGAAATGACAAGGGCCTGGACAAGAAGTTGTGCAGCATACTCTGTCAGAAAGGGCCTGATCTTTCTGATGTTGTGTAGTGCAAGATCAAGCAGTCTTTGCAACATGCTTTTTGAAGGTCAGCTGGTCATCAAAATTACACCAAGATTTCTGACCGAAGCTGATGGGGTAATTGTTGATGAACCTAACTGGATCATGAAGTCATGCTGTAGAGTTGGAGTGGCAGGGAAGACAAGAAGCTCAGTCTTTGCCAGGTTGAGCTGTAGGTGATGTTCTTTCATTCATGCCGAGATGTCTCTGCAGCTACTGTTGCATCATCTGGTTGAAAAGAGATAGAGCTGTGTGTCATCAGCATAGCAATGGTAGGAGAAGCCATGTGCCTGAATGATGGGACCAAGTGATGTAGTGTATGTGGAGAAGAGGAGGGGTCCAAGAACCGATCCCTGAGGAACCCCAGTGACCAATTGGTTTCCTTGGAATACCTCCCCTCCCAAGGCCAGCCTGAAAGACCTACAGTGAGATAGGATTCAAACCAGCGAAGTGGAATCCCAGTGATGCCCAGTGATGAGAGGGTGGACAGGAGGATTTACACTAACTCCGCCCACCAATGTGTGGTTGAGCTAGACAACATTACAAAAGACGGCTTGTCAAATAACAGCTCCGTCTCCAACAACTCCTTTGTGGTAAATTGCGTAGCACAGACTGCTTGACACAATTGACCCGAGTTTGAATCCGCCTTTTTCCGAACTCGTTCTTGTCCCTTTTCACATCTCATGTCACATTGGAAAATAAAATATATCAATAAAAATAAAGGAAAATAATTGAAAAGTTGAAAATGCATCGGGTAGGGTTAGGGTAAGGTGTAGCGAGAGCTTTATTGTCCCTATATGTCAACATTAATTTGATAATTTTAATAAAATTTCTTTACACTCAATATGTTATTATTGCATATGGTTTTATAATGTACTATAACACTGAGGTTCAGATAATTGCCACTATTTGCAATAAGTAGTATAAATAGCAGAAAATACTGCTATTTTAACAGTGTAAATAGAATCTATTGCTATTTGCATTTAGTTTAAATAGCATATCACTTGCTATTTTCACTTTGTGTATATACCATCTAATTGCTATTTACACTTAGTGCAAATAACCTCTAATTGTAGTTAGTTTCAGTAATGGTTTTGAAAGTTACAATTTAGCATTTATCAAGACATACAGATTGGCTAAAATTATGTATGCTTATAAACAGATTTCCCAAACACTTTCATCATCTCCTAAATGGTCCACCATTTCAGTAGGATTTGGCTGGAGGTTGGAAGTGCATTTGACCACTTACAGATGGTGCGTGTGAGGTTGTATGCCACAGCAGGCAACACCAGATGTTCAACCGACCTGATATGATATCAGAGTTCTTCCGATGCAACCCTGGAGGGCCTCTGCCCTGCATTTTTTATTTACAACCATGAAGACACCTGAGTCAGCTAATCAAGGTCTTTTGAGCTACTAGAAAATCACAGTCAGGTTAGTTTGATCTTAAGGTGGGTAGGTGGGTTTGAGCTAAACTCAGCAGAGCAGTTGCCCTCAGGGGCATGATTTAAGGAATAATTGTTATACAATAATTAACTAAAACTTTAATACATTAACTAGCATTAACTAATCGAACCTTATTGTTACAATTATTTGTTATGAAAGCATAAATGTTCACAAAAACACTGTTAAATGAAACAGAAAAGCAAGCAGGTGTGCATGATTTGACGTGGTAGCCGATATAAATCATAACCGTTTCCTTACGTAAATCCTGCATTTGGACTAGGCTCCTTTGCAGAATCTGTAGTTCTGAAATTATTATCTTTATCTAGTGTAGTATCTCTGTGTCATACATTACCTGCTTGTCAAGTATGAAAACACGTTTTAAAAATATTTTTTATCTTGTATTACTTTTATAAAATAAAAAATTCTGAATATATTATCCTATACATCAGGATTCCAACCTTCCAACCAAGATCTCTGATTGGCCATTGCGTTTTAGAAATCAACAAACATGTCTGTGATTGGCTACATTGCTCACCTCTGTGAAAATGTATTGTGAAATCATTTGACGCTTTCCAAAGCAGAAGGGCAGATACATTGGACTGTTTTCCAAATCTATTTCATTATGCTACTATTACAAAGAAAACAGATCCTAGACTAGGAGTTATGGGCAGCTTTTACATCTAAAAGCAATCCGAAGCAACAGCAGGCAGTTGTATGAGTAACACTATTATACACGCTAAACTGAAGTCCGCCTGTCCCCCTCGGTCCGAAGGGTGGGGGGTGGGGGGGTGCACAGGGATGTCCTTGGCCGCCCCGGGGGTTGGCAAAGCCCTGTGAGAGACAGAATAACAACAAAATTAAGAAAAAAATGCATTTAAAAAAAGTTATCGCAAAACATGACTTAGTACTTGGTGGCAAAACCCTTGGCAAACACAGAGATCAGATGTATCTTGTAGTTGGCCACCAGGTTTGCACACATCTCAGGAGGGATTTTGTCCCACTCCTCTTTGAAGATCCTCTCCAAGCTATCAAGGTTTCGAGGCTGACGTTTGTCAGCTCAAACCTTCAGCTCCCTCCACAGATTTTCTATGGGATTAAGGTCTGGAGACTGGCTAGGCCACTCCAGGACCTTAGTGTGCTTCTTCTTTAGCCACTCATTTGTTGCCTTGGGTGTGTTTTGGGTCATTGTCATGCTGGAATACCCATCCACGACCCATTTTCAATGCCCTGGCCCTGATGGTACATGGCCCCGTCCATCGTCCCTTTGATGCGGTGCAGTTGTCCTGTCCCCTTAGCAGAAAAACACCCCCAAAGCATAATATTTCCACCTGTTTGACAGTGGGGATGGTGTTCTTGGGGTCATAGGCAGTATTCCTCCTCCTCCAAACACGGCAAGTTGAGTTGATGCCAAAGAGCTTGATTTTGGTCTCATTGACCACAACACTTTCACCCAGTTCTCCTCTGAATCTTTGTAAATCTTCAGACGGGCCTGTAACATGTGTTTTCTTGAGCAGTGGGACCTTGCCGGCGCTGCAGGATTTCAGTCCTTCACGGTGTAGTGTGTTACCAATTGTTTTCTTGGTGACTATGGTCCCAGCTGCCTTGAAATCATTGACAAAATCCTCCCGTGTAGTTCTGGGCTGATTCCTCACCGTTCTCGTGATCATTGAATCTTCACGAGGTGAGATCCTGCATGGAGCCCCAGTCCGAGGGAGATTGACAGTTATTTAGTGTTTCTTCCATTTGCGAATAATCGCACCAACTGTTGTCACCTTCTCACCAAGCTGCTTGGCGATGGTCTTGTAGCCCATTCCAGCCTTGTGTAGGTCTATCTTGTCCCTGACATCCTTGGACAGCTCTTTGGTCTCGGCCATGGTGGAGAGTTTGGAGTCTGATTGATTGATTGCTTCTGTGGACAGGTGTCTTTTATACAGGTAACAATCTGAGACTCCCTTTAAGAGAGTGCTCCTAATCTCAGCTCCTTACCTGTATAAAAGACAACTGGGAGCCAGAAATCTCGCTGATTGATAGGTGATCAAATACTTATTTGACTCATTAAAATACGAAACAATTTATAACTTTTTTAAATGCGTTTTTCTGGATTGTTTGCTGTTATTCTCTCTCTCACTGTTCAAATAAACCTGCCATTAAAATTATAGACTGATCATTTCTTTGTCATTGGGCAAATGTACAAAATCAGCAGGGGATCAAATATTTTTCCCCACTGCAGGTAACTGTAGGGGGCTAAACAGAACTACTATTTAAAGAATGGTAAGCATAGGTGACCTATTATTAGTAAAAACCTCGTGATCTTGCGGTTCGCATAAAACGGCCGAAGAGAGATAATCTGGAGACATAGATCCCCAATGAACGAGTAAATATAAAGTAAAGGGTTGACTAGAATAATCAAGTGTCAGAATAATAATAATCATTGGACATTAATCGGCAAACAACCAATTTGCATTTCAATCTTAATTTGAGGTCATAATAAAATAGAGTCAGATTAGAATTTATTTTAAATTAAATTATTTTGCACACCGAAAAGACTGAATGCGAAGGATTCATCAAGGATTCAGGGATTCAAGGATTCAGCTACCATTGTATAACTTCATTGGGCCAGTTGGGAAGACCTTACAAAAGTGATAATTTGAAAGATCTGTAATAGTTTGTATGGTATTCAAAGAATGTATTATCACAGAGATAAAAGGGAGGTGAGAACTTGTAAATAAGCACCCATGTTCCCTCATATCACCTACTGTATCTAGTTTATGTAAATATAAGTCGATGTATGTGTGGCACAGTAGAACCACACTTTACATAAAATGCATACAAATACTCATAAGATCATGTTGGCTATCTGGGCAAGAAGCAGAAACAGATCTCCAGTGAGGACCCCGTCACCTAGACAGCCATCGAAAAACCACTGGAAAAACTACTGGTCTTCGTCTGGCCAGAAGGGAACCTGCCCCCCCCCGACTGGCCTGGTTTTTCCCCAACAGTGGAGCCCTTACAATCTGACTTTGCTGTGAGAAGAATGTCAGTTGGAAAATAAAAAGGCAAAAAACTACAGAAAAAACAATGGTTCGTCTGAAAAGATTGAATTATGACCTGGGTTCTCTTGGTTGCAGTTCATCTGAGTAGAATTGGATGTATCTTGTTGAGATGTTAACCAAAATTCATAGCAGGCATCCTCAAATCTGGAGCATTCCTGCATGGTTTTATAATCTCTAAACCCTAATCAAAAACACCTGAAAACGTTTGTGCGTACATCGTCATTTAGGTTAGGTGAGATTGATCATATTTAGAAAAATCTATGGAGAGTTTTATAAATGATCTATACTACATTTTTCTTCATGACCACACACTTAAGCTATTTATTCTGGTTCAAGTTGCTGTGCTGCAATTTTCAAACTCTGTTTACTTGTCAATGATTGTAGTTATTATGGGTCAGTAAATCAATCATTTATGTATTTTTTTATAGGCATTCGACAGAACGGTTTGAGGTAATGGATGGATGTTTTGTTTTCATACCTGTGCTGTATGTCATGTCATTTTTATGTAAGAATGATGATGGGTTGTCTGTTGTAAATGCTGGGTTCTCTTGTGCTCAGTGTGTATGGTGTACATAAGCCTGTTGTATATATATATATGATAATTTAGGAAAAAATCTATGGAGAGTTTATAAATGAGACAGTAATTTTTTTTCCTCAGTAAATGTATTTTCTTCTAATGTCTTTGTTGTTGTAGATTGATTATTTATAATATAAGATAATTCCAGCCTCATTCTCTTTGTAGATGGATTATTTATACAGGTATATGTTGTATTTCATTGTGTGGAGGTAGTCTAAAATATGCTAATTCCATAAGTATTTAAAGCAAGCCTTCTTTTGTGGGATATTCACCACTGGCACTATGGGCTTTGAGTTTCCCATTACAAGGATATGGTGAATTTTCTTTCTCATTTATTTGAGGATTACTGGATGCGATTCACTCTTTGTTACAATGTGGGTTATTTTTATGACATTTTACCAAAAACTAAATGATTATCATCTGGATTTTCTTTGTATTTGTCTTTGATCATTGACATTTTCATGGACTTCACACTTCACTGTTATATCACCAAGCCTACAGCTAAGTTCATTTTATTTTATTGGATGCTGCATTTGTTCATCTCTCACTAATTTTCAGACCTGCATTCATCATGCCTTCTGTTTAATAGATTCATGGTTACATTTCTTATTTTAATATAAATGTAGTTGTTTATTTCTTATATTAGTTAACCCTATTATATCTGTATATATTGTTAACTATTTCACATTGGTTGAAGACATATATATATATATATATATATATACATACATGTGCATCTCAATAAATTAGAATGTCGTGGAAAAGTTATTTTGCTTTAATTACTGCTCAATTCGGCGTGGCATGGAGGTGATCAGTTTGTGGCACTGCTGAGGTGGTGTGGAAGCCCAGGTTTCTTTGACCGTGGCCTTCAGCTCATCTGCATTTTTTGGTCTCTTGTTTCTCATTTTCCTCTTGACAATACCCCATAGATTCTCTATGTTCAGGTCTGGTGAGTTTGCTGGCCAGTCAAGCACATCAACACCATGGTCATTTAACCAACTTTTGGTGCCACAGTTGCCAAATCCAGTGACGTTGGTTTTCAAAAAACACAATGGACCAACACCAGCAGATGACATTGCACCCAAATCCTCACAGACTGTGGAACTTAACACTGGACTTCAAGCAACTTGGGCTATGAGCTTCTCCACCCTTCCTCCAGACTCTAGGACCTTGGTTTCCAAATGAAATACAAAACTTGCTCTCATCTGAAAAGAGGACTTTGGACCACTGGGCAACAGTCCAGTTCTTCTTCTCCTTAGCCCAGGTAAGACGCCTCTGACGACAACTCTAGCCAAATTCCTCGACACGTCTGTGTGTGGTGCTCTTGATGCCTTGACCCCAGTCTCAGTCCATTCCTTGTGAAGTTCACACAAATTCTTGAATGGATTTTGCTTGACAATCCTCATAAAGCTGCGGTTCTCTCGGTTGGTTGTGCATCTTTTTCCTTCCACTCAACTTTCTGTTAACATGCTTGGATACAGCACTCTGTGAACAGCTTCTTTGGCAATTAATGTTTGTGGGCTTATCCCTCCTTGTGAAGGGTGTCAATGATTGTCTTCTGGACAACTGTCAGATCAGCAGTCTTCCCCATGATTGTGTAGCCTAGTGAACCAAACTGAGACCATTTTGAAGGCTCAGGAAACCTTTGCAGGTGTTTTGAGTTGATTAGCTGATTGGCATGTAACCATATTCTAATTTGTTGAGATAGTGAATTGGTGGGTATTTGTTAAATGTGAGTTGAATTATTGAAATAAATGAACTTTTCCACGACGTTCTAATTTGAGATGCACCTATATATATATATATATATATATATATATATATAAGTGCTGTCAAAGTTAATTAAATATGCATTAACGCAAATTCATTTTAACGGCACTCATTTTATTAATGCAGCGCGTATTTTCTGTTTGACCATGGCCCGACCTGTAGTTGGAGAAATGGAAATGCACAGTGTTGCCAACTTAGCAACATTGGAGACACCTTTATTGAGTTTTTTCCCTTCAAAAAAGCACCCAAACCTTATTTAGTCTCTGAGAATCGCACGGTACTGCAGCGAGCGCACACACATCTCTCACACATCTCTCTCTCTCTCTCTCTCTCTGCATCTGCTCAGTTTGTGTCCAGCGTGTGGAAGAGAAGAGCAGTGCTTTAATTCAATTAAACACAGACATGTTGCTTGCTTCTCTAACTTTACATGCAAGTATAGCCGAAATCAGAGCACAGATATTGTCATTATCTTATGTGTATTTGATTTCATAAAACGGCAGTGCGATTATCAGGATTTTTGTGCAGATTAACATTTTGGAAGAGAGAGCTGGTCTCTGAGCCTAGTCTTAATGGATCACGTTTCAGTCACTATTTCATATTCATCCCATTGTCTGACAACAGAAACAGTAAAATATATCAATGAAAGCCATTTTATTGAGAATTTAGCTGCATCAAAATACAGTATGTGGGCACAGAGAGGGAAATAAAAGCAATAATAAACAATATAGGCATGTACATTTTACATGTTCAGAAGAAGTGAGCTGGCATGTCCTGCAAACATGTAAACAGGTTTTGTTGTCAATAAATTGCTCAGTGAAAAGAAAGGGAAGGCATGGGAACCTGTAATTTCTTTTTTTAATGTGTCTAATAGACATGAACAATTTCTTTGAAAAAATATCTATGAACCTCTGAGACATGTCTAGTCTTCATGTTCTGTGTTGACTATGGTTTCAATAATAATAAACATATATTTGCATCCATATTTGTCCATGCCCATGTTGATTAGTGTATTAAAAGCTTGAAAAGTATTAATTTAAGGTACATTTAGAACAAATACAAATGTGTGATTAATCGCGAGTTAACTCTTGACAGTCATGCGATTAAGCGCGATTGACAGCCATAATATATATATATATATATGGGGTGTGACAAATAAAAAATTTGCTATGTCCTATGGTGTGATGCAAAAATGAGAAAAAAAACGTAACATACAAATAACATGAGAAAAATTATATCTTCATTCTTAGAGTTACAAATAGCATGAGAGAGGTTTAGCTCCAATGTTAAGAGTTTTTTTTTTCCACATTTTACCGTCACACCATAGGACACATTGATACGTCAACTACCCATATATATAGTGTGGCGATATGGAAGAAATCCATACCGCTTTTCATTTTTTCTAATGGGCGGAAACCAATGAGATTGAATATAAAAGAGAGCTAGAAACGGAAGAGGGGAGAGAGAAAAAACAAACGCGTAGGTTGTTATCGGAGTGGGACACACGCTACCTGAAGGCCGTCGTTGCTATTCTTTGCTGGAATCTCTGTGCATGCGCTGACTGGGTGCGATCGCCAAAGTGACGGAGAAATTGAGCTCTACTGCTGGTTCGTTCGCCTGCCTGGTGCAACACAATCCAGCCTGGTTCGTTCGCCTGCCTCAGGTACTAGTGATGATGTCCATCATCTTTTAACCTCACGCCAAGTCTCCAAACTCTTTTCCCGGGCCGGGATTTGCGGCCGCTACACAGACTGCTTCACGCAGCCACCACCACACACACACTTACACGCTCATTGTACACGCACACGCATACACTCATACACAAACACTCGTTTGAATTAATTATTTTTCTTTGTGGTTTTATTTTTTTTCATTTCTTTTGGTTGAACATTGAACACAAACTGAGTAAAATAAAAAAAAAGAACGAACTGTAAGAAATTAGAGTGAATCAAGGACTCGTGATTTTGTTGTTTCCTGTTTGTGAAATCTTGAACTGAACTTGAACCGCAATCTACTTGCTGTCTGTTAAAGAAAGAAAATACAAACTCTGTGAAAATTTAACTTTGTGTAGTTTTTTTTGCTAAGTGTTTTCTTAAAATATATATTTTTTTGACCAAACCTGTCAATCGCTGAGTGTGTCATTTAAGCCCTATTCTATATTATTGTGGGTATTTGAAGGATTTTTTTTTTGGTGTAACAGTGGCTTGAGCTATTTTTGGGGAAACTGAATTTCATTATATATCTATATATATTTTTTTTCCTCTTGACAAGTTTTACTTGTCTGGCGCCCGAACAATTTAAATTAAATCTACATTTATTAAATCAAATTTTATTTTATTTTGGGGCAGCCACCGTTACAATATATAACACAACACATTTATTTTGTGTATTACTTCTGTGAACTCCACTGGGAAATACAAAAATCTTCTAAACAACATACTAAATTCAAAAGCTTGGCTTCTCCCCTCCCAATTTACAGATCTATAACTTAAGCCTTTTATAAAGCAGAAGGAGCTGATGATAGTCATGGGTGTTACAGTGATGTTTAATTCTGCATAAATTACTGGGAGAGCTTGATTGATACACAGGAGGTCAAACTGGATGCTCCGGCAGAAAATGGGCCTGACGCTTCACAATATAGGCAGAGACAACTGTGTGTCCAGTGTTGTTTTTTAGAAGTGACAGATGGAAAGGGTGTTTTAAACAGTTGTGAAAGCAGTTAGTTTTGTTACAGTATCTTGTTTTGCAAAATGTGGGCATTGAATGTATATTGAGAGAAAGCATTGAAAAGTGATTCACATTCCTGTTTCACTCACTGTGGTAGACGTTTTTACAAAAGGCATGTTAGCAAGTAGCCGTGTCACCTCAAGTGCCAGTTGCTCCATGCTCCTGTGTGGAAACTGATTTACTTGATTGGATGTGACAAGCCAAAGTTTGTGAAGGAAAAAAAGCTTTCACTTTCCATGCAAATGTATCTGTCTGGCTCCCCTTATAACAGAGTATGGAACCATTGGTGGCATGTTTCATACTGAATGCTATATGTGCTGTAATATACAAACAGCTCTTTATGCATGAATCTGTCCTTTTGAACCATATCCTTCGCTGAAATATACCTATAAATAAAAGATCCTTGTCAAAATGAAAGTACTGTCCCCATGGTTTATGTGGACTGTCACTGGTTATTAAAATCATATTATTCAGCCACAAACACACAATTAAAACATCAAGAAACCCATGCTTTTAATAATTATTTGGTACAAAACAAAAATCTGATGCCACTGAAGCCTTTGCATCTGTCCAGTCAGTCTATAATCAAATTGACATCAGAATAGTTCTCCAGTTTTGTTTATGTAATTACATAGTTATTTTATTGTTTTAACAACCCTGTTGTACAAACCCATGATGTCACAATCGGTCACACCCACTGGAGTTTCGTCAGTAGGTCACGCATGCGCTGATAGCTCTGAAGTGAACTACCCTGAAACATAACCTACTCTGGAGCAGGTTATGTTCAGAGAATAAGTCGCTGTGGCTACTTACATACCCTGAGAGTTACCTTGGAACCATTTTTGGAACCGAAAGCTGATTTTATCTACTTACTTACCATTAAATATACCTGGGTATGTCACATAACCTGCTTTTTGGAATACTCCCCAGATCCAGCTAATCAAGGTCTTCAGGATCACAAGAAACTTCCAAGAAGGTGTGATTTGGAGCTGGTTGGAATTGCGTTTGAGACCATTGCTCTACAGGCAGTGTTTGCTTATGAAGGTACCTCACAAAACTATTTTGGAATTCAGTTGGACTTCTGAGGAGGTTGCATAACAGTTCTTTGATCTACAACTAAATTGAGAGAGATTTGGTGATAAGCAGCACTATGGTAATACTCACATTTATGACATTTTAGTTTAAATCTCTCATCGCGTTCTCTCATAGAGTTCCTGTTGCACAGTGGTAGAGTATTGCGTTAGCAGCACAAAGGTTATGGGTTCAATTCCCAGGGAACACGCATACTGACATAAAAAAAAAATTATAACGTGAATGTACTGTAAGTTGCTTTGGATAAAAGCATCTGCTAAATGCATAAATGTAAATGTAAACCACATGCCAAAAACCTCTGCATGTAATAACCTAGAATACTGTCTAACACTTGATGGCTGCTTAGGATCAGTTAGGAAGCTATATTTCTAAATTATGACCTGTGATCTATGACCTTTGACCTAAAGCATGACCGTAGATTCCTTTGGCTGGTTGCTCCAGGGTGAGTTTGTCATTTTCCCTTGGAGTTTCCATTTAATTCCCATGAGCTTTTCCCTCTTCAGTTTCCAAATAAGCTTGGCTGGTTCCACGATCTCTCCCATTGACTCTCATGAGACCTTGATTGGTCCCATGACCTCTCCCAGTGACGTCCTGGTGAGCGTTGTCATCCACGCGGTCCATCCCAGCGGTCGTACCTCTGTTTAGGTCGGGTGCCAGCGTGAGAGTCTCGTTCATTGTTGGACGAGGGTGCATTCTACTCTCTGGGTGGTGGCTTGGCACTGTCTTGGCGTTGGGTGCCCTCTAGAGCCAGCCCTTGACTTTGAGTGTTGAAGTCAACAAATGCTGGGGTTTTTGGTGCCCTTTTCTGAGGCCATCTTTTGTTTGCCGTTGGCTTTCTGTGCCAGGTCTCATAACTGCTGAGCATTCGTTGTTCTTGGACATGTGTGGATATGGTATTAAAACTAATACCCACTAAAAGCAACCTTAAACAAATGTTTATTAAAACCACATGTGAGATCACTAGCTAACTTCCTATGATAATTAGCTGAAGTGCACAGCAATGGTTTATTTAAAGGGATAGTTCACCCAAAAATGAAAATTCTGTCAAAATTTGCTCACCCTCAAGTAGTTCCAAACCTGTATGAATGTATTTGTTCTGCTGAACACAATAGATATTCAGATATTCTGAAGAATGTGGGAAACAGAGCAGTTCTGGGGTACCATTGACTCCATAGTATTTTTTTTCCAAATATGGAAAAAGCGACTATATGTTATATGTTACTCCATATATGTTTTAGCGACTTGATGACGTATTTACTAGGGATGCACCGATGGTTCGGCAGCCGAAATAAGCAAAAGGACTGAATAAATTGTACCAAACAATGACGAGACGCGATCAAATAGAGGCGCGCACTAATGCAGCAAACATGACGGCAGTGTGGAAGCGTTTAAAACTGTCCGAGGAAGACGCAAAAATCATTACAAGCACTGACAGCGAGAGACTGTTTAGCACTGCACCGCATGTCTTCCAGGAGAAGAGGAAGGGGTTGTTGTTGCTGGTTACTGTATGATAATTAAAATCGCGAAATGGCTTTAAACAATTAAATACACTGCAGAATGTTATGTTTTCTAATACACGTATGAATTGCACGTGTTCATACAGCTCTGCAGGAACTAGCAACGCTACCCCGGCCAGGGTTCAAAGTCCAAACCACAAGGTAAATCTGTGCTGAAACTGTTATTCGTCAGTCGCTCAGTAACACTTTTATGAAATTTTACAAGGCATGTGACAATGTGATATGTACATCTTCTAAAAACAATATGAAAATAATGTATAAATCTGCTGCTGTAAACAAAAAGAAGCACTGAGGGCTTCTTGCGGGTTTCCATCAAAATAAAAGCTTCATCAACATTCATAAATGTTAGTATTGTAATATTACTGTTGTTCTGTTAAATAAAATTAAAAAGTAAGACGATAATAATTATAATAATTACAACAGCTCTATTAATGTCATGGTGCACACAACGGGGATGAACGAGGAACACGGAGATGAGGATGTAACTCAAAACAACAGTCTTTAATAAATCCAAAAGGGCAAGACAAGGCAGGGCTGACACCAAGAAACAACGGGAGTAACGAGTAGACCAGACGAACACTAACTGAACAGACAGGACTATAAATACACAGGATAATCATAGACAATAACTAAAACACTGCTTGATGGAATTAACTAATAATCGCACTCAATGAGGACAGGAAACAAACCAAATAAGGACACAAGAGGCAGGAACACAAGACACGCACGACAGAGGACTGACAATTAATAGGCTACATTTATTATAATGTTCCTATATAGTGTTCAAATTTGTATCTGTAATATTTTCTAATGTTTTAAAATAATTCCCTTCTGCTCAGCAAGGCTGCCTTTATTTCCAAGCCAGATTCAAGAAGAGGGTCTCAACAATGGCCACAAAATATTGTTTAAAAAAAAGTAAAAAATAAAGTAATTGTCACGGTGCACGGGGGAGCCAGGAATGAGGAGACGAGGATATTCACAAACAGGGTAATTTATTCACAACGGACGGAGGAGACACAGGAACACAGGTGAGGACATCGACACGATCACAAATGACATATCTAAGAACCGACAAACACTAACTGAAAGGACTGGGGCTTTTAAAGACAGGGTAACGAGGGAACTAAGGAGACACACCTGGAATCAAATTAACAATCAAGACACAGACGGGGACTAATTTACTAATGACGACAGGAAAACCAAATATGGGCAGGGAAACACAAGGCAGAGGGAGACAAACTGTGACAGTAATGGCCCTAGTACTGAGCTTTGAGGTACTCCATACTGCACTTGTGATCAATATGATACCTCTTCATTCACTGTTACAAATTGATGGCGGTCAGGTAAGTACGACTTGAACCATGCTAGTGCACTTCCACTAATGCCAATAAAGTTTTCTAGTCTATTCAAAAGAATGTTGTGATCGATCGTGTCGAACGCAGCGCTAAGATCCAGTCGCACTACTAGAGAGATACAATCACGATCGGATGATAAGAGCAGGTCATTTGTCACTCTAATGAGAGCAGTCTCAGTACTATGATACGGTCTAAATCCTGACTAGAAATCCTCACAGATATAATTTTTCTCTAAGGAATATAATTGTGAGGATACGACCTTTTCTAGTATCTTTGACAGAAAAGGGAGATTCGAGATCGGTCTGTAGTTGACTAGATCATTGGGGTCAAGTTGTGGTTTTTTGATGAGAGGCTTAATAACAGCCAATTTAAAGGTTTTGGGGACATATCCTAATTACAATGACGAATTAATAATAGCCAAAAGAGGATCTATGACTTCTGGAAGCACCTCTTTTAGTAGTTTAGATGGAATAGGGTCTAACATACATGTTGTTGGTTTAGCTGATTTAACAAGTTTATTCCTCTTCTATAGTAGAGAATGAGTGGAATTGTTCCTCAGAGGATCTACAGTGAACCATTTTATGTGATATTGTAGCTGACGGCTGCTTGGTTACAATTTGATCCCTAATAGTATGGATTTTGGAAGTAAAATAGTTTATACAGTCATTACTGCTGTGCTGTTGGAAAATGTCAACACCTGTTGATGCTTTATTTTTTGTGTTAATTTTGCCACTGCATTGAATACATTCCTGGGGTTATGTTTGTTTTCTTCTAAAAGAGACAAAAAGTTATCAGATCTTGCCGTTTTTAATGCTTTTCTGTAGGATATGGCATTTTCCCGCCAAGCAATACGAAATACCTCTAGTTTTGTTTTCCTCCAGCTGCGCTCCATTTTCCGGGTTGCTCTCTTTACCATAACTCTGATAGAAAATCACCAAATTCTTTAATAAAGTCTGTATGGTGCCCTGGTGGCCTGTATAGAGTAGCCAGTACAAACATCACGGGGATCTACAATTAATAATTTTTTCTCTAGATAATGTTATATTAAGTACCATTACTTCAAAGGAGTTATACTTAAAGCCTGTCTTCTGAGAAATACTCAGAGTATTGCTTGGGGGGCAGACTTGTTTAAAATAATGTATTAATCTTGTTTTAGCCAGGTTTCTGTCAAAGAGAGCACATCTAGTTTATGATCAGTGATCATATCATTTACAAAAAGCACTTTCGTAGAAAGGGACCTGATATTCAATAAGCCAAGCTTTACCATTTTGTTTCTCTGTGTAATATACATTTTTCATTTGTGAAACATCAGTTAAGCTGTAATCATAAATTGGTTTGGATGTTTTTTGTATTTTATAGTTTGGGGAACAGACACAGTATCTATAGTGTGATATCTAGGTGCAAGCGTCTCTATGTGCTGATAATTAACTGACTTCTGTGACATGAGATGGCTAGCAGATGGTCGGTTTAGCCAGTCTGTCTGTTTTCTGACCTTGGCCCCAGATAGTCAAGTACGAACAGTCAAGTACGAACTCTAAGACTATGTGCCATATTTCTAGAGAGAATAGCGACACCACCCCAGGAGGGATGAAGACCATCTGTTTTCAACAGGTCAGGTCTGCCCCAAAAACTCGTCCAATTGTCTATAAAACCTATGTTGTTTTGCGGGCACCACTTAGACATCCATTCATTGAGTGACAACAGTCTGCTATGAATCTCATTGCCCCGGTAAGCAGGGAGCGGGCAAGAGCATATTAGAGTATCTGACATAGGGCTGTGCGATATGACGATATACTGTATATCGGATGGACGAAATAAAAAGTCTATCGTTTTCATATTATGTTCTATCGTTAATCTGGTGTCGCAAAATACATTGTTTCCATAAAAATTTTCATCATTTGAGCAGTGATCTTTATACGCCGCACCACCACTGGGCGTGAAGGGACGAAGCAGATGAGATGAAGAACGACAGCTAGGATCAACCAGAGGCTCGTTCCTAAATGACGGACTACAGTAGGATGGTCAGGTTTTTAAGCACAGCAGTTTGTTACAAACTGATTTTAAGCCGTTGACAACAACAGAGCTATATCTGATTAGTGTGAGAGGAGCGCGCCTTTTCTTTTTTGCAGACTTTGAACAATTACATAAACACCTTATATGCATCAGAATCCACATCTTTCAAGTATCTCATAAACACAGTTTAGGTCTTAAGAGCTAAACTGAAAGAGAAACGCAATGTCAGTGTATAGACGGACTTCGGTCTTAAAGGGGAAGGCGTTTCCAATGTTCAATATTGGATCATAACACAGGCTGAACATCTCACTGCTCTCGACTAAATCACTTTTGAACTTAAGGAAAATAACAATAATAACGATATATTTAGTATGTATAGAATCTATACATAATACACGTGTTAATTATATCTATCATAGATAGATATAATTGTGAAGACTAATTGATTTACACAATGGCAGTGTTCTTATTTATATGTATTTTTTGTCCTATTCAGTTAGTTCTTACCTTATTTAATCACGGACTGTTTATTTATCTTCAGTGAGGTTGAGTTTCTCTCTTTAGGCTTGTATTAGTTGATATTGACATTGTGACAAGGAGTGGAAGGTAGATTTTAATATAATAAAAACCTTTTAAAAGAAAAAAAAAATCACTATATGTGAATATATTGATCGGATATGATTTTGGTCATATCGTAATCTACATCGTATTTGCAAGTTCACACACCTCTTTACATATGTGATCTCCGATGGCAAAGTCAAACACATTAGTCCGACGTGATAACAATCTTACTGAATTTTATGTTTAGCATTAGCCACACTTTTAAATTTGCCAATATATCAGGCCGCTGGCTCCCAGTAAACAATGACTATGTGGCTGGTGTCTCTATTTTCACGGTCGTACAATAGAATCGCCATAAACAGAGCACTTTCATCAGGTTTCTCAGTGGGTGGCGTCACTGAGTGGGGAGAACCTGTTTAATGTGTTAATTCGGAACGAAGAGCAGTGTTTTGAAGCGCTGTGACTAGGCACCTCACAGTCACCGCAGTTGCTCTCCTTATGGCTCTAATGCCGAACCGAACAATGTACAGGACTCCTGAGGTAGTCACATCCAAGCCGTATCTACAGCCCTCACATTCTTACTGTCCTCTACTAAAGTTGGATGTGTGTCCTAGTTCTAAAATCTTCTCTGTCAGCCTAACTATTTCCCTGCAGTTATCACATGTGAATCCCTCACTGCTGACAGAGACAGATAAACTGTACATGTGGCAAACAGTGCAAAAAACGACAGGAGAAGAAGCCATTACTCTCCGTGATTGATGAATGATACCGACTTAACTTACCACTTTTGCGAATAGAAACACAATGCTAACGCGATGCACTCGTGGTTTTAAATTAAAAGCGAACGATCAAATTAGTCAGATTAGTTTGATAGATAATATCAGAAATATGGTGGGAATTAACTTATATTTTACTACTTAAACAACAGAGAGTGAAAGTAAGATAGATATTCAACAGAGAAGTGAAGCTACACAGAGCTACAATCACAAACCTCTCAGCAGCATGGACAAACAAGAAGAAGGTGTGTGAGAGAGAGAGTGTGTGAGTGAGGACGAAGGTCATTGTCTTTGCACTAATAAATCCTGCTGCCTACCAGCTGCAATTACCAATAAAACGTTGTTCCGTAATTTGTTGTCTATTGTCATAAATATCAATATCGCAAATGTTCTTAAAATGTCATGATATAATTTTGAGGCTATATCACCCACCCCTACTATACACACACGTTGTCAGAATTATTGGTACCCTTGGTAAATATGATCAAAGTGTCAGCAGATAGACATAGGACACAGAGGTAAGTGCAATACAAACAACAGGTTTATTGAGTAGCAGCAGAGGGGAATGAGATGAGCAGAATGTCCAGGTAAGCAGGCAGGGAATGGGACATTCTCTAGGGGCTTATCTGAGTGATAATATATTTTCCTTTTCCAGGGGATGCAAAGGGAACAGCAGAGCATGGAGACGGGGGAGCACAGGAGCGGTGGAGAAAAGGGGATAGGAACACTGGAGCAACTAGTTATTAGACAAAGGTAAGTGGGTCAGATAAGTCCACATGGAATGTTTGAGACCAGACAGTGAGTGAACGGGAGTTATATTTTCTTGTAAAACGTGACTACAAGATCGCAAATTCAAAAGCGAAAGTGAAAGCATCTGAAGTCCGGCTTATAACTCCTTCCCTTTCACAAAATTCAAATCACAAATAATACTAATGATGAAAAATAACTTTCGTTACCATATAACTATAAACTATGATAAAAGTTCATCAGCATGCATTGATTTATCCCATGTTGTAGCAAAAAAATAAATAAAAAAAGTTGCGACCAAATTATGTGCTCGTGAGACCGACTGAGTGGGAATAATGAGTCTAGAACCCTGATTTAGCATTTCAAATTAACGCAGGACTGTTACATTCTTATTTTTATTAGGCCTATTATTATTATTAAGTTACTTTTATTATTAAATTAAAAGTACAATTAATTTGCCCCGCAATAATTACCGCATAACTGATGAAGATTAAGCAATTTACTCCTCAATTCAAATATATATATTTTTTTTAAACAGGTCTATTAGGTTATAGGCTACCTACAATGAATTATATAATCCTATAATTAAAATATTAACACTGCAGTCATCAATACAAATCAATGAAATAAAAAGCTTTTATTTCAAGCACCGACTTTCAAAAACAACCTGTTTAACACGAAATACGTGTCTTCTCATTTTTTTTTCAATATACGGGCCACAAGAGAAATATACAAATAAATGAAAACAGCTATAGGCTATACCGTTATCAGCATATGCTGAAGTAGATTCGTCTCTCGTTATCTCTGAGATAATATGCGGCGTCAGATGCCGAAAGCTCCGTCATTACTCGGTCATTCCATTTATACTTTCACTTTCTGCTTATAGTGAAATGACAGATTAAGATGTTCACCGGCATACATCTTGCAGAGTTTGCACGTGTGCAAACCCTGGTGCAAACACATGCTTGTGTGATATCCATTGGCTCGCCTTCATGGTTTAAAACAGAAATATTTACAACATTGCGACATAACCAGTCGCCCCGCCCCCCGTATCGAAAACGTACCGAACCGTGACACCACTGTGTCGTATCGAACCGAAACGAGAATTTTGTGAACCATTACACCCCTAGTCTATATCATCCTAATGCATGCTGAGGAGGAGAGATTGAGTGGCCAAAGACACTTCAAAGACAACAGCTGGAGACAAAAATTTTATCAAACAGCACCTACATCACCACATATTGTTTGGGAGGGCTTATCTCCTAGCTCATCCAAAAACAATCTCCAGCATATACTGTTGTCAGGCGCGACTGGAACTTCAAATGGGACTGGCTTCTATGGTCAGATGTAACTGACAAAATTGAGCTTTTTAGCAGCAAACACAAGATGGGATTGGTGAACACCGGTATAAAAAGTACCCGTGTGTACAATTAAATATACTGCTGTATTTTTTATGTTGTGGGCCTATATTTCTGATGGAGGTCCTGTACATCTTGTTTAGACACATGGCATCACCGATTCTATCAAATACCGACAGATTAAAAAAAATAAAAATCTAAAAAGTGACTGACTCTGTTAGAAATCTTATAATATGCCATGTTTGGATCTTCCAACTGTACAATAATCCAAAAACAAAACACAAAAATGGGTCATTGGGCACAAATCCAAGCTTCTGCTCTGGCCATTCCAGTCTTCTGACCTGAACCCTGTAGAAAATTAGTGAGGTGAACTAAAGAGAAGAAGCACAAACATGGAGCTGGGAATCTAAAGGGTCTGGAGTGATTATGGATGAAGGAATGGTCTCTGATCTATTGTCGGGTGTTCTCTAAACTCACCAGGCATTATAGGAGAAAACTCTTACACAGGTGTATCTCAATAAATTAGAATGTTGTGGAAAAGTTCATTTATTTCAGTAATTCAACTCAATTAATGAAACTTGTGTATTAATAATTCAATGCACACAGACTGAAGTAGTTTTAAGTCTTTGGTTCTTTAATTGTGATGATTTTGGCTCACATTTAACAAAAACCCACAATTCACCATCTCAACAAATTAGAATATGGTGACATGCCAATCAACTCCAAACACCTGCAAAGGTTTCCCTGAGCCTTCAAAATGGTCTCCATTTGGTTCACTAGGCTACACAATCATGGGAAGACTGCTGATCTGACAGTTGTCCAAAGACAATCATTGACACCCTTCACAAGGAGGGTAAGCCACAAACATTCATTGCCAAAGAAGCTGTTCACAGAGTGCTGTATCCAAGCATGTTAACAGAAAGTGAGTGGAAGGAAAAATGTGGAAAAAAAGATGCACAACCACCGAGAGAACCGCAGCCTTATGAGGATTGTCAAGCAAAATCGATTCAAGAATTTGGTGAACTTCACAAGGAATGGACTGAGGCTGGGTCAAGGCATCAAGAGCACCACACACAGACGTGTCAAGGAATTTGGCTACAGTTGTCGTCAGAGGCGTCTTACCTGGGCTAAGGAAAAAGAACTGGACTGTTGCCCAGTGGTCCAAAGTCCTCTTTTCAGAGAGAGCAAGTTTTGTATTTCATTTGGAAACCAAGTCCTAGAGTCTGGAGGAAGGGTGGAGAAGCTCATAGCCCAAGTTGCTTGAAGTCCAGTGTTAAGTTTCCACAGTCTGTGATGATTTGGGGTGCAATGTCATCTGCTGGTGTTGTCCATTGTGTTTTTTTGAAAACCAACGTCACTGCACCCTTTACCAAGAAATTTTGGAGCACTTCATGCTTCCTTCTGCTGACCAGCTTTTTAAAGATGCTGATTTCATTTTCCAGCAGGATTTGGCACCTGCCCACACTGGACTTAAATTACTTCAGTCTGTGTGCATTCAATTTATTTAATACACGAGTTTCACAATTTGAGTTGAATTACTGAAATAAATGAACTTTTCCATGACATTCTAATTTGTTGAGATGCACCTGTACTATTTTGGCAAATTAAGGTTTCAAAAAGTATTGAATAAAAGGGTACAGTTAATTGTGTCCACTGTGTATTAGAGAATTTTTTTTATTTCATAATGATATTTCCCCCCCATTTTAAATTAACCACATAAGGATCTGGTGCGCCAGCCTATACAGGGGGCGTTGATTCGAGGTGGAAAAGAACCAAAATGGATTCTGTAGCCTCTCTCTACAGTGTGCAGGATCCACCGAGACACATTTGGCAGTAGTTTCCACACTGCCATGTAGTCTACTAAGGGAACCAGTCTCTCGAGACTGGCCTCTGGTATAATCCGAGCGGCTGCCCTGGAACGACACACCGGCAGGGGACGGCCGAACTAGCTGCTCTAGAGACCCCGAAAGGGTGGCAAGCATCTCAGCTCCGCTACGTCTCCAGGCGGAAAGAACTGAGAAGTGTGCTCGCTGGAGATCGCTGCTCCCTGGAACAACGTACGTGACAGGGTTGGGCCGAAGACCTCTTAGCCTGAAGGACGGTCCGCAGATCAGTCTTAGGCTTCGAGGCCCCCGACCGAGAGCTGTGCTTTCCGCCCCCCGCCATGGGGGGGCACGGAAGGTGACACTCTCTTTCTGGGCTTCCTTATATGGGCAGTTGGCCCGCGGCAGGGGCTGCTCTCGCCCAGCAGACCCCTGAGCTAGAGAGCGGTGAGGGAAAAACCGCTGGAATGCCGCCGCCTGCTTCCCAGCCTCCAACAGCGTCGCCGAACAGGCCAGAAGGCGAAAGCGGGGCATCCAGGAGGAAGACCCTGTCACGGTCTTTGATATCAGACAGGGTCAACCAGAGATGCCTCTCTGCCACCACCAGAGCTGCCATAGACCACCCAATGGCACGGGCGGGCTCCTTGGTGCCGCGGAGAGACAGGTCAGCGGTTTTTAGACATGCTTGCAGATAGACAGACAACACAAAATAAGACAGACAGTACACAGAGCACTAGCTGAATGACCGAAAGCTGACGCCGGTTTCACCGCACGTGCTTTTATACCAGCTGGTCATTACGTCACCTTGCCCGTGACGTCCCGCCCATCCAATGGACAGATTATACGTATATTCAGAGCCGGTCACGGTGAAGGCATTTCCAAAGCGTCTTCTGACGCAGCTCGAGTTCCCGAAAAGGAATCTAAGTTTCTCTGTGTTTTAAGTTTTGTGATTGACTGTTCATTACTGATGACAAAAATTTCATGTGCGCATAGTTTCATAGTTATTCATGAGCTCAGGATCAAAGCAGTTGATAGAGAACATTAATTATCACAGTCATTGTATCAAGAAAGCCTGATTGAGTTGGTTTGGTTTTGTCAACTCAAAACTAATCCCATAACAGGCATCATGGTACAGGCCTCAGGTTCAGTGACTTTACAACACTTGCTAAAAATGTTCTGTCTACTCAAAGTTTGATCAAGCGTTTGCAATTAACTCTGGAGCATGCACACCTGAAAGTTTGACATGTGCACAGAGTATAGTAGAGCATTAGTTTGATTCACTTCTCACAGGAAAGGCGGCTCAATTTGCATCCGAGATCGTTATGAAAAAAATCATGAATTTAAATACATTTGCATGACAGGAAAAAACACAGCTGCTGCCACAAAACCTTGAGCAGGCAGCTGAAATAAAACATATTAATATTTAATCCCATTTTTTTAATGGATTTTTATGGAAAAGTCTGTGAAAAATTGTGTTTTATGGTCACATGGGATAAAGTATATACTAAATTAAAATATTTCTGCAGTGATAAAAATTTGTATATATCTCAGCCCAGTTACTAACACATTCGATGTGTTTCATCACATTCTAGGATAATTATTATGTATAAAAGACATTATACAACACTGATATACTGTTATACTGAGATGAAGGACAAAAAAAAGTTATCCCAGTTTAAATCCCAGTTATCCCACTGTTGTTGCCACCACACTCAACAAAACTGAATAATTGTATATACATATATTAGACACCTTAAAGATAATGTGTAACAATTTGAACAAACCATGTGGCACTGAACATATTTAATTGAGATCCGTTTTTTTCCCATATTTGCAGAGAATGCACTAAAACACCAGTCAGTAGCATTTTTAGAGCCTAATAAATGGAAACCTTCTTTATGGTCACTATTGTGATTTTGTGACCGATGGGATTAAATTTAATGCAATTGAATCAACTGTCTTTTTTTTCATTATTAATTTATATAAGTGCATTTTATAAAAGTTTATTTTGTAAAGCTTGTTTTATGTGTATGTATTAATACATATAATTATTTATGTGTAATGTATTAATAATGTAATATATATAAATTCATTTTAATAAGCCAGTAAATGCTTTGACTGTGAACTCTAATGTGGAAAAAGAGATACAGAGGGAGTAACTTTACTACGTCAGCCATATGCCACATGTGCTCACAGCTGATTGATGATAGCTGATTTGCAATCTCTGGAGCAAGTTAGCCATGTAATGTAAGAAAACAGAGATGAAAAACAGTTTGCTCTGCACTGTGAATGGGTTATAATACCATTTTTAAAGTCAGTTTACTGGGTGGCCATCTTCAGAATGCACTCAAATGGCTTTAGTGATGCCAATACGGTTTCACACCAACAACTTAAGAGCTTTTTTGGAAACCTGTCCACATTTGCTTCATGAATAAAATGAGCATATAACTGAAAAACTCTCCTTTTGCGTGCGTTCCATAGGATAAGGAGTTATATGAATAAGGAACGGCATGACGGTAAGTATTGTAAATGACAGAATTGGTAGAATTACCCCTTCAATCTAACAATTTCTGCTTGAATTCTTTAGATGCTTATTGGTCTGACCTTCTCAGTACAGGTCATATATTGAATATATGTCAATGTCTGACTATATTGGCCAAATATTACTGTCTCTATGATTAGCATTCCTCTAAGGGCTGTGTTGTGTCTTTGTATTTAGAGCTATAGCAACTTTTAGTCCATCCTCCCAATCACTACTTTTGTGTCTGCTTGAAAACCCAGCCACAATACATTAGTTTTCACTCCGTTGAGTCCTAAACAAAGGCAGTCAAGAGAGGCATTGTGCTTCTCCTTTCTTTTTCCATTTCTCTAGCTGTCTTTCCAGCTGAGCCGCCCAAAGACTCTGATCTAAACAGCTGGCCAGAAACTACACACAGGCAGTGAAACGGGCATGTTTACTGTTAACCCAGTAGACTTTGTGTTTTATCTTAGGAGCACTGCGGTTTACTTACAGTCTTATGTTTTTCTATTTATGTATTTTTCTACATTCAAGAGGTAAGTTACATTTTAAACTTTTTACTGTGGACATTTGTTGCTGCTTTGTTTTTCAAAACAGTTTTACTATTCATAATAAGCCTGTATTTTATTCTTAATGGAACATTCATTCCATTTCCAGTAATTTAAGAACCTCTTAAAAAGGCAGAAACGATTCCAGCTGACACTGCTTCAAATGAAGTTAACCTGAAGCAGGAAATAACTCTATGCTGCCACCACGTGGTGAGACTGATACAAACACTGTCTCAAGACTAAAGACTGGCCCACAGCAAGCATGGATATCCAGTGCGGTTTTGAGTGTCCTCACATATTTTAATAATGACTTTTCTGACTTTTCCTTGTATTTTCCAGACATGAAGCATTATTGGCTAACCAGAATTCTTTCTTTTTTTATGATTATTTTATGGGTACTGCTGGACTGATTTCTTTTCTATAAATGTCACAAATAAGATCTTCAGTTTTGGTTGCACTTTATTTTACAGTATGTGTACATATTTGTACGTACAGTGTACCTACCTAAGAAAGTACTGGTAATATAAGGTAACCACAGAGCATGGTTAAGTTTAGGGGTAGGTTCAAGGTAAATATCTAGTTTTTACCTAGTTATTGTAACTACTAAAATAAGAAAATAGTATGTGAATGAGCACACTAATGTACTCCCAGCACTGTACATGAATAACAGGACTGTAAAATAAAGTACTACCTACATTTTGTATTAATACCCAAGCACATATTTTATTAGCAAGCATAACTAGAAATGCATTGGGAATCACAATTTTAAAATCCCTAATATGAGAAGTTTTAAATAACCAAATTAATTGTCTATGCTATTTAACAACTAATTTTATAGTCAATAATCAGTTCAGTTTTCAACTCCCCTAGAGCATATTTTGATTAAAATCATGTTGAAAGAGTGACATGCCTACTCTTTTGAATCATAATGAATTTGACCTCTTTTGAGTTCTTTGTGATGTTTAAGCTTTTTAGAGAATAACTTTTTCTTCAGTTAAACAACAGAATGTGTGTTAAGGCTGGAATACACAACACAAGTTTTTGCCCTGATTTAAAGTCTAGACAAGCTGATGCTAGCTGCATGAAGCCAGAGCCAAGTCTGATTTCATAGAAAATGCATAGTGTATGTCACAGACTCAATTGTTATTTTATTGTTTTCATTTGTCACATGACTCCTAGCAACAAGGCATGTGCGTTTGTTGTGTTAGGAACTACTTGACAGGCTGTGTGTAATCAGTTATTATTACATGGCCAGTTTCTCTTTATGATGGCACTCTGATTGTCTTGCCACTGGAGGGAGCAACACCTCACAATAACTGAAGACTGAACATGCTGATGATGGCCATATGCTACATGTTTTGAGGCCATTATGCATCAAACACTGGTCTTTTTTTAACCAAAAAAGCCCTAAATTCCACCTTTTTAAGCATTTCCCATGTGCATACTGCTGATGTGAGCTGTCAGTCACATAAAGGTGTTTGAATGCAATGCATGGCCTGCTGGAAGAGATAACACATAATGCACTGCAGAGTGAAAGCTGTAGAAAACAAGAATGATGTCTTTCAATTATTATGTTGCTATGGCTGGAAAGTAAAAAAACACACTCCCTGGAGCTTTATTGAATAAAGAAAAATTATTCCATCTGACAGATTACAATGCGAAGGTCATCTGTATATTCTGCAGATGCATGAAGAACAAGAATTTGAATTTTGAAAGCTGGATAATTTTTTTTTGCTAGTGCCACTAGTTTGCCTTGTTTTTTAATTTTTTGTAATGATATATTCATATACTACCCTAGTGAAAAAATTATATATTTTAAATACATTTATTTAATACTACGTATAGTTAAAATCTAACATTTTTGCTGACATATCGCTCAAGACGTCCTGAAATAAAAATTATAATGAAACTTTATTTGGCGTACTACTTGTGCACAATGCACATTTCTTAATATTAAGCTTAAAATGTGTTTTAATATCACTTTTGATGAGGATTGTATGACCTTTGAAATAATATTGGTCTTTAAATGCAAGATATTTAAAGTGTACCTAATGTTTGCTTGCAATTGTTCCACTTTAGCACAATCAAATATATACTGAACAAAATAATAAATGCAACACTTTTGTTTTTGCCCCCATTTTTCATGAGCTGAACTCAAAGATCTAAGACTTTTTCTATGTACACAAAAGGCCTATTTCTCTCAAATATTGTTCAAAATCTGTCTAAATCTGTAGTAAATCTGGTGTAGTGATTAGACAGCATGATTATTGCACAGGTGTGCCTTAGGCTGGCCACAAGTCCGCGCCGGTTCAAGTCGGACAAATTTTCTAACCGGCATGCACTGCTTCAAGTCAGCCGCCGATCGGTTTTTATGGCACTGCATGAGTCGAACACACCAATCGGTTTAGCTTATGAAGCTGTCATGTGATGAACGAACGACTCAAACCCGAAGACATGTCAGATAAGAGGTGAGGTGAGCTAATCATAGACTTAACAATGAATTCATATTTTCTGTTTCTTATAACATTATAGTTTTGTATTGTTTGTAGTTTGATCAACGTTTGCATAAGTAGTAGATGTGTTAGGGAAGTAGCACATAACATTTTAATTATATTTTGCTAAAATGAGCAAAATTACTCAAAAAAAGATTTGTTCATTTTGCTGAACGAGACTCAAAGGTCCGAGTCAGTAAAATGATCCGAGCTTGCCCCTCAGAAAACATATGCTATGACATTCAAAAAACATGTCCCTTGCTGCTGGCAAAATCACACAACTCCTTTCCTCACTCTGCACCAGTCTATGTTATTCTACTTTTCAGAGCTCTTTGAACTTGTTTGGCAAATTATAGGGCCAGAACTAACTTTTGAATACTATATCGTCTCAGCTCCCTCTTCAGTTGTGAATAAGTCTTTATGTGATCCAATGGCTTGACTGATCATCCGACTGATCATTATTTAAAGCTGCAGTCCATAACTTTGTTTTGGTTAAAAATGATCCGAAATCAATATTGAGCAAGTACATGACCAGCCAGTGTTCAAAACTATCGCCTTACTTTAGCTCGATTCACAACGGTTGTCTTATAATAATGTTTTCTAATTTGAGGGGTAGTACGGGTATGTTGTTGCGGGTAATTTGAGCATGGCAATGTATCATTACGTCACATCTGTAAACATAAAGAAGTTGTCCTGGCTAAGGCTATCACATGTGAGGATCCTGCAGGTGGCAGATCGTTTTGCCTTTTCTCACTGCAGCTATAATAATTAAAGGTATCATTTTGATGGAGGATTGTAATTCAGAATGGATCATGTGTTTATGAAACACATGTGAATTAAATTAAATTTATGCAGTGGAAAAATATTTTTTTACTGATCCCCTGCTGATTTTGTACATTTGCCCACTGACAAAGAAATCATCAGTCTATAATTTTAATGGTAGGTTTATTTGAAACAGTGAGAGACAGAATAACAACAACATTATTCAGAAAAACGCATTTCAAAAAAGTTATAAATTGATTTGCATTTTAATGAGTGAAATAAGTATTTGATCCCCTATCAATAAGAAAAATATTTGGCTCCCAGGAGTCTTTTATACAGGTAAGGAGCTGAGATTAGGAGCACTCTCTTAAAGGGAGTCTCAGATTGTTACCTGTATAAAAGACACCTGTTCACAGAAGCAATCAATCAATCAGACTCCAAACTCTCCAGCATGGTCAAGACCAAAGAGCTGTCCAAGGATGTCAGGGACAAGATTGTAGACCTACACAAGGCTGGAATGGGCTACAAGACCATCGCCAAGCAGCTTGGTGAGAAGGTGACAACAGTTAGTGCGATTATTTGCAAATGGAAGAAACACAAAATAACTGTCAATCTCCCTCGAAAATGTTGTGGTCAGATGAGACCAAAATCAAGCTCTTTGGCATCAACTCAACTTTCCGTGTTTGGAGGAGGAGGAATGCTGCCTATTACCCCAAGAACACCATCCCCACCGTCAAACATAGAGGTGGAAACATTATGCTTTGGGGGTGTTTTTCTGCTGAGGACAACTGCACCGCATCAAAGAGACGATGGACGGGGCCATGTACCGTCAGGGCCAGGGCATTGAAAATGGGTCGTGGATGGGTATTCCAGCATGACAATGACCCAAAACACACACCCAAGGCAACAAAGGAGTGGCTCAAGAAGAATCACATGAAGGTCCATGGAGTGGCCTAGCCAGTGACAGACCTTATCCCACTGCTGAAGGTCATCAGCCTCGAAAACTTGATAGCTTGGAGAGGATCTTCAAAGAGGAGAACTGGGACAAAATGAATGTGTGCAAATGGTGGCCAACTACAAGAAACATCTGAGTGTTTGCCATCAAGGGTTTTGCCTTTAAGTCATGTTTTAGAAGGGGTTACTAATCATGTAATAATAACTTTGCTGGGTTTGATTTATATTTTTTTTGTTCTAACTCAGTTGGGCAGAATTTAAACACCATTGGTAGCGCAGTTATAGACTGGTCAATTTCTTTTTCCTCAGTGGGCAAAACAAACAGCAGACTTGTACTGCCGTTTAAAATGTGCTTAACAGATATAACATTGACTTAACTTAGAAACCAATTGAGGAGCATTGCCTTAAAATTATTAAGTAAAGAATAAACTGTCAGTGAACTGTCAAGTCCAATACCATCTTTCGGAAAGATGATAACTATGTCTTGGTGATGTTGATGCTGGGTTAAAAGCACATTAAAATAACTAATTGATCTTGTTCTGTTGCTCTTTGCACAGTGTGATGCAAACATGATAGATAATGTTATGATAATGTATGGCTGTGATTGAAGTTTGGGACCAACAATGCCTGGCAGAGTACACTCAATGGGACAAAAAGCCAGTAGAATGCGGTCTCAAGATGCCATTTGAAAAGTTATTTTTACTTAAGTGCCTCATTTTTAGAATTACTTGTCGAGCACAAAACACTGCAAAGGATGAATAAACCACAACATTAAAGAAAGCAAAAATTCATATTTGGACTACTGGGAAAATAAAAGCAAAAACACTAAACTTGAATGTTATCGGGTCAGCGATTACTGTTATTCAGTTGTTTTTTTTTATTATTTTTAATAATTACTTAGCACATTATTTATTACAATTTATTGTTGTTTGGTATTGCTATAGATTATAGCTCTTTTTCTTGTCATTAATTGTGTTATGCATAATGCTTTGACAATATTGTAAACAATCATTAAACTAAATTAAATTTCAAATTGAATTAAGAGAGAGAGAGAGAGAGACTAATTGGCTGATTGTGAATGCAGACTCCGAGGCAATTGTGAGGTTAGTTGGTAAATGCGAGAGTTAAGGAGCTGTGAGCTGATACAGAGTCAAAAATAGGAGTTTCCCCATCCACGGCAGTATCAGTCTTTCCTTTCTTCTGCTGTCGATGGCACAGTCGCTCTGTAAAGAGAAATGCTCACTGAGCCCCTGTGCTGATTACAACATCATCCTTTGCCAATGACGAAGGAAACAGAGAGGAAAATGAGAGAGAGGCGGATGCTGGGGAGGGCATGAGAGGAAAGTGATCATTAATGAGGGAATGGCAGATGCTCCAATCTGTCGAGTGGATTCATCCGTCAGGATAATAACACCGCCGGCTCCTCTCTACTCAGGCCTGTGCCTGTTACTGACCGAGACAGACACACCTGCGATGCTCTCTCGATTTACACTGCTCAGCTTGATGCAGTGCACTGAATATGGATCGTATATAGGATGCTGTAATCACAAGGCTTTTTGATGTCCGATGGTGTTTTAGACTCTCTCCGGACATGCTTGAGCATCACAAAACATCCTCAAAAAAAACTAATTGTAGTGTGTAAACGTCATTGTGTAAGTGTGTTTTTTTAAGGTGTGCACATTGCGTGCATGTGGTAAACTACATCTGTCAAATCTGAAGGGGTCATGTAGTGTAAAACCAACTTTTGCCTGATTTTCTGAAATCGGGTTTGATTAACTAAACACAAACCTTTAGAACTCAAAACCTCCTCCCCACTGCAGACTTTACTGCAAGCTGTAAAAAACAGCTTGTTACAATCCAATGTCACTGGTTTTGTGACATAACAATACTATATGTTTATGTCGCCTACCAGTTACCTGTCAGGTATCGGTGAAGGAAGAGGACGAGGACCCAATCGCTGGAGGAAAATAGGCTTCTTTATTATAACAATAAACCAAACAAACGAACAAACCAAAACTACCCCGTAGGGGAAAAACAGGCTGGCTGGCTGGCGGGCAGGCTGGCAGGGCAGGCAGGGCTGGGCAGGGCAGGACAAGGCTGGACACAGACGACATCTAACATAGGTAACGAACCCACACGGAACTGCAAACACAGGGAGATTTTAAAGGGAGCAAATGAGGAGGGTAACGAGGGAAAACAGCTGGGGAAAATTAATCAATAAACAGGTAACAAGATGGGTGGGGTCAAGACAAATTGACATGAGAGCACGTGGCACACAGAAAACTAGGACAGAAGCCACGTGCTCACACAAAACATGACAACATGAAAGCACGCAGCCAATTAATATACAAGCTGCGTGCCACACAGCACAAGATACAACATAAATGCACGCAGCCGATAGAAACACGAACTGCGTGCAACACAACAAAACACACGTGGACAAGAGTGCGCGGTGCCGAGCGAACTCGAGACCGCGCACTCACACAATGACAGAAAATGGAGCGCGAGTGTCCGAACCCCGACACGAACCGAAACTCAAGACATGAGTGCCGGGATCCAAACACCACGCTCCACACAAAACAATGTACGCAGACGAGAGAGCGCGCGACTCGAGCACACTCGAAGCCGCGCGCTCACATGAAAACCCGGACATGACGGGAGTATCAGGGCTCTGTCACAAAACCATGAATGACACTAGACCGAAGTGACAGAACCCTGACATTACCAGAGTTAGTGCTGCAACAGAAAATCCATGATAAGTGAATATATTGTATATTTAAATCCTTCTCTAAGGACAGTAGTGCTAACATCACTGTTGTATTAGCATATATTTGTCTGCGCTTACGTAAATGCTGTTTTACTGTATGCTAATACCAGCGTTGGGAAAGTTACTTTGGAATGTAATAGGTTACAGATTACAAGTTACCCTATCTAAAATGTAATAACTTAAGTAGATGAACCATTTCAATTACTTTATTAAAGTAATGTAACTGATTACAACTGATTACTTTTTGATTACTTTTCTAAATTTCTATAACGAATGTTTTCAAATGTTCATCATTTTGAAACATTTAAAGCAGTCACGGTAACATTACAGTAGGACTCAACACTTTCAAAATCCCTCTTCGCTTTGTATTAATATTAGAATAATTACAATTTTAAAGCAAAGCCACCACAAAATCAGACTTTAGCACCTCTTGAGATCATTCTGAGGTTAAATACAGATTTAAAATAATAATATATAGTTTACTGGTTGTGATGCTGTTTATGAAATCAAATCTTTGCATAGGAAACAGGAAACACGGCATCTAACAATGCTTTGGAAAAAACTGTTAATCTTAAAAATGAAAGAATTTACACACACCCAAATAGGAAATAAAATGGTTATCAGATAAGCATGTCCTATTCTGTGTCCTAAAATCCTGAAACATTGGTGTATCATATTTTAAGAGTGCTCGATGCAATTTGGGAAAGAAAGAGTATTTTAAAATGTAATTTAATCTAAATACAAGTACTTAATTTGTGGAATATGAATACATAATCCAGATTACATGTAATCCGTTACTACCCAGCTCTGTGTAACTGTAATCTGGTTTACGTATTCATATTCCAAAAATTATTTTTGGAATTGTTTTATTTTTTATTTTGTGGACATTCACACAGAGATCAGTCATTAGTCAGGTGGCAACACAGTAAAATGCACTAATATTTTTTTTTGTCATCTGACCCTCTTTCACCTAATAGGCTAGACTTGCTTGAACCTGAGATTTTAAAATTAATATTTCAATAATTCAGTATCACATTTGCATTTTAATTATCTATTTAAATGTAAAACATTTATGATTTAATTATTATTAGGGTAACACTTTATTTTAGGGTCTCTTAGTTGCTTATTAGCATGCATATTACTACAATATTAGCCATTTATTAGTACTAATTAAGCACATATTAATGCCTTATTCTACATCCCAAATCCTACCCAATACCTAAACTTAACAACTACCTTACTAACTATTAATAAGCAGCAAATTAGGACTTTATTGAGGGAAAAGTTGCCGTTGTGAACAAGTGTTCCCTCTTCTAAAGTGTTACCATTGGTAGCTTTTCATTAAACTCATAAAACCTCTTCGAAAACCCGTTTAATGCACTTTATTATATATATATATATAGTCTTTGTATTGCTATGCCAAGGCTAATACTGATGTGTTAAACATATTGTGGTACACATTAATTTTGTGCTTACTGTGGTTTGACGATATCATACTTCAGCTGTCGTTGCCGTAGTGAAAGCATGGTTAATTCCTGTAAACTTCAGCCTGTAAGTCGAGCTCCAGTTTTCTCTCCGGTAACCGGGACTCACAGCTGCTCCGGGGCTGAGAGAGGAGGAGGAGGAGAGCCGGTGAGGAGGGGTCTCTCCTCAGATCATGACATTAGCACAGATCACCCCTGCACCTGACCGAAAACTCACCGTGAGCGAATCGAGGATCTTACCGGGGTTATAGACCGCTGCGATTCAAGCGGACAAATCAACCGAAAGCGCGTCTCGTGCTCGTGCTCGTGCGCGTGGAGAAAGTGAAAGTGAGCATGTCCTCTTCCACAGAGATCGGCAGGTGAGTGCAGCGTTATTCCCTGTGAGAACAATACACCAGTGTTCAACCTAAATGAGACATCGTCGAGCGGTGTATTGTTGTGTAACTTTGATCAACCAAAACGCCCGACCCTGATGAAGTTCTGTGCCGGTGCCACGGTACACGGAGGCGGTTAGACGGTAATACCATGGTTCTGCTGCAGGCTACTGAATAACTACTCTATGCATGTACCTTACTGATATTCAAAGTATGATACTTTCATAGTACTTTTTTGTTAGAAACCAAGTTTTATGAAAATAAAAACTATGATATTAATGATATGTTGTGATATTAATGAAAAAACTATACAAATCTAGCACAAGGCCTATTTGTTACAAACCCCTTAAGAAAAGCATTAGAGATGTAAGTGCATTATTAATAGGGATTTTACTACTAGCCTATATTGCAGCTGAGGTTCTACTGCATTTCAGTTTGCAATCTGCTGTAAATTCTCTTATTCCTGTCTGTCATGTATTTGTGCTTATGAAGAAACAGGTCATTATTAATCTGAATCACAGAAGGATGTATAAGCCTGTGTCACGTGGAACCTCTTGGGTAATTTCTCCTGACATCTGATTTCTTATGGCAATTTTTCTCCTTTTTTATTGCTGAATTTTTGCCTTTTATTGCTTAATTTCTCTATATATATTTTTTGCCTTTTTATTTCTTAATTTCTATATATACCTAATCATACTGGTGTCCTTTCTCCCCTCTGAAGCGTAGTGTAACAACTAGTTGTAAATCAGTTTGCGTAATACATCTTTCCATCTGCTTCTGTGCGGTCTTGGATGTTTTTCTTGACAGATGATGCAATTCAAATCTAAATTTCCTATGAGTATATTTTGTGTGGGTGTACCTATGTAACCATATTTTGGGGGCAATTTGTACCCAGGAGTGAGCTGAAATCCTGCTTTTGGTAACATCCTCATTTGTGAAAACAAAATAAAATAAGGTAAATAAAGATTTTGGAAAATTGTAAAATACATAAACTTTTCTGTAATAGGGCTAGGTTAGTATTTATAACTAGCTTCATATGAAACAATACAAAACAGTCAATACAATATAATTTAAATGTGTGTGTGTGTGTGTGTGTGTGTGTGTGTGTGTGTGTGTGTGTGTGTGTGTGTGTGTGTGTGTGTGTGTGTGTGTGTGTGTGTGTGTGTGTGTGTGTGTGTGTGTGTGTGTGTGTGTGTGTGTGTGTGTGTGTGTGTGTGTGTGTGTGTGTGTGTGTGTGTGTGTGTGTGTGTGTGTGTGTGTGTGTATGCTTTTGTGGTTATGTGTTGTACCTTTTCATCTTTTGTGACTGAGGTCACTTTGGTATGTCACTTTATTTCTTCAATAAATGAACAAAAGACATTTAGCAGAAACATGATATGGCCAAAAACATTTTTAGATACTTTCATACCTTCGATTTGACTTTCACATGTGCTTCATAAATGTTGGAGAGGTCAGCCAGTAAACAAGTTAGTGGAAAAAGGAATCTAAAAACTGTTCTTCATGCAGTAACATGTAAATGAACTGGTTTTATTCGTCAATTAAACAGCACATTGTTAATTTACAATGTTTGTACCTTTTCAAGGAAACACTTTACAATAAGGTTCATTAGTTAAAGGGTTAGTTCACCCCAAAATGAAACTTATGTAATGAATGACTCACCCTCATGTCGTTCCAAACATGTAAGACCTTCGTTCATCTTCTGAACACAAATTAAGATGTTTTTGATGGAATCTGAGAGCTCTCTGACCCTCCGTAGACAACAACACAACTGAAATGTTCCCAGGTCCAGAAACGTAGTAAACACATCGGTAAAACAGTCCATGTGACATCAGTGGCTCAACTTCAGTTTTACGATGCTACGAGAACACTTTTTTGTTTTTGCGCAAAGAAAACAAAAATAACAATTTACTCAGTCATTCTTTTCCCCCGAGTTACGTCTTCCGTCATTTTAGAGAGTATCACAACGCATACGCATGCTTTCGCCCAAGCCTAAACAACGATACGCAGATTACGTTCATGCGCGCGTTTCCCCCCCAAACGTAAACAACACGGAGTACGTCAAATACGTTCTTAGGTACTCTCCAAAATGGCGGAAGACGTGATGTGATGAATGCAGTGTTTTCCATCTCTGAAGTTCTTAAAAAGTCTATATTTAACTTAAAAAGTGATATTTTCAAGTTATTCTCAGCTTGGAAATATCTGTAAAACATATCTTTGACAGTGCAATCTCTAAAAAAAAATTTTTTTATCCAATAATTCTGAACAGCGTGGAAAGTCATGCAAATTCACAGCTTAAAAAGCAAATGCAACTGTAGATATAATGCAGCAACCAAACAGCTCCAGCTTTATTTGAGGAAGATTGCATGAGTGTCAGACGGGAACGAGTCTGTGTTCTTCCTGCAGGCTTGCTTCTGGTTCGCTCTCTTGTTCCAAATGCATTTTGTCTCAACTACCTTGGAAAAGAAACCCTTTTGATGTTCCTCTCGCTGAAAGAGATTTAAAGAAAGGCTTTTGAGGTATGCTAATACTCCTCAATTGACTTGTGAGTCTTTTCATTAACACTTTGCTTTGGCAGACTATCTTAACGAAATTGAATAAAAGACTTAACTTTCCCGTGTCCTCTTTGCCTGACCAGCGGCACAGAGGCGTTTGGAGTGTCTGGGATGCTCTGTGAATCTTATTATAATGCAAACGGCGTCTCAGCAAAACCAAGTTCAGCATTCTGGGGAGCGCGGCGAGATGCTGAAGATGTTGAGCGTTAGGTGGTGATTAAACTCTCAGCCATGCAAAAGTAATGAGGCGGGAAATATATCAAAGGACGAAGCTTGAAGCTGTAATAGCCTGGAGTACGCCTACATTAATAATGTTGTTAATTTCTCCTGCTCCTCGCCTCAGTACCAATGTTATATTCTTTTGCTTTCATGTGTGGCTTCCTCAAAGATTTTTAAATTCATCTTAATGTTTGTTAGAGATTTGAAAGAGTTTCTGAAATCAATACACATTCTTTATAGTAATTCCTTTAAGGGACCTCATTCATGAAACACATTTCTATGTACAGTTTAATCTTAAAGCAGAGAATTACTGCTTTATGTGCTCAGTGCACTGAAGAACCGGGTAGCTCCTGAAAGGGACCAGTGTTCATGTGATTGCAGACTGCAGTCAGTAGATGGCAAATGCTCCTCAGATTGTAGAACGTATTTATCATCTGAGACGAGACTTAACATATGCAAGCAAACACCTGCAACAGTGTCAGATCGCTGCTAAATGTGCTAGTCAAATCTGGTGGAACAGATTTGATAATTGATAATGCAGACCTGTTTCTGTGTGCATGTAAATACATGAATATTTACACACACAGATTAATACTACACTTTTGTATCTATTATGATCATATTTTAAATGTCTAGATTAAAGCAACAAAAATAAGAATTATTTGAAGTCTAAAGGCAATGTGAGTTAAATAAATAATTCAGCTATTAATGAACATGCTGTTCTTATTCGTCCACGGTGCTTGAAATAGGCCTGTTCTTGTTATGCTTTCCACAATACCAGGAATTAATATTGTGTACCGGAACCTCAGATAAACTGACAGTACTCTGTTCTCCACAACATTAGCAATACTTTTAGCCTCGCAAGCCATATTTTTGACTATCAGCATTAAATCTGCTGCACATTTGTGCTTCAGACTGAACAGACTTCTGTTGGTCAGCATGGGGAATTTGCTTTTGCATTTACATTTAAGCATTTAGCAGACGCTTTTATCCAAAGGGATTTACAAATGAGGATAACAGAAGCAATCAAAACCAACAAAAGAGCAAGAATACTGTATACAAGTGCTATGACAAGTCTCGGTTAGCCAGTACATGTAGCAAGGCAAATAATAATAATAAATCAATAATAAATAAAAATAAAATATGTAGATAGAATAGAAAAATAATTGAGAGCGTTAGTGTAAGAGGGTAGTTTTTAAATAAAAAGAAAACAAGTGTTGTAAACAATGAAAGTGTTAAAGGATCAAGTGTTTTTTAATAAATCAATCAAAATAAAACCATAGATAGAATAGAAGGGTCAAGAATAGATGCAAGAGATGTGTTTTTAGCCATTTGAACTTGAACCCAATGCAAAATTGGCATGGGGAATTTTTTTGCTTTATGGCTGGATTTTGCTTCCACAATTAAAAAAATGTAAATTAGAGGGCCCTCACAACAATGTATATTGTACATCAAGTGGTGACCCAACACTATAGCTTGTTTATCATAAAAAAATAAAACTGAAATGCATTCATATTACCATAAACTGCATGGACCCAATAGTATGCACACATTTTAACACAACAATAAGCAGAACAGTTTCTACAATTTTGATTTCTAAATATCTCCTAAATATATATTTTTTAGGGATTCAAATTTACAGACATTTAAAATAGTGTTTTCCAGGTATGGACAAATCATGGAAATGAATAAGGAACAATAACTGATCAGGCACAGATAAATACCGTTCTTAGAACAAAGTAAAAGTAAAAAAAATAATAATTTCAAAATCATAATTTAAGCATAGAGTAGACAAAGTCTGTACATGTCCAAACCCATAACTCTCTTTGTAACATTTTTTGATCAGTTCATTATTTCAACATCAATAATTCAATACAAAAACACTGTAGATTAAGCAAACAGTCTTAATCTTTGCTGCAATTAAAGCTGTATTGTATTGTAATCTCGCTTAAAAAATGGCAAGTGTTGAGACGTGGAATATTGCAAACAATCTCTCTTCCCTTTTAAAATAAATATTTTTCTGTCCTAACTATGCACAAATATATGTTGTTTTTTGTATTATTTGCATGTAGCTGTTTTTCCTTCTTCAGAAAAAAAACCTGCAGCCCACTTTTAGAGAACAATTGATTTGTTTACCTTCTGAATTTATGTACAAGCACAATACCTAACTGCATACACAAGCTTCTTAAGCCTCGAGTTATTAATGTCTTAATTACTGAGGCTTTAACCAACACAATATGATCTTAACACCCATATAATGATGCAAATAATTGGATAATTAAACCTTCATTAAACCTAGTTCATAAAAATCCAGTAAATGGATAAGATGAGTCATAAAATGTTAGCAGGGTAACAGAGAGCAAGAAAGAAAGAGAGAGAGAGAGAGAGAGAGAGAGAGAGAGAGAGAGAGCGAGAGAGAGAGACAGCGAGAGAGAGAGACAGCGAGAGAGAGAGAGAGCGAGAGAGAGAGACGAGAGAAGAGAGCGAGAGAGAGAGAGAGAGAGAGCGAGAGAGAAGAGAGAGAGAGAGAGAGAGCTAGAGAGAGAGAGAGAGAGAGAGAGAGAGAGAGATCGAGAGAGAGAGAGAGAGAGAGAGAGAGAGAGAGAGAGAGAGAGAGAGAGAGAGAGATGAGTTAGAAAGAGAAAAGCAGAGATTATAGAAGAGCCTTTGATGGCAGACCGGGCTCTGGGAATCCTAGCGTGCCTTCAGGGGTAGAGCGCTCACTCACCGCATCAATAATGGATGAAAGATATCTTGTTCATTGCAGGACTGAACCAAGCCGGCATACTGATTTCTAACCATGAACCTATGTAAAAATTGCATCAGTGGGTTTAATTTGCCTCATTAAAACCTGCATTCCTTAACACTGTCAGTTTTACGGGGGAAGCTGAAGGGCTCTATTTTTACTATTTTATAGGAGGCTTGTTACTCTCAATAAAAACAGAATGTAGGTTCATCTTGTGGGGTAAAATAAGCCGTGCTGTATGATTATTCAAGAGATTAGAAGGAAAGTAGTGATGCACTGAAATAACAATTGTGGGGCGAATAATGAAAGCTAAATTCTGAACATATGGTATAAATAAGAAAACTGAAATTATTGTTTTAAATACAATTATTTTGAATCATTAAAAATATATAGTAATATAAAAAATATTATTAATGACAAAAAAGTGATTACAAGTAATTGCTGGGTTAAAAACAACCCAACTTGGGTTATTTGGCTAACCCAGCGCTGGGTACTGGACAGAACACATGATGGGTTATGGCTGTGTTAAATGTTTTTAACCCACCATGCTGGGTTGTTTTATTTAAGTCATCTATTGTTTAAAAATTAATATATTGCTGGCTTAAAATGGTCTGGAAATTAAAGATTACACACATAATTACTATAAGCAACAGCAAAATCAAAAAATTAACATGAATTGTTAAGCAAGAACACCATTGACAAAATATAAAACAAATTTAATTTATTTGGGTGAATATAATATATTTGACAATATTTTGTATATTTAATCTCATTTAACAACATTTTAGAAAAAAATGCACATTTAAAAGTAGCATTTTAATTTAAGTGTATTCAACCGTTCTCTGTAATCACTTTTTTATTGTGCTAATTCTTGTGCCGGTGTGTCGCTGAAATCGGTGGAGGGCTGCTGTTTGCGGGGGGGACTGCGAACTCGTGTTTCACTCAGAGCTGAAAGATGCCGTGACTGACTCGGTTAGGTAGAAGAAAATATAACCCAGCTTTAAAAATGACCCAGCACCTGGGTAAAAATATTACAAGTAACCCAATAAAATGAGCCAACAAGCTGAGCCCATCATTTGAGTACAAAAATAACCCAGCGTTTAGAGTGTACACATACAAGGAGAATGACTAACATTTAGGCTCCAAAAACTATTACTAAAACTACCAAAAGTAGTGAAATGAATTACTTTAATCCTGATACAAACTGGTATCAGCTGACTCTCAGTTCATTCATGTCTATCCATAGACATACAATGACTATCACAGCGCTCCGATTTACAGAGAAGGTCAGAATTATTAGCCCCCTTGGTAAATATGAGCAAAGAAGACTGTGAAAATAAATGTTTATTCTCTTGATCCTTCATTCAAAAAATGTACACAAAATCGAATCTTTCATTGAAGTAAAACAATTGAAATGGGGAATATTCTCATTATGAAATAAATGTTTTTCCACAGTTATTGGCCCCCTTTTATTCAATATTTTGCAGCTCTGATTCATTTCCTATAATGCCTGGTGTTGGTTTTTGTATTTGTTTTGGATTAATCTCCTGATGGAAGATCCAGCCGTGCCCATTGTAAAACAACAGCCCGATGAAAAAACTGAATCTGTTGGTATTTGATGAATCTGAACAAGATGTCCAGCACCTCCGGCAGAAAACAGGCCCACAACTTTAAAGATCCAGCAGTATTTAACCGCGGGCATCCCAGTGTAAAACCCATATCGTGCGTGTCCTTTTTTAAGTTTCATCTGACCATAGAACTCAGCCCTGTTTAAAGTTCCAGTCGTGTCTGGCAACTGAATTGATTATGTTTATTTTTTTTTGCAATTCCTCAGCTGTGATCCTTAGAGAGTCTTTGGTCACCGAAACTATCCTCCTCATCGTAGGAGTAGGACAAGATACACATCCTCATCCAGGATTCATAACATCTCTGATGATGGAAATGGGCATTTTCAGTGCTTTACCTATTTTCTTACAACCACTTTCTATTTTGTGAAGCTCAGACATCTTTTGTTGCACTTCAGAACTATATTGGAAAGGATGATTAAGTGAACTTCATATTTAGGGTGAATCCCAATTCTCTGTCTTACCCCTTCCCCTTAGTTGTGCGCGTTCACGTGAGAGTAAGGGCTAATTCTGGTTTTGATCGAGGGGTAGGGGTAAGGGGAAGGGGTAGATACCCCTTAAAACCAAGCATTTCGCGAGCTTACTTGAAACCAAGGGGTACCCAGAACACACTGCGGCCAGATCATCCAGAGAGTATTTTCAGCTTAAATAATTTATTTAAAATTACGACAGTCTTGTTTTGTGCTCTACACAGTCCTGTAACTTACATATATATTTGCAACCATGCTCTTAATTGAAACGTTTTTAAAAATCGCTATTTTTCCACGCTAACGTTACATTGCTGATTTGCACAACAGTCCCGCGTTTCTCTGACGAGAGAAAACATCACTAAAACCCACGCAATCGACAAACACACACTTTTAGACGGAGAGTTTGTGATCAACACTTGTCTCCTCTGGTGACGTAGCAGCAGCTAGCGACGATGTATGATGACGTAACAGTAACCAAGTGGTGTCTCGTTTCATAGGGGTATGTTTTCACCCCTAGCGCTTACCACTCGGTTTCAAGGGACAAGGGGTAAGACGAAGGGGAAGGGGTAAGACAGAGAAATGGGATTCACCCTTATACTCCTGTTAAACAGCCATGTCTGGCCAAAAAGTCTTGGCTGGCCAATTTCATGTTCCTAGTCACCCTGGTGTGCTTAAAAATGTAAAATATAAATGGAAATACTGGAGAGATATTCTACTCATAAGAATTTCGTTATAATTTCTAATAAGTCTGACCTTCTCTGTAAATCGGAATGCTGTGATTTGGAAATCATTAATTGAATAAACCTGAAATGGTAATTTTCAGAAATTCAGCTGTTTTTATTTTGTTGCAGAGGGGCTAATTACCCCCCCTTCATTTCTAGATACTCATCTTCCTGAAAAAACTAAAAATTATATTTAATTAAGAAAATTTACTCGCCTGATTAAGTCCCATGTAAAGCATGCTGGGAACTACTTTTTTTGGTTATGTTGTCATCAAAAATTATTTTCCAAAACTTGATTGGTTCATATTTTAGACTTAATTTCACCGTAAACTAAAGCTAAATTACCTATAATATAAAAGTAGAATTTACTAAAACATTTTGTTATTTACTTTCTAAGTAAATACAATTTTGAAAGACCTTAAAGTGTATTGAGATGTTTTGTTATGAACTAAGTAAACAAACAAACACACTAATAACCTAATAAAATAAAATGTATTAATAAAAATGAATAATACCCACATTAATTTGTACAGTCAGTAAGATAGCCAGTATGTGTTCTGCACATCAACACTGGTGTTAAGAGAAAGCACTAATTAAAATGGTTTCTTTTCATTTTAAGGGGAGTGTTGTTAGACTAACAGCACTTTAAATAAGCACTTTTTCAGTGTGGATGGCAGGGGAATTCTTTCAAAACCAATCCAAACGTCATGATCATTTTCTATTATCTTGTACTGCAAAACTACTGACTTGTTCAAACACATGCAAATAAAGGCAGAGGATGTATTAATGATGCGAGGGCTGTTGCAACCTTCCTGTTAAATGTTCATCACACCTTTTAGTCTTAGAAGGAGGACTCTAAGGCACGGCAATGGAGAGCTTCAAAGTAAGATATGCAGACATTTATGTGCTGCGTTGTGCCTTATGATTACTCGAACAGATGTTATTTGAAGGGCAACTCTGTTTTAAATACAGATCTCATTTGCATTGCAGATATCTGAATAATCCTCTCAGTTACCTTTGTCCGTTTTCATGGGACGAAACACTCACTCAGTCTGTCTTTTTCTTTCTTTTTTTGAGTGCTTCTTTCAGTTTCCTTTGAGGAGAGCATTTAGTGGGATCTTCATTGCTAAGAACAGCTTTAGCACACAAAAATGTGCAATTAGTTAGAAGTCACCAGTGTTAGATGAATCCACATTCACCTCTACAATAAACAGCAAGCTTGGGTCTGGATGCTTAAGGCTTGGTGCAGCAGTAAACCTCAATTAATATCAATCATTAATATAACTTTATTTAAATCATGAATGCACTTATTAAATTCATGCTAATGTGAATAGATGGATTTAAAAGTAAGCACACTGATTGATAATATACAATGTGTACCCTTATCTGTGTGGACATCAGCTGGTAAAACTATTTTGTGGCATGATTGTTGCAGACAACTTTATATATGAAATTCAGAGATACTTAAGATATTATAGTTTTCAGAGGGGAATGTTCCAGTAGCTTTGCAGGCAAATATAAAATAAGAGGAAACGTGATGTCAGTGACTTGCTGTCACGCATGAACACTGGCCATATAATGTCATTGCTCACTAAAACGTCCTCCCATGATATCTTCCTCCAGTTTAGCATCCACTTCTTCTTTCGCTCTGACACCCAAGGGTGCTATTGCCCACACTGCAGACAATCAGTGGGTAACCACTGTTTCCACTGATCCCTGAAGGATCCATCCACAGGTGAATCAGAGAAAATTAAACATTGCATGGTTCTCCCAAATACGTACAAATGCTGTCATCATTTACTCCCCCTCATGCCATTCCAAAACAAAAAAATATATTTTGAGGAATGTTGTTAACATTCAGGTTACAGGTAATGTTGGCAACATACAGGTTTGAAATGACAAGGATGGGTACAGTAAATGATGACAGAATTATCATTATGTATGGAGAGTAATTGGTATCTGTTGCATCTACAGTCCGTGAGATTGCTAATCAACATTTAAATAATGTGGCTTAGTGTTCAGTTAGCTAGTCTATCAGAACCCCCCCCCCCACCACCCCACCACCACCAACATCCCAACTCCACCTATATATTTCTGCTATGGTAATGTAATTTTATTTTGATTTGATTTTGCGGCGATAGTATGTTTTACAGGCTCACAGCAGTGTAACGTCTCCATATTTACTCTGCAGCAGCATATATAGCAGATCTATTCTGCCAAGTCCAAATATATTATATCATGTCATGTCCACTAACATGCAAAGCAATATTGTCATGACAGAAATATAATCATAGAACCTGAATTTGTTATTATTGGAGACTGTATTATAATTACATCTGTGTCATTATTTGCTCTAAATATAAATATCATTTAACACTATTTAGACTATTTTTTTCTATTTATGGCTAGTAGCATCTAACTAAAATGTAAATAGACTCTGTCTTTTCTTTTTTGGGTTAGCTATTGCTTTAAAGAAGCATTGCATTGTATTATTGTGATATTCCCAGAGACACCAAATTATTTTTTAGAGTGTACTAGTAATAGTCCCTCTGGTCATAAAGGCAGTTTTCACTGCCTACCTTTACTGAGAAATACCATTTTGGGAAAATTTGACTAGTTTTCCACTCCAAAAGCTACAGGAACCGTTAGCAGAGGACAATGGTACTTAACAGGGCTGGCACTGAGGCAATACATGACCATAAACCACGGTCTACTCCATTCTACTCAGCAGCTAGTGAAACATAAACATATTTAATTGACACCAAATAAGATATTTGGCGCAGTCCGATAGGTCTAACCAGGGGTGTAGATTACGCGGGGGATGTTTCCCCCCTACTTTTTATAATAAGTAAATTCGTCCCCCGCACTTTTTCATTGGACAGTTGTGTTCTTGACATGTTGAGGTTTTAATGAAGCAATGTATATAAATGCAGAATGATTTAAATTTCAAAAAGACAAGATAGTCTATGCATGATGTTTATGTTTCCATGACAATCAGTTTGTCACGTCACGCCCTAGCTCGCACGCGCGGTCCCGCGCTGTATTCAACATTCATAGAGGTCGCGATGAGTTCAAAGCGGCAAAAAACTCTTCACTCCTTTTTTACGAAAAAGTCAAGCAGCGTAAGTTGGCATGTGGTATCCGAATAGTGTTGCACAATGTTGAGTGACTCTGCTATTGCTCTTGTTGAATAATTAGCAAGTTATGATGTTAATTATATGGAGAGAAAAAAAGCTGCCTGGATAAACATGCACTTATTTATTTTCAGTGTATTTTTTCATAAGTCTTTTATTTTAACATGTATATATGTTATCAGAACCCTTCAAATAAGAATAAAGATAATGTTGAACTGAGATTTTACAGCGTTGTGACATGTTTAAGCCAATTCTACATAAAGTATATCAATCAAGTATGCATGCATTGACGATCCGATATAGGAACGATCTTAATTTAGGGGTGCTCTTTCATTATTGCACTAATTTTACGTTTTTATGTGTTATCAAGAATGAACAAGAAACAGACAGCCTAGGTTTGTCAGGCCAGAATCAGGATGATAAACTTCACAGATGAGAACAGATAGAGTGGTTTTTTTTTTACATTGTATTAAATCTATTAATACACAAGTGTTTGTAGGATTATATATGGACCAGTCATAAAAAACACATAATTAGTAAAATATAGAAGAAAAAAAATTACATCAGTATGATAAACAACTTGGTATGGTAATCTTCATGACCATATTTTGCATCCCATAATCCTACCTAATACCTAAACCTAACAACTACAATGACTACCTTACAAGCTATTAATAAGCAGTAAATGAAGAGTTTATTGAGGCAAAAGTCATAGTTAATATGTGTTCCCATACTAAACTTCAGACGAGCCCATAACAACAACAGACAATACTTTATTGAACCTTTTCTCATAATAAACGTGTGCTGCAAACGTGAACATTTTTGATCGTTTCTGTCCATTCCGCTCATTTTTATCGCGTTTAACCACAGCTGTCATCGTTTTTTGTCTGGCAGTGGCAGCATGTATGCGATAAAATTTCTAATTTGAGGTTGTATTACGTAGATTCTGGCACCCAACATCACAACAAGATAATATTTTAAGCTCCTTATGTAGCGGTTTCCGAATGGGCCACCTCCTTTGTTTTGAATCCAGCTAGCGCTGTGATGTAATTGTGACATCAGCCCTACATGACCCTAGTTACCTGTGGTTGGCCTAGCCATGCGTCACTCAGAAAACAACAGGCCAATCAGAAGAGAGGCTCATGATATTAATTAGACAGGACAAATCAACCTGATTTTACCAGAGCTCCTGAGAGAAGAGCTGTAAAAATACATTGAGATGTTTTTTTATACTTATACCGCAAATATATATTCTTAAGGACGTCAAAACCTAAAATAAAACTCCAGAAAGGTGTACAATATGGGACTTTTAATATTGTGTACGGTTACCTTTTTTGTGATGGTTGTTCATGAGTCCCTTGTTTGTTCTGAACAGTTAAACTGAGCACTGTTCTTCAGAAAATCCTCTTCAGTTTTCCAGCACCTTTTGCATATGTATACCCTTTCCAGTTGTGACTGTATGATTTTGAGATTCATCTTTTCACACTGAGGACTATTGAGAGACTATCAAACTATCAAAAAAGGTTCAAACTTTCACTGATGCTCCAGAAGGAAACACAATGCATTAAGAGGTAAATTGTTCTTAATTTGTCTTCCGGGAAACATGCAAGTACCTTCTGTTGCTTCCAAAGGGCAGTACTAAATGGGAAAAAAAAATATTTTAACAAAATAAGAAATGCTTGGACATCTTTCTGTGAATAAGTTTTCATCCCCCAGCTCTTAATGTATGGATTCCCCAGTTTCAACTCTGATCTGTCTTTGGTTCTCCGTTCCTCTGTCCCACAGCTGGTGACCTGCCGGACTGTTTTAGTTTTTGAGCTTTTTGTGTTTTAATATACAGTTTATTTTGTCCTCACTTTTCTTGTTTTCTTGCTTATCCCTGACATCCCCAACATGCTGTATTTTTAGATATTATTTTACCTCAAAGTATCACAAACATTGCAGGACGAGTTACACGTCATTTATACAATTTAGGGGTTTGTTCAAATCACTGATCAAAGTTTGAGTAAAAGTATTATTGATACTTGACTTAGCAAACACCACTAATAAACAGATTGGCGAAGGAGGTCAGAATCGGAGGGAATGATGAGAGCAATGCATTGTAAGCACACTGCAGCAGTTTGCAGGGTTGTGGTTAAAAGTACAGCATGAACCTCAGCAGTACTGCGGAGATTCGTTTCAAGAATCTTCTTATTGTAACGTGAGGAGTCAGTGGCGTTAGATTCAAATGCAGCTTTATTGAACAACAAGGCAAGGTCAAACAGGCAAGGGTCAGAGGCAATAACAGGTGTCACGTAGGCAGGGCAGAATCAGCGACAGGGACAATGCAAAGGTCGGGGCAGGCGGCAGACAGAGAGGATATCACAAGGTAGGCAGGGTCAAGAAGGCAGGCAGCAAATGGTCAGAGTCGTATAGGCAGTCCAGGTAAACACAGGGAAACAAGATACAGGGGAAACGCTCAGAATGTCAGCCGGGGCAAAACAAGACTTCGCGGTGAGTGCATGTAAGAGTGCTGCTTAAATGTGTGTGTGTGTGAATGAGGTGCAGGTGTGGTGAGACAATCAAGGCTAATGAGTGAATGGTGACAGCTGTGTGATTGGTGTAATGGTGGATGGGAATGTGTGAGTGCAGTGCATGATGGGAGATGTAGTCCATGGGTGATGTGCAGCTGTAGTGTGGTGAGAGGCAACCAGATTCGTGACACTTATTGTCTGTCTCTTGCTTTTGTGTTCTTTTTTAGGAGGTAATTACACTTTACAAAAGCTTTGCCACTCACTGTAAGTCTTTCCTTGATTGTATTATCCTTGAAAGTAGCCTTAATAAACAAACTGGAAGAACTCTCATTAACAACTGAACACGTTCCTTCAGCTCATTTTAATGCATGCAATATTTCTTTGTGGAATCACTATTTCTGTGGTTTGGGACGATGTCTAATTAGCGTTGGCCTAAATAAAGCTGTTCAACTCTTTTTGAAGGAAGTGACAGTTGTATTAGCAGTGACGTGCTTTTGAGAAAACACATTGAAAATTAAAATTAAAAAAGTGACTGTATCATCCCATGTTGTTTTCTGTAGTTAGCTACATCATTATGGGGCTAAAAGTTCCTTCATTGGCAGTGAAAATAAATAAATAAACTCTTTAAAAACTCTATACATTTTTTGTGTAAAATTACAGTTTATTACAGGTTAATAATTGCATTATTTTAACAGTAATGTCACAGTGGGACTTCTCTTGTACTGTATCTAACTGCATTTCTTGTAAACAAACAGCATCACATTGTGTTTCTACAGTGCATATGTGCTATAAAAGCACCCAGCATGCAATGCAGCATGAATAGATCATGCTGTAGATATTTTTTTATTTTGGGGGGTTTTATTTGTGCCATTGTTGTTGTATTGTAACTTGTTTTCAGTTCACTTTTAGCAGCTCGTGTTGTTGTTTTATTTTGTGTTTTTATTGTTTGAGCATTACCATTGTTGTATTTTGTGTGAGTATCGGTCACATCTTTCAAAGATGCATCTCAGCAGTTGCTTCACTATTGTGAAAGATTCGTACACGAACAGTTATGAATGTGAAATAAGTTATTGGTTAATCTTCATGATTAAATCATGCTAAAATAAATCTTCATGTACATGCAAAGAATACTTTGACTAACTTCAAACTAACTTCAAAAAAGACTAGATCAGAAATTTGAATATGAATATTCTAGGTCCAAGATCCTAAACAAATACTGATCACGAATCACCAATATAGTGACTTCAAAACAATTACAGTAGTAAAAAACTAAATTTCTCACAGTGGCACAGTTACAGACAACTTTATAATGTGAATCCACAGTAACATCACAGTACTGTAATCTATCTAATGCAATTCAAATGCTTTTTGGTACTACTGCATAAAACTGTATCTGTAACTGTAATGCATTTTCTTAATGTAAGAGCATTGTAACGAGGATTATACGGAGGAAGGAGGCGGGAACCGGAAAATTTAAACATTTAATGATAAAATAAACATGGGTCACGGACGACTATATTTTAAGCCTGTGTTGCTGAGTGGCGCAGGTTCATTCATTCGTCACTACCGGCCTGCTCCGTTCCCACGTCTCGCCCGCCCCACTCGTCAAACCCCATGCCCCTCGCAGGCCGTCAGCTGCGCTCTACTCCCCCCTCCCCCCCTCTCTCCCGGGGGGAGCTCAGGGCGGCCGCGGCGATTTACGGACAGACGAGGCGAGAGAAAAGGAGACGGAAGGATTTAGCCATGATACATTAATTTCTCTAATGTATCTCATGCTGTTTTACACAGCAAGTGTTTTAAGGCTGTAAAATCAGGTTAGCTGCTGTAGGCTCTTGCTGGGAGCTTGAGTGATGATTCACCTCTTGTTGAACCTCAGGAATAAGTGGATGCCAATGTGGCTGTTGGCATCGTTCAGCGTTAGGCTGTGCCTGTTGCTGTGCACAATCATCTGGATGTACCTCTCCTCCACCGGCTGAAAATTTGGCTGGCACAACATAATGTTCCAATCTGGTCACACTTTAATTTAAGGTCCAATTCTCACTATTAATTAACTATTAACTACGACTTTTGCCTAACTAAACTTCTAATTACTACTTTTAAAGAGTTAGTAAGGTACTTGTTGAGTTTAGGTAATGTGTAGGATTAGGCATGTAGAATATGGACATGCAGAATATGTGCTTTATAAGTACTAATAATCAGCCAATATATTAATAATAGGCTAACAAGCAACAGTTCAAACAGTTAATTAATAAGCAATGGTACTGAAACTTTCTTCTGTGTTCCAGGGCCTTACGTTCATTCAGTCTTAATCAAACAGTTCATGCAACTCATTAAGCAAATGTTGGTGCTTCTTGTAACTAGTTTGGTTCATCTTTTAGGAATAAGGTTCTACATTAACATGTGCAACTCATGCCTAAGCAAATGTTGGTGCTGCGGTGAGATGTGCTTGTAACTAGTGTTGGCATCCTTTCACGATCGCTGTATTCCAATTCCAGAGTTCTAACACTGTGTTTCTGTGGAAATGAAAGATGACAAATTATTAGAGAAATTATCACATACAGTGAAGCTATACCATGTTAATTAGCCCTGGTCCCTCTGGCCTCAGGAAATCTGTATTCTCTTCTTCTTCTTCTATTGCCTTTTAAATAAAAGATGACAAATTATTAGAGAAATTATCAGCTACAGTGCTATACCATTTTTCTAATTCCCATCTGATACATCCACATTTATGTAAACCTTTGCAGTAGTTTGAGCTAGGGCTGCAAAATTAATCTAGAATCTAGATTTAATCTAATCAAGAGTAAAAATGTCATGATTAACTAAACATGAAAAGTGTGAATTACAGGATCTCAATTTTAGGATCTCAGAACTGTCTGCTTTTACAAAGGGCATGAATATGTGTAGCAAAACCTGATGAGTTGTCTTTCTGTCTACTGCCTACATAGGCAGCTGCTTTCTAAGGCAACTCTCATGGAACCTCTTAAGTGACTAGTTAATTAATTAGGTTATTGGGCTTGTTTAAAATGAGCAAAATCTCTGGCTCTGTCTCAAATGGCAAACTTCATGTGCAGTTTGAGTCCTGTGGACTTACAGTAGCCGCTGAGTGTGTATGTTAATTAAGTGTACAAGACAGTAGAGTGTCCCATTCGTCATTTTAGCTTTCAGAAGGGATCAGGATTGCACTGCATTTCAAGAACTGTCTTGGCAGCTTTTCAGTCCTCATCGTTTTGCAACTGCATACTATAGTCTACTTTCAAGGCAAGGTGTCTGGCATCCCCCCAAAAAATTTTTTTTGAAGAATCGGATCATCGATTATTCGGGGTCACCCATAATATATATATAAAAAATGCTGGGTTAAATACAACCCAGCACTGGGTAAAATATAGACGAACCCAGCGATGGGGTTGTTTAGAACCAGCGGTTAAACATTTAACCCAACTGTTGGTCGAAAGCAACCCAGCATGTGTTCTGTCCAATATTTACCCAGCACTGGGTTGTATTTAGCCCAGTATTTTTAGAGTGTATATATATATATATATATACAATAGGAGGAGCCTGATTTGATTCCCAATATCACAGTCGAATATTCGCGGGTGTTATGATCATACCAAGCAATGTCTGATTTCATGTAGAACTACCGGTTTTCTTGGAATAAGTTAATATACACCCTATTATGATAATGCTGTAAGTAAGAATCTGAAAAGAAAGAAGCTTTAAACCAATATTTGAATGTGCGTGAATAAATCCATTTTTTCTACTGGATTTTTTCGATCAGGTAGGGTTCAAGGGATTTCAAAATATTTCAGGCGGTTTATATATATTGTGTATATATTATTTATAAGATGCATTTGGTTGCGTTACGGTGCAGTAAAGCGCTTCAGGACAAACAACAATGCATAATAGTAATGACTATGACTGGGACTGTCCTTTACATATAAACATTATAATGAGAACACTATTATGATAAAACGCTGTGAAATTTGAAAGTTATTTGCTGTGTTGTTGCGTGAAGAACGCGTCCACAAAAGGAGTTCATTCATCCATTCATCCGTTCATGCATTCGGGGCATTTTGTGCAGATAGCCTACAAGTCGTGATATTAACATTATGGTGTATAAATAATTAAGCATATTCTATATGAGATAAATGATTTAAATCCCATTGATTAACAACATACTATCAAATGCTTCATTCTACTGATCATCTTCAGCGCGCAGCTCAAAACAGAAATGCAGAACATTAATAATTATGTCATATACAGTGTTCCTGTGGCTCAGTGGTTAGAGCATTGCGTTAGCAGCGCAAAGGTTGTGGGTTCGATTCCCAGGGAACACATGTACTGACAAAACATGTATTGTATGAATTTGCTTTGCACTGTAAGTCGCTTTGGATAAAAGCGTCTGCTAAATGCATAAATGTAAATATACATAAGGCTATAATGAGAGCACTATTGTAAAAAAAAACAAGTGAATTCTTAGAGTTTCGCTGACGTTTAATGTTAACTATCTTTTAATCAAAACATGAAACTTTGTTAACCCTGTTTGTATCTGCGGGGCTTCCGTTAGGCTATTTTTCGTGTGTGTTACATCAGTATTTATGTCTGTCTAACTTGACTTTTGGTAATGTATTTCGACCCCGCCCCAAACATATGATTCGACTATCGGCATGATTCAAAAATCCCGACTCGACAATGAAAATCCTTAGTCAGGGACACCTCTAATATATATAAACTCACCGGCCACTTTATTAGGTACACCTTGCTAGTACCGGGTTGGACCCACTTTTGCCTTCAGAACTGCCTTAATTCTTCGTGGCATAGATTCAACAAGGTGTTGGAAACGTTCCTCAGAGATTTTGGTTCATATTGTCATGATAGCATCACACAGTTGCTGCAGATTTGTCGTCTGCACATCCATGATGTGAATCTCCCGTTCCACCACATCCCAAAGCTGCTCTATTGGATTGAGATCTGGTGACTGTGGAGGACATTTGAGTAAAGTGAACTCATTGTCATGTTCAAGAAACCAGTCTGAGATGATTTGAGCTTTGTGACATGGTGCATTATCCTGCTGGAAGTACATCAGAAGATGGGACACTGTAGTCATAAAATGGACATGCATACTCAGGTAAAACGATGCTCAATGGTAGAAAGTGTGCAAGAAAATAGCCTGAACCATTAGACAAGGCAGGATGGATCCATGCTTTAGGTAAAGGGGTGCAGAGCCAGAGGTGGCAAACATGCCTTGGCCAGCTATTGGTAGCAGTTAATGAATGTGACGTGCTTTTCGGCTCACTTAGTATTAATTGTAGAGATGTCCCTGCCAAGAGAGTATTGCAATAGTCCAGCCTGGACAGAACAAGAGCCTGAACAAGGAGTTGTGAAGCATGTTCATATCTTCCTAATCAAATTGCAGGACTGGGCCGTTGCAATGTAAAAATGTAGCTTATCATCAATCACAACTCCAAGCTATAGATTAATATGTGATTAAACGTGATTAATGACAGATAAATGTGTAATCAATTTTTTTAAGTTTGCTTAAATTTTTTGTTTATCATAATTTAAAAGTAATGTCTTTGTAGCACTAAAACTGAGAGAAAAATGCATTTAATAGTAAACGTACCTTTGATGTCAGTTGTTAAATATGCTATCATTAATTAAATGTGTAATGGGCATATGTCACCTTTTGAGTCATCAGTAGAAGACATAATTTATGGATATTCATATTTTTTTTATATATTATGTCATTTGTTATTGTTGGAGGGGTGAGTTTTAATGTTGTTTTAGTGACATTTGCACTGATAAAATGACCACCTGTAATCATGGATACACCTCAAAACATCAAGATCATTCACGCCGAAGAGATGAGCCGAGGCCCAACTCACATAATAACCAAAATAATGTCCTTCTGCAAGCAACCGCGAGAGGGCCAAATCTTCTGTACATGTTGTCTGGCCTCAAAATTAACAGATTTTCAGTGAATTGTGTGGTATAATACTGACCATCAGTGGTGCATCCAGCCTATCTACTGTTTTAGAGACATTTATGTGCAGTCACACTGCGCCTGATTGGGCCTTTGATTCCCTGCTTAGAGCCCTGGGATAGCGGGACCAACTTGTCTGCAACAAAATCCATACTGGGTATTTAGACTTCACAACAACAGGGATCTGGAACGTGGTGCTTTTCAAGCATGGTTTGATTCCTCATCATCTGAGGAAGTGTTTTTCCAGAGGACTGGGAGCAGCCAGACTGACTTGTTCACGGCAGGATTTTAAATGCGCTCTGACGCTGTCTTTGGCATATTGGAGGAGTGATTCTCATTGTGAGAGCTCTGTGTTTTTAGCGGCTCTTCAAAGGCCTCTGCTCAAGGGTGAATGATGGAAGAGTATGTGACTCTTATACACGAGAGAAATGCCATCTTCAAACACTTTATTCTCTCTCTGAGCAGCAGATGCTCTCATGAATATTAAAATTGTTTTATGTCAAGCATTTAAACAGTGGAGCCAATACTGTTCAAATTGTAGGTATTTACAGTTTTTTGGGTTATTTGATTTGACTATTTTCACAAGTGGAATATTTTCAAAACTCTTCAAGTACAAAATTCCGAACTGATTACATTTATAACACCACTAGTCATTCTTTAAAAATCTCATATCATTCTTTCAATACAGTTAAACATTTCATTAGTTGTAAAACCTTTTTTATTGGTTTTAGCAAATCGCTGTCTTATTCTGTTTTGAATTTTGTATTTTGAAAAACAAAAAAGTTTGGTGGTGGACTGCTTTCTAATGCATATGATGGCGGACTGAAACAAGTGAAAAATGACAAAGAAAGAAGTGGAGAAAGTTTATTTATTAGTGCCGTCAGCAAAAGAGACAAAAGATACAAATCTGCCAGAAGGGTCGAATGCCCAATATCTAGAGTGAAACAATAGACGGACGGACAGACAGACAGACAGACAGACAGACAGACAGACAGACAGACAGACAGACAGACAGACAGACAGACAGATAAACAGACAGACAGACAGACAGACAGACAGACAGACAGACAGAGACAGACAGACAGACAGACAGACAGACAGACAGACAGACAGACAGACAGACAGACAGACAGACAGAGAGAGACAGACAGACAGACAGACAGACAGACAGACAGACAGACAGACAGACAGATGTAGACAGACAGACAGACAGACAGACAGACAGACAGACAGACAGACAGATAGACAGACAGACAGACAGACAGACAGACAGACAGATAGACAGACAGACAGACAGACAGACAGACAGACAGACAGACAGATAGACAGACAGACAGAAGATAGACAGATAGACAGACAGACAGACAGACAGATAGAGATAGATACAGACAGACAGACAGAGAGACAGACAGAGAGAGAGAGAGACAGACAGACAGACAGACAGACAGACAGACAGACAGACAGACAGACAGACAGACAGACAGACAGACAGATAGATAGATAGATAGATAGATAGATAGATTTGATGAGACAAATAAATCCAGGCACAGGAGCTTTTTGTTGTAAACTGATCAATTGTATGTCTTAGGCGGCATCCTGATAAACAACAAAATAGGATAAACACAGACACACAGTGTTATTCGGCCAGTGCTCAGTATACATTAATTTCTTCTCAACCCACAACGATTTTCTCTGCTGTAAATGATTGATTGTGACCTTACATTTTCCCTTTCGGCACTGTCATTCTCTCAAACAGTGAATAATGGACGCGGGACATCAACCAATGATCTTTTTTACATCCAGCACAAGGAGCGTCACAGACTGAATTATTCAATTTGTTTACATCAATGCTGGGTTTCTCATCAACGCTGTGGGCTCAGTGGTTTTTACCTGGCATGCTCTGAAATGCACCAAACAAATGCTTTGTTTGGATTCTCGGTCTACTTTCAGCTGTAAGGTTTTATAGAATTTCAAACGAATGCATTTTTTACCCATAATGTATGCAAATACATGCATGAATGAATGTGATCCCTACTGAATAGACCAGTGAGAATCTGTGCTCATGTGTTCTGACAAAAATATAAATGCATAGAAATTATAATTAATTACGGGGGAGACATCAAATAAACATATTTATGAATATAAATCAATAAGTTGCGAACACTCTGAATACATTAATTCAAAGTAAAAGGGATAGTTCTGCCAAAAAATTAAATCCTGCCATCATTTATTCATGTCATTCCAAACCTATATAATTTTCTTTGGATATTTTAATACACCAATATAATAATGTAAAACTTAAAAAGTTGCTGACCACAGGCTCTACTCTTCTGCGCAATGTTACCCCACAAACTTACACACACACCAGAAACTTGTTTACATTTCAATATAATACAACATTAAGCACTAACCCCTATATTAATATTGAGCAAAAACACATGAAATAACACTTCATTTGAACATTTTTACTCTCCTTTAACAGCCAGAAGCAAAGCATGCTGGGAATTAGAAATCTTCTGTAAATCATTCAGTGAATGTGTGTACATACATTCACATTTATATGGGATCTAATTGGAAATGTATTATGTAATGTATGGCATTATATGTTGCGGTTAATTCCCATATATTTTGTTTCGTAAGGGTATACAGTTGACCTCTGAGTGAACTCTGAGTAAAGGACATGGGTTTGCACCCTTGCACTCAATGGCTAATGCTAATGAATGTCAGTGTTTGCTTTCCAGAGCATTTATAAAAGGAATGCACATTTAAAAGCACTGGAGGAGGAGCAGCCCTTGTGAAGCAGATGAATTGTTGATGGGCACACAGGGCCGGTGGAGAGAAACCTGACATCTGATGAAGAGTGATGGTTGTCTATGGAGCCTATAGAGTAGATCTATATTTGCTCTTTCTGTTTGATCTGTGTCTCTTATATTTGAGGCTTCTCACATACATATAACACACATACAGGCACATCAGTATATAAGTTTATTTTGTATTTTCTGTTACAATCACTAGGACCCATTTCTAGGCAGTCTGTGTGGGATAAATTGTGGATCTGTTATCATTGCTTTGGCCAAAACTCCATGTACCTACAGGCCAGTTTGCTCGTTTACTCTTGTCAAAACTGTTAAACTTAACTTAAATTAAAAGCCTAACGTAATACAAAACTTTAAAACTTCAGTTTCCTTATGACCTAAGTTTTCTTTCTGTGTTTTGGATCACTTCTAAATCAAATCAGAAATATATGTTGGATGTTGTGAAAAAAGTCATCTGCAGATCTGGGAGAACAAAAACACAACGCAGAGAGGCATCATGGCTTTTGAACTCATTTATTCTACAGAAAACATGTCTTTTATATAGGGTACCAGAACACTCGTATTACAGGAAGTCCAAAGAATGACCAAATAAGGTAAAGCAGGACAGACAAAGAAGAAAATGACCCTTCCTCCACACATAGCCAAAGAGCCATGTGTATTCAGTGAGATTAAAAGCATTACCCTTCATTTATGTGCCGTTGCATTCATCTATGCGGAAATTAAATCTAACAAAAACTAAACAAGACAACAATTTGCTACATTTCTATTTTTTAGTTATGCCATATTAAAATATATTCTAAACCTAAAATATTAAATATTATCAAATATGGACCATGTCAAATACAACAGTGAACTCTACAAAGGAGAGGGTGTCATTCTTGTTTTGTAATAAACTTTGTCAGAAGAAAATAAGTGTTTTAGGCCATTATTTTATGAGTTACAAAGTGTGTTTGTTGGTTGGAAGAATTAGTTGATTTGAGACATGTATGAAGTGGTTTGGTATCCCGATCTCATAAGAAAATGTAAGTATTTTTTGAGGTGGTGGTTTCATATGAGGTTGTACAATGTGATTTTTAGAAAAAAGCAAGAAGCCCCGCTCTTGAACCTTCCCCTAAACGTAACAATCATTGGGTTTGTAAACATACCAATACAATCATACTTATTAGCCACCAACTTGCCACAATGTAAAACAGCTAGTTATGAGATTGTGTAAGAAATGTAGGCTTGTGAGACTTTAATCATTGTAGTTACGGACTGGTTGATTGTATGACAATGCATAGAAACACTAAAACACATTGGTAATGTAATCATTATCAGAACCATAATCATTGCATTTCTTTACAATTGTAATCCTTTTGCAGTTAGTTTGGCTGTGAATGAGCCGGATGTTTTCACCACTCCCTGTACATCTGTTTTTTTCATCTGTGTCTTCAGATCTGTGCGTTTAGGTTACGATTATACTCTGTTGTTTATACTGCTGGCTTCTCACTGAAAGGTGTGTATACCTTAGTTAATAATACATCAAGACTAATCTCATGGAGTTGCTGCAGTGTACTACTGCTGTAGTGCTTGTGCCGCTGAGTAATGCTTTCCATTAAAACTCATGAGACATTTCAGTAGGAGAACTCTCAAAAACATCAGCACTGTGTGTAGCCTTAAAATAAACCAAACACAATGACGGCAGATGCTGATTTAGTGAGGATCTGTAATTACCTTCATAATGTTGGGAATGTCCATTAGGAGTTTTGTTTACAAATAATATCAAATGTCTGTGACCAAGCCTGCATCTTGTCTTAATTACAAATGACCATTGACCCTTAGAACATAACACAGGTCTGCTTTCTCTTCAAAATAAATTAAAGTTAATATTCCAGCAGGGGTGATTACATTTTATTGTGCTGCGAGTATACAAAGTATTAAAGGACATGTAGACTGTGCCAGTGTAGGTGGCAAATGTAAAAGTATATTTAATACACACAAAAATCTGACAATTAAACTGTTTCATGATCACATTTGCAGCTAGAACTTAAAATAAAGGGGTCATGAAATGAGAAACCAAAATTCCCTTGATCTTTTCACATATAAGAGGTCACTGTACTATAAAAACATCCTGTAAGTTTCAGAACTTCATCGTTAGACTAAACAGCTTATATTGAAGGCAGTCTGCCAAAACGACAGCTTGTGGAGTGTTCTACTCTATGATGTAGCTAAATGTGTGCTAAATGACTAAATAAATAAAATTAAAAATGATGTAATTGTGTGGATAAGCACCGCCTCCACAGAAGATCAATGCCTCTTTCTACATCACTGCCTGTTTAGCCCCGCCCACCTATTCTAAATCCCTTCCTGTTTAGCCCTGCCCACCGATTCTACATCACTGCCTGTTTAGCCCCACCTACCGATTCTATATCACTGCCTGTTTAGACCCGCCCACCTGCTTCTACATGTGTGTTCGTCTTGAAGCGGCGCCGAGCAGAATGATCAGTATGACAGTATGACATCACAGAGCGAACGCTCCTATGCTTCCACTCTCGGTACTTTGATGTCATACTGTCATACTGCCATTCTGCAACACTTTCTGCCTGTTTAGCCCCGCCCACCGATGCCTGTTTACAGCCTGTTAGCGTGCACCCACCGATTCTACATCACTGCCTGTTTAGCCCCGCCCACCTGTCTACATCTCTGCCTGTTTAGCCCCACCACCGATACATGCTGTTTAGCCCCGCCCACTGCTTCTACATCACTGTGTTCCATTTGTTTAGCCCTGCCCCCAATTCTACATCACCTGTTTAGCCCCACACACCCATTATGCACTGCCTGTTTAGCAGTTTTGCACATGCCACAACACACATCCTGAGAGAGATCCCAATGAGTCGAGATGTCAGATTAGATCAATAGTGGGGGGTGGCAATGCTCTTGCTAATCTAATTACTGCTTTGTAATTGATACATTTTATATTTTTCATTTTACATGTCTGATAGATTTTTCCCTCCCACCATCATGCAGGTCTGTGTAAATGAGGGATGTAAGATCACTGGAGATGTTTATGGCATTATCTGTGTCCACTGAGGCAGGAGGTAAATCATGTATGGGACAAGTAATGAACTGCTTTACTTTTGCCTTTGAGGGACTCAGAAGCTCAGTGCAAAGACAAATTCTGTGCTTAGTAATAATAACTGATAAATGACTCTGTGTGTGTTTGACTACTTAACCCTATTTTAGGGACAAGGTTGTACCCAGATGTGATATACGCCCCACAAAATGGGTAAAAGCATTTTAATATATATATATATATATATATATATATATATATTTGTAATTGTAAGAGTTCAGAAAGGTTTCTGTAAGTGTTAAGCTCAAAGTATAAGTCAGTTTTGACACGAAACGATGTGAAGGTTGTTCAGTGTCTGTGCTATTTCTTTCTAGAAGTCATTACCTATAAAATGTGTTTGTACTTGTTTAAACTGTTGTTGCGGGTTTCTCTTAAATGATTCTCTTCACACAAACACTACAGTACACACCTATACTGGTGTGCTGGTGTGCATTAGAGCCTTTAATTACCGTTCTATATTAATGCACTGCATACTGACATGCTTTCCATAAGCGTACTGTACATACTATACACACACACACTTAGCACACACCACACACACACTGCACACACACACACACACACACACCACACACACACACCCCCACCACACACACACACACACACACACACACACACACACACACACACACACACACACACAGATCGCACAGCTCACACATCCAGAGGCAAAGAAACTTGTCAATGCTGCCCCACGACTTTTATTAATAACATAGTTTAAATACTGAATCGCTACATTATATTTTCCTGCAACGAGATAATAAAATCACTTCTTTTGAAGTAAACTCACTCACTGTAAAGAGAGGCATGCATACACAGAATTTTCATCTCTCTCTCTCTCTCTCTCTCTCTCTCTCTCTCTCTCTCTCTCTCTCTCTCTCTCTCTCTCTCTCTCTCTCTCTCTCACGAATTGAGATGGACCTCACTGCAGAACACAAGATACCGGTGGCACGGTTGGATCTAGATCCAACTCCTCCCACCTCACATAGACCTAAACCTACCCGTCTCCACCCCTTGATCCCTAAACCCACCCATCCCCACCCCTAAACCTACCAATCTCCATCCCCTAGATGTGGATCCAACTCCGCCCCCTGGATCTTTGTTCTGCAGTGAGGGGCTACTGCACGAATTGGCAATAGTCTATTTGAGAAAAAAAAAGTTTCTCGATTTCCAATTATTGGGGGACTAGCCACCCTCAATGTCTATGTTGGTTACGGCAGTGATCATACATGAAATATGTTGCGGCACCATTGTGCAGTCAGTTAATAGTTTAACATTAGCAAACTTTAGTGACTTTTTGCAAACATTTCTTTGAATAACATGACCGTAAATATGAACACACAATTGAATGAAACATAAAACCAATGATTACAGACATGTTGCCTCTGTAGCCGGTGCTGAGATAATTCTAATACTCCTTTGTTTGAAGTGTGGTCCTGAAAAAATCTTTCCTCTACTCCTACCCCTCCAACCAACAGAGAATCGAGACACCCCTTCACATGAATGCACGAAACAGAGGGGTAGGGGTAAGGGGTAGAAATGGTTTTGGGCCTAAGTGCACCATTATTGGAAGAAAGAATCTTTCTCCTTTGATGGACCGTCAGAAGTAGCTGTATATCCTGACTAAATAAAATAATTTGTGCAAGCAACAAGTAAAACTCCAATGTTTTAATTATATTATGGCTCTTTTACCAGTGCATGATTCCTTTTTGGAGGCCGCTTAAAAGCATGCACTTATATTTCCCCCTGTTTTCATGTATTTTACGTCACGGCTTGAAGAATCACTTGTAATTGGTTTGGGAAAGGGTGTGTTTTTGTGGTTTTATTAGCCTATCAGTGTCAGCGTGATAACATTATCCTGCGATGCCAGAATAATTATTAATTTCCAATAGATTTCTACACATATTAGAGACCTGAAATAGCATAAAGACTAACTATGTGAATTTATAGTTTGACTTAGTACTGTGTGTTTGGGCGATGTAGATTACATCTGAATGTGTCTGTCTGCCTTGTAGACATTTCATACCTTACCACACTGTCATTATCCTGTATTTTATAAAGGTGAGAGTTGGTATGGGATGAGAGGTGTATTTATAGAAAAAGAGGAATGGAAGAGATCAGCTTGACACTGAAAACCTCCCACACCACCCCACACCTGTCTTCCTGTCCAAACCAGACCCTCTCCGGCTGGCTGTGTCTTCTTTGCATGTCCAGCGGGATGCAGGTGAACAGCAGGAAGCACCTTTTTACAGTTCTGGCCTCTGATTGGCTGAGGGCTGGACAGGAGGATATGCTTTGATCTGAGTGCTGCACATATGGAAGCAATCTCTCTCAGCATGTGTGGAGAGGTATTTTACCAGCTCCTATATTTGGGTTATGGTGAATAGAGCTTCCAAGTGGATGCTGCACACTGGTGGTGGTTGAGGAGAGACCCCCCCCCCACATGATTGTAAAGCGCTTTGGGTGTACAACAATACACAATAAAGCGCTATATAAATGCATCGTTCAATCATTCAGAAAAGGTGTATACGTGTGGAAAGTGTATAGTGTGTACTGTTGATTTTGGTGATTTTTGAGTGACTCTCATGAGAGTGAATCCATTGCCAAAACTTGACACAGTAATTTACTGTATGGGTGCTTTTGAGTGCTGGGCAACGATTAATCGTGATTTGTCGCATCCAAAATAAAAGTTTTTAGTGTACATTATATATGCATTTACTATGTTTTAATATAAATACACACACATGTATGTATATATTTAAGAAAAATACAATATAATATATAATATAAATTACATAAATATAATATATACATGCAAATACATGTACATATTTTCAAAATATACACTGTATGTCTTTATATATATGTAATAAATATACACAGTACACACACACATACAGTATATTATATAAACAATCACGATTAATAATTTCCCTTTCCTATTATTGCTTTCCTATTTCCATTTTTGGTGCACACCAGACTCATTTGATGGCAGAATTTGTCAGAACTGATGTAAACGCTGTTTACTGAGCTCATGTCTGCACTTGCAAAAACTGTACTCTAGTCCATGTAAAAAGTAGCCTAGCATATGGGTCATATGCATGGGCATAGAATACGCGAGGGACGTGCACCCCCCCCCCACACACACACACACACGCACCCCCGCACTTTTCCCAGGCAAGTGTGTTCACATAGGGGGTTTCAAGGGCCGGTGTGAATAAATCCTGATTTAAATTCAAAGAGACAGGATTGTCTGTGCATGACCTGATATTTTATTTGTATCCAGAATGAGGCAATGTGAAAATCAAGGAGCGCTAAATAGTGTATGTTTCATTCATACTCGAAGCCGGATGGCGTTCTTCTGCAGAAAGTCCAACACTGACTCATAGAAGTAACTTATGACATGCCAGGAAATCTCTCGTATGGACAAAAGCATCCAGCTGTCGCTGTGTAAGCTGAATGTTTTGACTGATGAAACATGAAAACGATTGCGACAATATATGGTTTATGTCTGTTTTTAAAAGTCGTCTCCAGGTAATAACTACTGTTTATGAATAATGCAGTGCTAATTGAAATATAATTTATTACAGTATAGAAACTATTCTGCGATTAAAAAAAATAGCTGTGAGCTAAAAACTAAATATTTTTAGTAGATAAAAAAAATATTTTCTTTAGGAAAATATTATAGAAAACAAATTATTGGTTATTTTCCAACAGTGTATTTGATTTCTTAGTCAATTAAAACTAAGAAATAAGAGAAAAATAAAACTTAGGATATATTGTTAAATAACAAAGGTATATGTCCCCCTCACTTTTGAAATGATGGCCACGCCCTTGGTCATATGACCTCTTGTGTATATGCTTTGATATATATATGCGTAATGTATATCTATCTCATAATATTTGGAAGTTGTGCTGCACCATTTGTATCTGGTAAATCCAGTAGCTCTTAACATTGTTGTGTGCACTATGCAGTTACGGGGTGGTCTGTGGATATATCTGATCCTGAAACTGTGGAATGGCAGAATATCATGGAATTTTGTCAAATATGACATTGAACAAGTCATTGAAATATTGTTTGTTTCCTGTTATGAATAAAAATAACATGTGTAATAAGTTGAGATCATAGAGGATGTTTTTGTAAATTTCAACTTGTTCAGTTAAGAAGGCAAATGATTTATTCTGAATAAACTATAATGAGAAAATCCTTTAGAACTGACTTTCAAAATGACTTTACTCACTGTTTACTGTATTTATTTACATTTCTATATTATTTATTTTTATTTATTTTACTTTGTCTTTTATTAAGTGAAAATATGATTATTATTGTTATTATTTAAATGTTATTGTAATTTGTAACATAAAAAGTGGAAAGCAAGTCTCCAGCAGTGAGCAAGTATTAATATTATTTTGTTTTATTTTTTATTTACAATTTTGAGGCAAAAAAGTGTATCTCAGCTAGACATTTTGAGGTATAACATTGAACAGATGACCAAATAAACAATATAAAATGGCATTTTCATTTAATTTTTATATAATATGACTTTTCTGAGTAAGACTCGAGAGGAATGCTCAGAGGAATATAATGAAGGACAAAACATGGGCTTTAAATAGATTAGAAAAGTAGGGCGAGACCAATGAAATTAACAGATGGCTTAGGGCAAACATACCACCAAAATTAACAAAACTTTCCCCCAAATTCAAGATAATGAGTCAAAAAAAAAATCCCCCTGAAAATCATTTCTGGAATGGAACTGTTAATGGAAAAGTTGATCTTTGACCCTAGAAGAGACATTATTAGTGTTTATTATACTCCTCGCCAACACAGTGGATATATCACCGGAAAAGAGAAACTTGGGTGAGGTGAAGAAAGACATTTTGGTGAAATTTTGCAGGGAAAAAAGCTAGTTGTTGTACACTGTAGTATGCTTGTAATCATTAAGTATGCCAACAGCACTATCAAAACGGTGAGACAGCTCAACACATTGCTTCTGTAAACTAAAG
>CM049802.1:25143735-25151235 GCA_027422405.1 Ptychobarbus kaznakovi | reverse complement strand
AAGTTTATTGTTGTGTATGAGTAAGTACAATCACGTACAGTCTCTCAGACATAGCCCAGTAAGCGATTTTAGAGGAGTTCAGAAACTGGAATGAACTAAAGCTCTGTGACAGTGTCACGGTGCGCACGGGGATCCAGGAACGAGGAGACGAGGATTAACACAAATAGGAGTTTTAATGAATCCACAAACGTAGGAGACACAGGAACACATAGGAAGACGTTCAACAACCGACAGGAAACATGGGGCAGAACAGACTATAAATAGATAGAACTAACTAGACACACCTGGAACATAATCAAGACACACGGCTGACACTAACTGAACTAATAATGACTGGGAAACAGGAAGGACCATATATGGGCACATAACACAAGGGTAAGGAAACACAAGGCAGAGGGAGACAAACTGTGACAGACAGTGAGTAATATAAGTGCATGAGATAAAAAAAAAGGTAGAAGAAAAACCTGTCCAATTAAATAGTTTTATTTCAAACAAAGGAGAAGCAGGCAAGTGATTGGTCCGTGGCAACACCGTGTGCACATGCGCAGCTGATTCACATCTATGTCAGCTGCCGGCGCATGCGTGTCTCTCTCAGAGCAGCACTGACAGCAGACACAGGGAGAGTGTAACTCAAGATCTCGCGCTCACAGGACAGTACTGGCCACATTTGGAAAGTTGCTAAGGTTTTTCCAAAAGTCGCTAGATTTGTCGCTAGGCGCCTTTTAAAAAAAAAAGTCACTAAAGGGGTCTGAAAAGTCGCTAAATCTAGCGACAAAGTCGCTAAGTTGGCAACACTGCTTACTAGTCAAGTCAAGTCACCTTTATTTATATAGCGCTTTTAACAATACAAATTGTGTCAAAGCAACTGCACAATGTACTAACAAAACTACTAATAATACTAATGGACAGCATAACTGCAGCATATTAATTAATCACCTTTTCCTACAACTTTTTTTAATCAGTAGAGCTGTACGCATCGTCACACTACACAAATACCCCATTTCTGTTTTGATTCTTTTGTTTTTAACCATGTATGCAATAGTAGCAATACCCACACAGTGTAAAATTATTTTCATTATCACTTCCAGTGCAGATTTACTCATTCACAGTGGCATCTTTACACACTCCAGTTAAAAGAGAATGGACCAGTCTCTAATGGACTTATAATGGACTTATGTCTTATTAAATATTCACTTAATACTTGTGCTGTCAAACGATTAATCGTGATTAATCGCTTCCAAAATACGTTCAAAAAAAGTTTTTCCAAAAACTTTTTGTTTACATAATATATATGTGTATTGTGTATATTTATTATGTATATATAAATACACATACAGTATATATTTGGGAAATATTTACATGTATTTAGATGTATATATTTATGTTCATATAATTTATATTTTATGTAAATATATTTAATATATAATAATTACATATTCTTCTGTGTGTATATGTGTGTATTTATATATACATAATAAATATACAACATACACACACATATAATTATGAAAACAAAAACGTTTGTTTTGGATGCGTTTAATCGCGATTAATTGTTTGACTGCACTACTTAATGCTATTTGTATTAAGTGTACTTAATATTATAATGTTATAATAACAATAAATTATGCATAATTGCATGCAAGTAACCCTAACCTTAATCATATAGTAAGTATGTGTTGATAAATGTATAATTATACTATAACAAGGACACCTTAAAATAAAGTGTAACCCAAAAATGTAATGCACTAAATGACAGCCATTACATGTAAAATGACTTAACATACATTACTAATTCTCACTTAAGTGACTTGTTGCAAACCTTCTTCCAGTTCTTGATTTGCTTTCTCTTTCCACAAGATTAAGCATTGTGCTGGGTTACCCCTCCCACAATAAAGTCTCATTGGTCCAGATCCTGAAGATTTTTTAATTTATTTAGTGTGAACAGACAAATAATTTGACACTGGAAACTTGATTAGGCTACTATTGGCTTGGACACGGTGTTGAAGTAACATAACTCAGCATTCAGAACCCTTTTTATTTCTGTAAATATGGCACTTTTTTAATTGAAAAGTGTATCTATGAAGTCTCTGTATGGAAGTATATAAATGAATATGTTTTGAAGAATGCTGGTGTCCATGTCTTAAAATATCTTCTTTTGGGGTGAGTTAAGAATTTTAATTTTCATAAAAAAACAGGATGTGAAGTCTCAAGATTCGACTCTAATAAGGACAGGATGATCAAACATTCCTGGTTGCTCTCGTCATAGCCGTGATGTTGTCCATTACAGTTTAGCACAGGTGCCAGAACCGCGTCCTCTTGCGGTAGATCTTCACTTGTGTGCAACGGATCATTTGCTGATCCTGTTTTGACACATTTGCACATTTTCTAAGCTCTTCATTAGTTCTCAGCTCACAAAAATGACGTAATATATGAACATACAAGTAGAAGCTTATCATAGCACTTGCATATCATTACTCTTTTGTTGATTTTGATTGCTTCCATTGTCCTCATTTGTAAGTCGCATTAGATAAAAGTGTCCTCTAAATGTAAATGTAGAAGCAGATTTAGCCCAGCACATAGCATCGTTTTGGTATTTTAAAGTGTGTGTGATAATGTGTCCTGAAACTGGCATGTGAGTGAGGCAGTATTATGATGTTAAGTTCACACACCTCACAAAGTGTGAGACCAAAGTTTATTATTTAAATTACTGGAATACCAGACATTTAACTCTTAACATATCAACCAGAAATTGTGATAAGCACAATGCATTTGAACTGTAGACCATTGCTATTATATATTTATGTTCCTAACATTATGAGTTTATGTGTATCTGCCATTTGTGCAGTAAATATTACTAGGCTTGAATCAATTATTCAGGCTAACATGAGGAGTACAAAGCAGGCGCAGCAAGCCCGCAGCGAGCAGAACGCAGGGAAATTGGGTCAGTTTCATAACATTTTCACAGGAGTCTGCTGCCGCAACCGCCGCTGATCCGTGGAAACACTCAGATGTCAGAAAAACAAATCTACAGTCACATCACATTAATGCATCGACACCAGCAAGACGGTCTGAAATGTTATGCGTTATAAAACATTGGTTAATGGTCCTGAATGGAATTGAAATCAATTCTTCTCATATGTGTTTGTAATATTTTGCATGATTTTCAGTGTATTCTTTGAAATATGTGTAAGGTTATGACTAAAATCTATATCACATTGACCAGTTTTTTTTTCCACAAAATATATTTTATTTTCCTTTAATGAAATAGGCAGGACTACTGATCAACAGAAAAGTTTATATGTGATATAGATTTGAGTCATAACCTTACACATTTAGAGAAATCCATAAATTAATATAAATGAGTTTCAAAAATCATTCATAATATATTTGTTTATTCAAGTCATAGTGTGCAGCAGCAATTATTTTGCATGTGTATAATAAACCATAAAGATTAAATTAATTAACAGAGGTAATAAGTCAAGTGTAATCTAATTAAACAGAGATTTAAAATAATTAAAGGGCAGAGTTTTTCATTTGCGCTAGGTTGGCCAGTTTGATTATTTCCGAAATGAGTGGATAGTGCATATACAATAAACAAAACATTTAAATATATATTGCTGTGATCAAAGCTGTATTTTCAGCATCATTAATCCAGTCTTCAGTGTCACATAATCCTTCAGAAATCATTCTAATATTCTGATTTGCTGCTCAGGAAAAATGTCTGATTATTATCAATGTTGAAAACAATTGTGCTGCTTTGATATTTATGCAGAAACCATCAGATAATACCATTCACAGCTAAATTAACCTAGTAAAAAGTTATATATTTAAAATACATTTATTTCATACTAAGTATAATTCAAATCTATTAACATATTTACTGACAGATAACTCAAGGCGTACTACTTGTGCACAATGCATTTTTCTTAATATTAAGCCTAAAATGTGTTTTAATGTCACTTTTGATGAGGATTGTATGATCTTTAATAATATCTGTATTTAAATGCAATATATTTAAAGTGTACCTGACGTATACTTGCAATTGTTCCACTTTAGCACAATCAAATATACTTCAGTATATCTTTATTTGGACTTCAGCACTACTTCTGCACAATTAAAGTGCATTAAGTACAAAATTAGATCAATTTAGCAGACTTTAAGTATACCAGTTTAGTATACCAAAAGTACAATTGCAGAGTATTTTAATAAGTACACAAATATGTATTTGTAGTATACTTAGCATGAAATAAATGTATTTCAAATACATTTAAGTATGTTTAATAACATGGTTGAGACATTTTCTGCTCTGTATTTTTACCTTCCTCCATGTTTCTTCACGCGCTCATGTGTAAATAAAGTAAAGCAGTCCTGCTGATTGATGGCTATGCAAATGAATCTACCACAGTACGAATGGTTCGGCAAAATCTCTGACGTATTTCTGACTTTTACAATTTATATACCGCACAGCCGCACTGTGCAAGACAAAACTGTCAAAACATTTCACTGTGGCTGAATAGTATTGCATCACTGACATTATTGAAGACTCATTGTTCCTTTTTCACGTCTGGAAAAGTCTTCAACATTAGCGCTCCCAGGTAAATCAGAGCTGCCCAAGCTACAATTGAGACTTTCTTCTCTCCTCTGGTCTTTATAACGCTCATTCTTCAATACGCCTGGACTTATGCGTCCACCGTTGAGTTGGGAGGGTTGGGAGCGGTAAGCCCTTAGAGGAAAGGACTCTGACCAGCTTTTAAGACTTTAATGAACCTTTGAAAGGTGGGATCAGAAGAGTAGAGCCCAGGGGCTTATCAAAGAGAAGGGGATTTCAGCATGATCATCCGTTTCAAAGCTGTGGATCTTCTGCAGACCAAAACAGCCACTGTCTGCTGCACCCACACACTCACGTACACAGCTCAGCCACTGCTATGAAACTCATAATACAGATTATTGTACAGGATAATGATAAATGCTGCTTTACCATGGCTGTGGGTTATAGTTTTTTTGGTGGATTGTTTGAATAAATGAGTCGTGTTTGAAAGCGTAATATAGCATCTATGTCAAAATGATCATGAATATGAGTTTCCATATATGATTTTGTCTAACTAACAAAAAAGGAATTGTTCTCCCACTTGGCAACATATAAAAACAAATGGAAGTTACTTCAGCAACTGTTATAGGTTCATCACGGCATCATAAGCCTTTCCATAGAACCTGATCATCTCAGAGTACAATCTCTTCGTTTTATCTTTAAATTATGATAATTCTACACAATAGGGATACAACTAACAATTATTTTGAGAAAAAAAAAAATATATATAACATCATTACATAAGTTTGTTACATATCCAAGTACAGTCCATGGTTAGCCACAAAATTAGACTGAATAAATCTTATTATTTTTTAACAATACATAAACCCTAATAACGTCCTTTTGTGGCCTATTATGTTCATTAAATGATAAACTACATTAATGTTCAATAAATATTTGCATGTTATGTTAAACTATCTCAAATAATCTAAAACATAAAATAATAAAGTTACCAGGCAATAATTGTACATATATTAATTAATATGTTAATTCAACAGGTACACTCAAAGAACACAGCTGTCACTGGGGCTGTACATCTTATGTATCTTACCTTATCTCATCGTAGCTTACCTTATTTACTCCTAAACGGTACATATTAGTACTATAAAAGTAAATATTAGTATAAAGTGCACACATTAGTACCTTTTGAAAGGGTACCGAGTTGTGAATGTGTGTGGGTTTATTATTATCTGCTTTATAGTCAAGGTTTTCATACTTGGTATCTTAAATATTGAAAATATTGAATATCATACATATTTCAGGCCTGTGACGCAGATATTTGCTGGCATCATTCTGTGATTCTGAGAAGTTTTTGTTGTTTTGTTTCTCAAAAGATGCACTTTCACATGGCCACATGAGATATTCCAGCAAATTGTGTGGAGTACTTGAGATTTTTTAGACATATTTTTAAGGTCATCCTGTCCCTTGTTTGTGCAGAGAGTAGAGCACAATGCAAGCCTAATTGTCATTCAGATATAAGAAATACAGATGGTACGTCGAGAGCTTTTAGCAGTAGTTGCATCAGCACTGAACATTATGTTCTGTACCTAACTGTACCTTACACTCACATTACCCCACAATATTAGCCCTATTTTACTGTTTTGAAAACTAAAAGAGTTCTTGTTTATTTTCCAATGTACTGAGACCTTGTGAATGAATGGTGTGGCCGTTAAATAATAATACATGTATGAACAGATCCACAATTAACTATCTCTATCAGCTGCAACAGGGCCTAAGTCCGGTGGTCCTGTGGCTCAGTGGTAGAGCATTGCGTTAGCAGCGCAAAGGTTGTGGGTTCGATTCCCAGGGAACACACTGACAAAAAAAAATGTATAACCTGAATGCTCTGTAAGTCGCTTTGGATAAAAGCGTCTGCTAAATGCATAAATGTAAATGTAAGTCTGCTGGTTAATAAAGTCCTTCAGTTTCAATGCACTACATTTATTTTATTGATGAAGCAATTTGTACGTCTCCGTTCCCTCCTTCAGGGAACGAGGGTTACATAAGTAACCGAGACGTTTCCCGCTGTTGTCGCGTATCGTTTTAAAAAGCACACTTGATATGTATCTACTTCAGGTCCGAATTAGGCGACGACCAGCAGATTAACTATTGTGCAGTGCTGCTTACACCTAGAAAGCAGTTAAAAGTGCCCTTCCCGTGATCAAAACCAGTCCTCTGTGGATGCGAGTCTTAAACAAGGACTGGTGGACGTTGTGCGGCTCCACTTCACAGACGCTGAGTGAAAGCATAATTTAAGGATGACCAAAACTCATTTATGACACTTTATACACCGGGAAGAGTAGCTCGTTTTGAGCGTCATACATCATCATGCTATTTTTTACATCACTGCACATGCGCAGTACTTTCTAGTTTCGGTTTTCAATCCGATCAAGTGTTTACATGTCCTCTCGTTCGGATTACAAAAAGAATAAACCACCCCTTACAATCCGATCGAAATTCTAATCAGATCTGGCCAATTTAATCCGATTGACGTGTTTTACGGTGACACTTTTATTCCGATTGTGCTTCTAGTCCTATTACGATCGGATTACTAGGGTCGCAGCTAGTGTTGTTTTTTATTTTGTTGATATTTCAGCTAACAGTTTGATTTGTACATTTAGTTGAACAACATTAATTTTAAGTTAAAGACTGTCCGCGGAGACTCAAAATGCTGTTCCAAATCCTGCTGCACAACAGAGTGCCACTTAAAGAGTTTACAAAAAAAATTAAATCACATTATATTTGTCCAAAATTATGGTTGATGTTCATGACTTTACCATGACTTATACACAGAGCCGATCCTCCCTATACGCAGAATACGCAAGCTGCGTAGGGCCCCCGAAACACCAGGGGGCCCCACCCCCAAAATAAAGTGGTTCTAATTTCGGGGTTCGTTTTTGTTTGACCCACTC
>CM049802.1:25134528-25143635 GCA_027422405.1 Ptychobarbus kaznakovi | reverse complement strand
GTATATTGTGTTTTTGGCATTTTGTACATTGCCTATTTGTATATTTGTATATTGTTCTTTTGTTGTCTGTGTCCTGACCTGTCACTGTCATTCTGTTGCACTGTGGAGTTTATGTCACTATAACACATTCCGTGTATGTGTAAACATCCTGGCCAATAAAGCTCATTCTTTTGATTCTTCTTCTTCTGATTTCATCAAGCTGAATGCTCACTAAAAACGCAGTCATCACGTTTTAAGGCCATTTCAAGTTTTATTTTGCCGTGACCCAAAGCAGTGATATCTAAGCAGGTGAGTTGTTTACTTACTTTATAATTAGTCAATAACACTGTCATTTTCTTCATTCAAGCTGAGAGTTCGCACAAAAACAAGAGGCGGGATTTATGGTATGAACCAATCACATCCAATCATAATATCTTGGTTACGTATGTATATGTAAGTAAATTAACTCTTATTTTATTATTTTATTCTTTTGGGAATCAAATATTATAGATTCGGGTTGATGTGATTGAACCAATCTGATTCAAATAATTTACACCTTATCAACTAAGACGTCCAGCGTCGTAGTCGAACTTAGGGTCTTATCAATTTGTTTTACTTATTAGTGGCCAACGATATTTTCAAACATAATTATAATAGTTAAACTCGAAGTAGATTGGTCTCTCTAAGGGAGATGCCAATTCGTCAGTCACCAACGTTACTCGGAGTGACTGACTGAAAGGGAAACGATCATATCCAGAGGTGTTAATGAGGCCAGCAGGGGGTGCTCACCCTGTGATCTGTGTGGGTCCTAACGCCCCAGTATAGTGATGGGGACACTATACTGTCAACAAGCACCGTCTTTCGGATGAGACGTTAAAACGAGGTCCTGACTCTCTGTGGTCATTAAAAATCCCATGGCACTTCTCGTACAAGAGTAGAGGTGTAACCCCGGTGTCCTGGCCAAATTCCCACCACTGGCCCTTGTCAATCATGGCCTTGTAATCATCCCCATCCACTTGATTGTCTCTATGACTCTCTCTCCTCTCCACCTGTAGCTGGTGTGTGGTGAGCATGTACACTTGATTGGCTCTATGACTCTCTCTCCTCTCCACCTGTAGCTGGTGTGTGGTGAGCGCACATACACTTGATTGTCTCTATGTCTCTCTCTCTTCTCCACCTGTAGCTGGTGTGTGGTGAGAGCATACACTTGATTGTCTCTATGTTCTCTCTTCCTCTCCACCTGTAGCTGGTGTGTGGTGAGAGCATACACTTGATTGTCTCTTTGTCTCTCTCTCCTCTCCACCTGTAGCTGGTGTGTGGTGAGCGCATACACTTGATTGTCTCTATGACTCTCTCTCTTCTCCACCTGTAGCTGGTGTGTGGTGAGCGCATTACACTTGATTGGCTCTATCTCTCTCTCTCCTCTCCACCTGTAGCTGGTGTGTGGTGAGCGCATACACTGATTGCTATCTATGACTCTCTCTCCTCTCACCTGTAGCTGGTGTTGTGGGATGAGAGCATACACTTCCGATTGTCTCTATGACTCTCTTCCTCTCCACCTGTAGCTGGTGTGCTGGTGAGCGCCACAATACACTTGATTGTCATCTATGACTCTATCTCCTCCTCTCCACTGTAGCTGGTGTGTGGTGAGAGCATCACACTTGATTGACTCTATGACTCTCTCTCCTCTCCACCTGTAGCTGGTGTGTGGTGAGTGCATACACTTGATTGGTCTCTATGACTCTCTCTCCTCTCCACCTGTAGCTGGTGTGTGGTGAGCGCATACTTTGATTGTCTCTATGACTCTCTCTCCTCTCCACCTGTAGCTGGTGTGTGTGGTGAGCGCATACACTTGATTGGCTCTATGACTCTCTCTCCTCTCCACCTGTAGCTGGTGTGTGGTGAGAGCATACACTTGATTGTCTCTATGACTCTCTCTCCTCTCCACCTGTAGCTGGTGTGTGGTGAGCGCATACACTTGATTGTCTCTATGTCTCTCTCTCCTCTCCACCTGTAGCTGGTGTGTGGTGAGAGCATACACTTGATTTGCTCTATGACTCTCTCTCCTCTCCACCTGTAGCTGGTGTGTGGTGAGAGCATACACTTGATTGTCTCTATGACTCTCTCTCCTCTCCACCTGTAGCTGGTGTGTGGTGAGAGCATACACTTGATTGTCTCTATGTCTTCTCTCTCCTCTCACTCTGTAGCTGGTGTGTGGTGAGCGCACTGGCGCCGTTGTCCTGTGGCAGCCGTCGCATCATCCAAGTAGATGCTGCACACTGGTGGTGGTTGAGGAGAGACCCCCCACATGATTGTAAAGCATTTTGGGTGTACAGAAATGCACAATACATTTTTTAATATCTATTATTTTTTCTCATCCAATTTTTGGAGGAGACACTGACTCTCTTGCCTCCTCGGAGGAAATGCCCCTGATTTCACTCTACACACACCACAAAAAGTTGTGACCTGCAATTATTACCTTAGAGGGCTATTTCAATTGAAGTTTCACGTGAGATATTTTGCACAGCCCTTATTGGAAATCAGCGTTGCAATGCAGGTTGCCCTGAAAAATTCACACTCTTGCTGCTGACACATCAGAAACTGCAATGCGGCTCTCATTTTAATTCATAGAGTTTACACTCATTCACTTTACACACTCACTGCCGCATTATCATTTTAGATATTTATCTACAATGAAATATCCTGCTGTCATCTGGCTAACGTTATCAAAAAGCACATGGATTGATAGCAACTTGACATCTAACTGGTTTTAATCAAGTCAAAATGTTATTTAATATTGCTTAATCAACCTAAATACATACATCTATACCAACTAAAATATTTACAGTAATTAGATATCCTGTCCTGTATATAACAGAAAAAGTATGGAACAAATGTTTCATGTTACATTTATGATTTAAGTTATGATGTATTAGGGATTGGGCATGCATTTCTGTGGAATTTGGCAAAAAGTGGTGGTGACATGTCCCACATACAACTGACACCCATCACTACACCCTAGTGTGTGATATAGTTATGATGATATGGTGAGAAATGTTGAAGCCGTACTGCTGTCAGCAGGGATTTGAATCTGAGAAAAAAGGTCAGTTGTGAAACATCACAGAACAGCAGGACTGTAACTGGAGGGATGAGTGTTGGTTGTACAGTCAGGTGAAGAGAGAGATAAAGAAACACACAAGCACACACACACACACACACACACGGGCAAAAGAGGTTGGTCCAAGAATAAAAACGCTGGTTATGTAAGTAACTGAATTCGGCAGGCAGGTCTTAACATGGATAGTTGAAATGAATATCTGCAACTTCGGTCTGGTATGCTGAGAGCATATAAAAACAAAGTAAGTAAAGCAGTAATGGTGGCCAAATTATGATAAATATACACCACAGTGGCTCGGCACTCTGCCTTTTTCTTGTCTTGCACATTTTGGATGACAGAAAACTCTGACAACCGTGCAAAATTCCAACAAACACCCTTGTTTTTTCTTCCAAACATTTCTCTGTTCTTTTATATAGTTTTAATCTTCTCCTTCATTTTCAAATTGACCAATCGTAACCCCTCTCCAGTTACTAACAGTACATTATACAAGTTACAGAATTTATAAACTTACAGACAGCATCTTAATAATCATCACCTCGATAACATCACCTCTAACAAGTTGTATTAATACCTTGAAAAGCATCAAACATATAACCATTCATGAAATGTAGGCCTAAACATTTTTAATGGACCAACTCCTCACCTTCAGGGTAACATATAGTCGGCTTCTTGTTTGCGGGCCCCTCCTACTAGGCAGCTCCAGGAACCGGAAAGACAAAAAGACACCACTTGATTGAACATTAATATACAAACATTGTTTGCCCAACTTCACCCTCAATATTTCACTCTGATAACAGTCACCATGGAATTTTTCACATCTTTCATGTGACTGCCACTTGAGTAAACTAACAAAATAAAGATCTTCCAAAACAGTTTGGTCTGGGTTTTTCTTTGAGTTGAAACATGAGTGCTACATCACAGCTGAGTAGAACTGTTTCAGCAGCTTCTGTGGCAGGTTAAACTTCCTCAGCTGGCGAAGGAAGTACAAGCTTTGTTGGACTTTTTTTTCAATGGAGATGAGAGATGATTGGTCCCAGGTCTCCACTGCAGTCACAGTGCTGTTCATGATGGTGGTGGGAGGAGTGCAGGGGGTATTCTCCTGAAGTCCACAATCATCTCCACTGTTTTGAGCGTGTTAAGCTCCAGGTTGTTTAGACTGCACCAGACAGCCAGCTCTTTAACCTCCTGTCTGAAAGCAGACTCGTCACCGTCCTGGATGAGTGTGTTGTCGTCTGAAAACTTCAGGAGCTTGACAGAGGGGTCTTTAGAGGTGCAGTCGTTGGTGTACAGGGAGAAGAGCAGTGGGGTGAGAACATATCCCTGAGGGGCACCAGTGTTGGTGGAGTGGCTGTTTGACAAGAATTGCCTCAGTCTCACTAGTTGCTGCCTATCTGTCAGAAAGCTGGTGATCCACTGACAGATAGAGCTAGGGAAAGAGAGCTGGGTTAGTTTGGTCTGGAGGAGTGTAGGGATGATGGTGTTGAAGGCCGAACTAATGTCCACAACAGGATCCTCACATAAGTGCCTGATTTTTCCAGGTGTTGCAGGATGTAATGCAGTCCCATGTTGACTGCATCATGCACTGAGCTGTTTGGTAAGCAAACTGCAGGGGGTCCAGTAAGGGTCCAGTGATGTCCTTCAGATAAGCCAGAACCAGTTTTTAGAAAATGATATGACGACAGATTGAAGGAATGTTTTCGGGGGGGAGGGGGGTTTATGTTGGGGGTGTGGGGGGTATGATGTCGGTGTAATACTAAGGACTGAACAAAGTGATTTTTTGAAGATCTGTGTGAAGATGGGTGCCAGCTGGTCAGCACAGGTTTTCAGACAGACTGGTGTCACACCATCTGGGCCTGGTGCCTTTCTTCTTTTGTTCTTCCTGAAGACCTGGCGCACAACTTCTTCGCTGATCTGAAGTACGGGAGATGGGGGTTGCTGGAGGTATTAACGGTTGTGTAGAGAGATGGTCAGGACGGGTGTGGGGGGTTTCAAATCTACAATACAACTCATTCAGGTCTTCAGCAAGTTGTTGATTCACCTCAGTGCTGGGGGATGGTGTCCTGTACTTGGTGACGTTCAGGCCTTCCACACTGAAGTGGAGTAATTGGAAGTGAACCGATCTTCCAGCTTTTCAGCATAGGTCCTTTCAGCTACTCTGATCTCCATATTCAGTGTGTTCCTGGCCTGATTGTACAAGACTCTGTCCACATTTCTGTAGGCGTCCTCTTTTGCCTGACGAAGGTGTTTGAGTTTTGCTGTAAACCATGGCTTATCATTGTTGAATGTTACATAAGTCCTGGTGGGAATGCATATATCCTCACAGAAACTGATATATGAAGTCACTGTGAGCTCGTCCAGATTGGTGGCAGCAGCTTCAAAAAATAATCCAGGCAGAGACAATGATAGCTTTAGCAATTAGCCTCACAGAGTGCCAAGAAGCTCTTTCAGAAAATGCGATTTGGAAAACAAACGCGTGATATGTACTTTGTCTGGAGCTGAGGTTCATGCACAAAGCGTTGGTGTTGATTCCTAAACATTTAGGGGACGTTACCGATTCTTTTCTGTGATATTTCCTTCGAAAATGAAATTTAACCAGTGTCCTCGGCTCAGACGTGGGGAGATTATGGCAACTCCTATGTTCGTTAGTGCATCCCAAAACACAATTCTTGTAATGCCTCTTTGGCGCTGACATTGTATATATCTCCAGTAATGGTGGACTGCAGCTTCTCACTCAGGGCTGTGTTTCACAAATGGGCAGGACTTTTCCCCTTCGGTGACTTGAACAGAGGGAGAATCATAAACAGCTTGTTTGGAGAGACTGTTCATGATTTTATTTTTTTTTTAAATGAGTGTGTGGATTTTTAACATTATAGGCTGGTTGTGTTCACACACTGTGACCACACAACTGTGTTCAAACACCTTATAAAAGTATTTTTGCATAATAGGTCCCCTTTAAGTAAATTTCAGTATGCAGCAACTTTAATCATATGAAAACGTAATTTCCCAGCAACAACATTTTATGAAAAAAAAAGTTAAGGTCAAGCCCCACGTAGCTTAGCTTAGGAAGTCATTTCTGCTGGCATGATTGTCTGTCATTTTGTATTGATAAAAGCTATAGATGATTATATCTTTCCTTGTCTCACTTACTCACAAGAAAGCACACATATGCCACGCTTAGTGTTGATGTTTGCCTGAACAGCAGCGAGGAGTGTTTAAACACGGCTTTAATCTGGATCAGGGCTAATTATCCTCACTCTCAGCCTGAGAGAAGTTCCTCATTATTACACACGATTGGTTCCCGACATGCTTTTAGTAAGCAACAGAAAAGAAGCTGCGCTCTCTCAGATTAGGTTAAAGCTCCAATTATGCCATAAAATATTCAAATTTTGTCCTTTAGTGATTGAGGAGTTCACAGGCGGGTGAAAGAGATATAGCTGCGCTTCCGTCCTACAATGAATAATGCTTTATTGACAGTGATGGTTATGAGAAATGACCCTGGCAGCTTTAAAGATCAAATAAAACAGTGCTGATATGTGGCCTTCGGTTCAAGGAGGTGGTTTTGAGATGACTGGATATTAGCTGCACAGGCAGCATGTGCTCTTTTACATCATTGTTAGCACTGTTTGTGTGATTGATGCCACTGCGCTCGTTCTAACATCGCCAGCTTATTTTCTAATGTCGCAAGTCGTCTAATTTGTTAGGATAAATGTAGCTAAATGAAATTAGAATTCCCTGGCCACTTCCTTGTTTGGCTCTATTGAATTATGACCGTGTGGTAATTGACTGAGATTGGAAGGGAAATCAAACAGCGTCGTCTTTGCCCCGGGGAGGAAGAAGACAAGTAGGTTTAATATCAAAGTCTGGCCGCTTGTCTTTCTGAGGTTAGTTTGGCAATCATTGGTGAGGTCTCTCAGCGAAATGTGCCGCCACTCTCTTAGAGTGATTTAATGGCAGCGGTGATATGCTTCTCTCTGAAGCAGAGATCATATTTACTGATCTGAGCCCGAGACAATAGATCCACGCAGAGCATCTCACAGCCTGCGGCTTTCAGTCCAGAGCACAGGAAACCATTCTCTTTGATGAATAAGGCTAGTGACAGAATCGAACCCGGGGCCAGCGGGAATGATCCTGGCTATTTCTTTTTAGGATATCTCAGAATTGACAGAAAGCGATACTTTTAAACATCATATGATGTTTCAAATATATTTAGAATGTTAGTTTGTGCAATTTACAGTTTTTCTCAATCGATTTGACACATTCCTCCAAACTCAGGTCACTGTTTTCGAAACAGTTAACACAGTGAGCTGAACACTTTGTAATTGTCCTAAACAGATTGTCCGTTTTCATTCATTTCATACGAAATCACAAATCATGCAAAGAATTTTGCATAATGTCAACAAAACTCAAGACAATAGTTAATACAACCAACCAATTCTTTGACATATCTGAAAAAACGTTTTACAAACATTTATGTACCATTTGTCCAAACACAACAAACAAAACTCTGTAATTTGTCATTCTATGAAATAAACATGGTATATTTTCCACTTGGCCCTAAACTGATAACTGCTCGCTTAATTATACACACAATACACACAGAAAATGCAGTTTTCCTTATTGTTTACACATTTTTCACAATTGCTTTAGAGTCATAATAAAAGGGAAAGTATACAAAGAGCAAGAATGAATATGCTAAAAAAATTATGTAACTATAAGAAAATAAAATAAAATAAATAAAAGTACAAAAAATAGAATTATATATATATATATATATATATATAAAATATGCTTCAAAACATATTTGCACAAGTGTTCTACCAGTATATTTTTTGGACATGTTTTGTATATTTTTTAATATTCCCTCATATGACTATAAAGTGCTTTGGGTGTACAGCAATACACATTGAAAGTGCTATATAAATGCCTCATTCATTCATTTTGAATATATATATATATATATATATCACTGGCCACTTTATTAGGTACACCTTGCTAGTACGGGTTGGACCCCCGTTTTGCCTTCAGAACTGCCTTAATTCTTCATGGCATAGATTCAACAAGGTGTTGGAAACATTCCTCAGAGATTTTGGTCCATATTGTCATGATAGCATCACACAGTTGCTGCAGATTTGTCGTCTGCACATCCATGATGTGAATCTCCCGTTCCACCACATCCCAAAGGTGCTCTATTGGATTGAGATCTGGTGACTGTGGAGGCCATTTGAGTAAAGTGAACTCATTGTCATGTTCAAGAAACCAGTCTGAGATGATTTGAGCTTTGTGACATGGTGCATTATCCTGCTGGAAGTACATCAGAAGATGGGTACACTGTAGTCATAAAGGGATGGACATGGTCAGCAACAATACTCAGGTAGACTGTGGTGTTTAAACGATGCTCAATTGGTACTAAAGGACCCAAAGTGTGCCAAGAAAATATCCCCCACACCATTACACCACCACCACCAGCCTGAACCGTTGAGACAAGGCAGGATGATCCATGCTTTCATGTTCTTTACACCAAATTCTGACCCTACATCTGAATGTTGCAGCAGAAATCAAGACTCATCAGACCAGGCAACGTTTTTCCAATCTTCTATTGTCCAGTTTTGGTGATCCGGTGTGAATTGTATCCTCCGTGTCCTGTTCTTATCTGACAGGAGCGGCACCCGGTGTGGTCTTCTGCTGCTGGAGTCCATCTGCTTCAGGGTTCGACGTGTTGTGTGTTCAGAGATGGTATTCTGCATATCTTGGTTGTAACGAGTGGTTATTTGAGTTACTGTTGTCTTTCTATCATCTCTAACCAGTCTGTCCATTCTCCTCTGACCTCTGACATCAACAAGGCATTTTCATCCACACAACTGCCGCTCACTGGATATTTTCTCTTTTTCGGACCATTCTCTGTAAACCCTAGAGATGGTTGTGTGTGAAAATCCCAGTAGATCAGCAGTTTCTGAAATACTCAGACCAGCCCGTCTGGCACCAACAACCATTCCACGTTCAAAGTCACTTA
>CM049802.1:25012028-25132028 GCA_027422405.1 Ptychobarbus kaznakovi | reverse complement strand
AGATAGATGCAGATGTTGTTTAGCAAAACAATCAGAATACTGTTCAGTTGTTGCAATGAAAACCAAAAGCAGGGATAGACTGATCTGCTTAAATAAACTACTAATAATAGACATGTAGGCAATGGATGACTCCTACTGAAAATAGTGGGTTGCAAAAATGTGACTTATCTAATGAATATTTAACAAGTTAGAGGATGAACCGTTCTTGGGAAGAGTTTGTTGTCACGGGTTGTTTTGTAAGATTAGTTTAGATGAATTAGTGATGTCATTCTGTTTGATGAATTGTTAGGCTAATTCATAAATGAATGGTAGAGTTTGAGCTCAGATCATGGTTTGCTGATGCCGTGTTTCAGTAGGTCAGTCTGCTCATGTTTGGTCCTGGAATAACATGATGTGCAGTAGTATTTCAGCTCTCGGTTTCTCAGTAAACTTCCACGGTTACACTGTGCTTTGTATTTACTGTGTAGAGTTCCAGACATTTCTTTGTTTGTTGTTTGTGTGAGAGCCGAGTTGTCTTTCCTGCAGTAATGAGACAGAATGAGAGCGGTCGACACACGGTGAGAAGGAGATGACAGAGACAACGACAGAGAGAGAGAGAGAGAGAGAGAGAGAGAGAGAGAGAGAGAAGAGAGAGAGAAAATAGATACACCAACAACCGAGTGATAGATCTTCATCTTACACACACAATTAGTCCCCACATGTGTCACGGATTTTCTTGATTTATAGGAGTTTGATGTGCAAGGAAAACATACTGCTCACATAAACACTGCAGTTTTGCCATTCTTGTCTCTCGTATCATTCACGCCATCCTTTTTATTTATTTATTTAATAAGTAGCCATGCAATAATTGTTGTGGGAATGAAACAGACTGAACAAATATAAATTGTTTTATAAATGTTTTTGGTGCATAAAACCTTGACTGACATTATAGGTGAACACCAGTATCAGTACCTCATAACAAACGTATACAGTATGACCCCTTTAAAAACAGTGAAGTCTTATACTTTGTCTGTCTCAAACACACACACTGTTTCCAGCTCCAAAGGTCAGAAGAGTGTGTAATTCACCATTATGTTATATAGAGTTTGTGTTGAGGAGGAGGATCAAACACAGCTCTGTGTGTGTGTGTGTGTGTGTGTGTGTGTGTGTGTGTGTGTGTGTGTGTGTGTGTGTGTGTGTGTGTGTGTGTGTGTGTGTGTGTGTGTGTGTGTGTGTGTGTGTGTGTGTGTGTGTGTGTGTGTGTGTGTGTGTGTGTGTGTGTGTGTGTGTGTGTGTGTGTGTGTGTGTGTGTGTGTGTGTGTAGAGAGAGCAGCCTGCTGTCAGTCATGTTTTATTCTGTTTCATCTTCTTGACAGTGCCGCCAATCACTGTCAGCAAGCCACAGTTTGTGCTGTAGAACCACACACACACACACACACACACACACACACACACACACACACACACACACACACACACACACACACACACACACACTATGCACTCTTATTATACGCAGAAGTAAATTGAATTGCTCAGGTGTTTTTGTTTCACAGCCGAGGTGATTTAATGAAGTTCTCAGTTATGTTTCTTGCAACTTTATGTCAGATGTTTCTCGTTCAATTCCTTAAGAACATTAACAAGTCAATTGTTTGAGTTCATATTGAGATCTCTGACTTTTGACAAATGTTGAGCTCACTCTGTGAGGTTGTCATGAATTAATGCTAAGCGCTGCCCTATGTCTGTTTTTGCCATGCTAATAATGCACCATAAAAAATATGAAATCAACACAATTAAAGTATTTTTACAAAGCAAATCAAGAAGTGAATTACTCACCCACAGACATCTGTTGGGCATTATTGTAGTTAAATGCACAAACACTATATATAGTAAATCTCACTGAAAATGGAGTTTGTGCTCTAAAAAGTATGTGAATTGAATAACATTTTAATGTAAATGGTCCTCCTCCAGACATATATGTAGATCCGAAGCACTGCATCAGCATGTTCATCTTTTTTTTCATTAGGTCCACATTTCTTAGCAGTTAGTTGACTTAAAAATGGAGAATATCTATTTATGCCACACAACAAGCAAGCACTATACCACTATTGGCTATTCGCCTAAAAAAACAAGATTCCTGTGCAAATGCTTTCCATTTGAATATTGTTTGGAGCACAACATTTGGGCAGGATGTGGCATGATATTTGTTATTATTATTAGAGATTGACCGATATATCGATTTACCGATATTTTTCCAGATATTTAAGCATTTTACCATTATCGGATATCGGTTTTGTAATATCGGATTCACTGATAAATGCCATCTAGTGGTTGTTTTGAGAATTGCGCGCAGGATCGCTATTGCAGCGCGTCTAAGGGGAGACGAGACAACAACAACGGCGTCCAGGTACTTGATTTGCTGTAGTTAGTAAACTTTATTTAACATAACAGCCATTAATGCACAAATTGGATGTATTACATAAATGCCTGATATGCAGTTTATGCAGCTTGACTCTAAGAAATAGAGACGAACTCACGGAGACACGTAAAATAATCCGTCAATCTTTCCTAATAAAGATGTAACTGTGCATGAATTAAATAATGCAGCCATAAATGATAATATCAGTGTTGCTTATGCTTTTTATAAAAAAAAAATATTGTTGTAATTTGAAGATTAAATTTAACATGAAAGAATGTTAATTTTCAACCGTTTTTTTTTGTTAAGATGACTGAAAGGAGGAAAAACCAAAGCGAAGAATGGACTTACTTCACTCTGTTATTTATTTACTTTATAACAGTAAACAAATATCGGTTCTGCATATCGGTTATCGGGAACATAAACATGCAAATAATTGGTATCGGTTATAAAAAAAAATCAATATCGGTCGATCACTAATTATTATGATATTACTTGATTCATTGACAAAATAATCAACAAATAATTTCATAAACAGGTTGCATCCAAACGTGGAAGTACTACAGATTTACATTTCCAGCAGCACCAAACTGCATCGCCAAGAGTGTGTTCAACTTTGTGCTGCTGCTTCAACCCCGCTGCAAAGACTTCAAAATGTCAAACATCATGTGACATAAAAAGACAAAGAAACATTTAGCCTATAAAATAACTATAATACTATATAAAAAAGAAGAGATGCATATCATGTATTAGCATTCAGCCTAAAAAATCCAACATTTTCGGTTCATTTCATCCTACCATAGATGTCATTTTTGATTTGTGGCCATTGCTTTTCATCACAAACATTTCCGCCTCTTATACACATGTTCAGCTTTCAGTGCCTCAGAAAGGTGATGCTCATCTTGGGTCCGTTTCCTCCCAATTATTGGAGAAGAATAGAGAGAAGTGAAGCTGATCTATAATAGGCAGTCTGGTCTATTGTTACAGTGATTTGATGCTTACTCTCTAGATACTGCGTATCTGCACACGTTACACCCCTGACCAGGACACAATGACGTTCTCTGACGGTCTCACGCTGAACCGCACACAGATGCACAACGCTGGCTTCGGCCCGCTGACAGAGTTGGTGTTCACCTTCGCCAACCAGCTCCTGCCCATCGAGATGGACGACACGGAGACGGGACTGCTGTCTGCCATCTGCCTCATCTCCGGAGGTGATGCTCCTGCACACACACTACAGGATTGGCAACCTTTTTGCCATGAAGTACCGTTTTGTACATTTTTATAGTGAATCACTGTCACCCACTGTGCCAAAATCCTTAAAGCTCAGGTTTAAATCATTAGTGACCATATTCACAAAACATTTTATCTTAGCACTAAGAGTTCTCCTAAATATTTACATTTAGCGGATGCTTTTATCCAAAGCGACTCAGGCTATACATTTATTGTCAGTATGTGTGTTCCCTGGGAATTGAACCCACAACCTTTTGCGCTGCTAATGCAATGCTCTACCACTGAGCCACAGGAACACTGCGTAAAATAGCAGTAAATAGCAGTAAAAGTTCTTGGGTGAGAGTTTCCACTTAAAACCTATTCACAAAGCTGCTGAGAGCAACTTTTACTGAGGAATTGGGAGAAGCTAAGAGAAAGGGCAGGGTTGAGCTCGTTGCTTTGGATGATCTTTTTCACATTTCCGTGTTTCTCAGCAGCAGAAGTCGTCATAGCCGGGTTAATTTGAGAGCAGGGAATGGGAGAGTTGCCTACCACAAATATATTTTTGCATTCGCATTTGCTCAAATAGCAAAAGAAACACTCCACGATAGTATTTTCATGATGTTCAAAAAAAAGGAACATTGAGAGAGACTGCTAACGACAGTCAGAAGATTAAATAAATAAAAAAATCTGAATAAATAAGCTTTCCATTGATATTTATACTAGGATAGGACAATATTTGGCCGAGATATAACTATTTGAAAATCTGGAATCTGAGGGTGCGAAAAAATCTAAATATTGAGAAAATCACCTTTAAAGTTGTCCAAATGAAGTTCTTAGCAATGCATATTACTAATCAAAAATTATGTTTTTATATATTTACGGTAGGAAATTTACTAAATATCTTCATGGAACACAATCTTTACTTAATATCCTAATGATTTTTGGCATAAAAGAAAAATCTATAATTTTGACCCATACAGTGTCAAAGCAATATATTAGCTATTGCTACAAATATACCCGTGTTACTTGTGCTCCATGGTCACGAATCATTATTATCATTACACTCTATTTACTCCGCTTAACGTCGTGCCTAACGATGCCCCTTAGCTGTTATAAATTCACTGTAAACCACAGCTTATTTGGGCTATTACTTTAGTATAGTGTTAGAAATGGCCATACTTTTAAGTATAAAAAACTTTCAAGGATTTACAATGCTGATGACCGTTAAACGTCCCCGTGCCCACAGTGATGGGCTGAGAGCGGATCGGTCTATATCAGTCATTTAATCATAGAAATATTGTAGAATGAGGTGTTGCCATATTCAAATAAAGATGTTTTTAATTAAATTAAAAAAGTTACGTAATTGTGTTGTCCTTGTTACAGCGTAATTATACATTTAAGTACTGAGTAATATTAATCAAGTACATGCACTTTCTATATAGTTAGGGTTTGGATTAGAGTTACTTGCATGTAATTATGCATCATTTATTGTTATTATAATAGTAAGTGCATGTAACGTGTAACAAGGACACCATAAAATAAAGTGTTAAAAAAAATTGTCAACCTCTTAAATGTCTGCATCTTGTAAACAATAAGCAGATATGCATATAAGCAGCCTTTTGATTATCAGACTAGAATAATCATGGCTGATAGTAAGAAGTTGTGCAAACATAGAAGAAAACCAATCCGGACCCAAGAACAGCTGATACTTCTTGCCCAACCTGTACATGATTAAATTCAAAGGAATTATTGTCAAATGTTTACACTCCGAGGCAGATTACGGGCATTTTAGGATTGTTTGTGGTTTAGGTGTTCTTTTGACTACCCCTAACTGTTCACAGATTTAGGAGATGGATTTAACACTAATGCTTGTCAAATACTCTTAGACTCCTAAACTTATCCCATTATTTTTGAGAGTTTCTCCCTATTTTTAGCCCTAAGAAGCCCAGATTTGTAATGTGACCCACCCTGTTGTACAGTATGTATGTTGGGCATCACCAGTACTTAATCTGTAAATGTTGAGGTCCCGGAACAGAGCGGGGAGACGGATCCAGCATGTGATTAGAGGAGGGAGAGGTAACGAGCATTCACCCGAACACATTAGTGGGCCAGCTTCAATGATTAACAGCGTGCATCAGTTGCTTCTATTAGGGATGAAAAACCTGAAAAAGCCATGACATTTTGAAACCGCAATTTCCAGTCCTGAAAAAAAAAAACAAAGAATGCAAAAAAATTATGGTATTTTAATGTAATAGAGTTATAATTAATCCTGTCCAGAATTTCGTGGGGGATTGTGTGTATATCACATAGTTTTACTCATTCTGCAGCTTTCAAGTTTATAACTGCAAACATGTATTCACTATAGCATGTGGGTTAGATGAGTAAATAAATCCACACAAACAGATTAAATCAGTCATCTGAAAACAGCGTGAGTGATTCAGCTGGACCGCGTCTTCTTTCTTTTTCACTCTCTCAAAGCGCTTCACATCAGCGCATCTCGTCTGCAATACAACGCTGCTGCACGCTGTCGCTGATCAAGACTTTCACTCGCATCTCGGGACAGTTGGCAGAATTGCCACTTGCTTAATCGGGTCATTGTTGCATCGTCACAAAAGATGTATAGCCTAATTTGCACGTCTTTTTAAGCCAATCGGTACTCGCGTGCTCCAGAAGCTGTTTCAAAATGCATGGAGAAATACTGTTTATTGAATACAGCATATTATTTCAATTAGCCTAGTAGAACTAGTGCAGAAAGTAGGGGTGTAATGGTACACGTATTTCTACCGAGTAAATATGCTGTTCAATGGGCCACAAACCAAAGCGGTGCCCTTTCGGGACGTGTTTTTTGGTTTAGTGCGCATGTGTACCGTGCAAATGCAGCATTGTTTTAACCACTGCACGAGTTTTAACTTCACTGCAATCTTCCGTTTATACATATTGTTACTTTTGAAAGGAAACAAAGTCTCATCTTTTAATTTATGTTAAATTAAGGAAATTCAAACAATAAATGCCATTTTGACGCTCTTTGATGTGCCACGACGATCGCTTAAATTACGCCCGCGACAGCGCTTTGCTAGTAGTTTTAGCATAAAATAAACATGAATGAACATCTCATGTAATCACTCAATCAGCTACGGAAAGACGTCAATAAAACAGCTTGTAAACAAAATGTCACAGCAGCATTTCATTACCTCAGGCAAGTCATCAGTGTCTACAACTCGTTAGTTCACCAGAGAAATGAAGTCTAAGAGCATTTCGCATTATATATACTCATTATATTTTACTTAACCTGTCTTAAATATTTAATGTGTGTTTAAATAAATCTGTTATGAAACAAGTTATGACAGCCACTGTGTAAATGAATATATTTCAACAACGGATAAAAACTGTATAACTTAGAAGTCAATTTAAAAACTGCATTATGTGCAATTTGCATGTTTGGGCTTATAGTAATGCAGGCCCGGTTCTTGGCGGCTATGGGAGGGTGGGCTTTCTTTTGTCATCATATCATCACATAGTCTAGAAGATGTTTATACTGTAGATATTGCAATATTAAATATAGAATAGAGTATCATGCACTATTAAAACACCATGCACTTTCACAGCAAAATAAACTTTTTCTTTATTAAAAAAAAATATCTTATTAAAGGCCGTAATCATGTCTGGAACATTGGGAGGACCGGTCGTTTTGAGGAAAATAAAGACCAGACCACTATGGCAATGGTATTTATTTAAAGAAACTAAAGATTTAAATGGATTTAGAGGAATAATAAAAAAAAAAAAAAATTTAAGTAATCAATCTGAACTGCAAATAATATTTTTTTATTGTAGGATATGCATCCATTCAATTTCAGTTGTATAGTTGAAAACGCAAAATAGGAAAATGCTATTGTCATCATAATCAATTATGAATTACACGAATCACCTAAATGACAGACCTACTTTCCATTCAAAACTGTGGAATTAACAAAAAAGTCAAATCGGATATTGCAGGATATTGCATCACTGGATATTGTTGGTCGTGGTTGTCAAACTATTTATACCAAGTACCACCTCAGAAAACATTTGGCTCTCCAAGAACCACCAATTTAAGGTGGAAAATATTGTCCCTTCATAGCAAAGGTGTGACTGCGGTCTAAGTGGGGGTCCTCAGAAGAATGTTAAATGCCCCGGGGGGGGTAAACCACTGTAAAAAGTTTGAGAACCACTGGCTTAGAGCATGAGCTAAGGGGTAGTTTTTTAACCCTAAGAGAATTTGTATTACAATTGAATTTATTTAAAGAAAGAGCAATTTGTTTAATTTATAAAAAAACAAAATTTAATGCAATTTTATATTTAGATTTTTCCCCTGCTGTACCGAAATCATACCGAACCGTAACGTTAAAACCCGAGGTACGTCCCAAACCTTCATGTTTGTGTACCGTTACACCCCTAGCAGAAAGTGAGAGGGGTAACACTGCCCTCCTGTGGTCATGGGAGTCTCTTCATCATTTCGAGGGTTCATAGTCTGTTCAACAGCACTCTGAGGGCTGGACTGTTTATGATATCTTATTCATTTATAATGTCTCGGATCATATGCTGTCTCTGTAGATCGTCAGGATTTGGAAGAGCCTTCAAAAGTGGACCAGCTCCAGGAACCCCTGCTAGAGGCTCTGAAAATCTACGTGCGAAAGCGCCGACCCAGCAAACCACACATGTTCCCCAAGACCCTGATGAAGATCACAGACCTGCGCAGTATCAGTGCTAAAGGTCAGCATGAACGCGGATTCTTCATCAGGTCAACACTGAGGCATAGTACTGAACTTTCAAAGTACTATAACTGGCATAGGACCAGCATCCCTCGAACCCTAAGATGTGTTTTATCAAATACGGGTGAATGGCTGAATAAAATCGGGGTGATTCTTGATCCCTGACCCCCAATACTAAATATGTTGTGACAGTATAGTTGTTCCCAGCATTGGGACGTAGCTAGTTACATGTAACAATATTACGTAATTTAATATGTATAATTAACCCTCTGGTTGTGTTCGGACTCCTGTCAGGAAGTTTGCTTTCAAATGTTTTTATTTTGTACAAAATTGAAGCATTTAAAAGAAAACTTCCTGATTAATCATTAAAGTACACTAGTGTGAGAAACAGTGCAAATTTTCATATTTTTTTATCTCATATTGTGAAAATTATTCATCAAAAATGCTTTTTCACTCAAAAAATGAGGTGCCTACTCTCGGATAAATGAGGCTTACGATTAATCAGATGCAAATAGAAACACAAAACCAGTCCTACATGAAAGAAAACAAGTTGACAAAAAGATGAAATCCAATATTTAGTGATAATATAGCATAATGACAGATTTATAAGCAGTTGTTTGGAGTCCGGTCATTTTTGACCGGGAACACCACAAGTGTTACTAGGTGAAATAAAACCCACAAAAAATGACGAAAATTGTAAAAAAAAATTAATGAGAAGTACTTATACCCTATGTGAACAAAGTCAGTAAGTTTGAGTCCAATGCGATAACGTTAACTAGTATTTTCGGGAAAAATAAAATCTTTTTCGGGTCAATTTGACCCGAACACAACCAGAGGGTTAAATCACAGTTACTAGGGAGTTACTTCAGAGTTTTCTTTCACACACACACATACAGATTTGATTTATTTATTCATATATTGCAGTGACTGCTTTAAAATATGAGACACCAATGTTTCAGGAGTTAGGACGCTTATATTTTGATAACTTTTATTTGCTATTTGGTTGGTTTTTTCCAAGCCGTTGTTTCTTGTCGTAGCAATGCAAAGAGTTGATTTCAAAAACAGTAGCTATTAAAATATTTCTTGTTATGGTTTTAAATCTGCATTTAATGATCTCAAATTAAAAAGAGGTGCTAAAGTCAGGTTTTGTGGTGGCTGTGCTTTAAAATGAAATTGTATAACCTTAAGAGGGATTTGAAAGTCTGACAGTAATCAGTGTTGAGTCCTACTGTAATGTTACCCTGACTGCTTTAAATGTTTCAAAATGACGAACAGTTGACAACATTAGAATGTTAGAAATGTTAATCAGTTACATTACTTTAAATAAGTCATTCAAATATTTACACTACTTATTATATTTTAAATAGAGTAGCTTGTAATCTGTAACCTATCACATTTCCTAAATAACCTTCCTAACACTGGTTGTTTCTAACCTTAAAGCAGGGGTCGGTAACCCGCGGCTCTTTCATCCCTCTGCGGTGGCTCCCTGTAGCGTGGGTGTGCAATACCGACTTTTAATACAACCTAAACTCTTCCCTGCACTTTTTCTAGGTCAAGTGTGTTAAAGTGTGAGTAAATATAGTTTTAAATTAAAAGAGAAAAGATAGTAACGTCGTTTTGGATGCGTTTTATTCGTATGCAAAACGATGTGAACATCACGGAGCGCTGAACACTGTCACGCGCTGTATGTTTCATTCATCCTCGAAGCCAGAGGGCGCTCTCGCACAGAAAGTCCAAAACGGACTCATAGAGAAGTAATAGTAACGTTTGACAGGCATCCCGCTATCGCTGTAGCTAAGCTGAATAACATTCATAAAACTTAACTGATGAAACGTGAAGACGATATGGTTTTGTGTTTTTCAAGTCTTCTCCAGGTAATAAATATGAATGATACAGTGGTAATTAACAGCATTAATTACAGTAATGTTACAGAAGCTATACAATATGTGACCCTGGACCACAAAACCAGTCGTAAGTGTCAATTTTTCGAAATTGAGATTTATACTTCATCTGAAAGCTGAATATATAATCTTTCCATTGATGTGTGGTTTGTTATGAGATACAACTATCTGAAAATCAGGAATCTGAGGGTGCAAAAAAATCTAAATCGCTTTTAAAGTTGTCCAAATAAAGTTCTTAGCAATGCATATTACTAATCAAAAATGACGTTGTGATATATTTACGGTACAAAATATCTTCATGGAACATGATCTTTACTTAATATCCTAATGATTTTTGGCATAAAAGATAAATCGATCATTTTGACCCATACAATGTATTTTTGGCTATTGCTACACTTAAGACTGTTTTGTGCTCCAGGGTCACAAATATTTTCTTCCTTATTCTGTGATAAAAATGGAAAAAGTGTTTGCAGTATATACTGATTGTACACTCATAACCATCAAATTGTCATTAGTAAAATATTTATCAAAAATAAGAAGACAAATTATTGGTTATTGTCCAGCAGTATATTATTTCAGAGCCAACTAAAATTTTTTTTTTTGTCAATTATAGATACATAAATATTATAATACTTATTTATTATTATTACTATATTTGACATTTCTGTCCCCCTCACTTCTGAAATGATTGCTATTCCTCTGCCCTGTAACATAACTGAATATAAAACTTTAGCTATATGCCGTGTTTTCTTTATTTGGGCATCAAATATTTTGTGGCTCGGCGTGAATTTTATTCGATAGGAAAGGGGCCAAAATGGCTCTTTTGACGTTGAAGGATGCAGACCCCTGTCCTAAAGCAATACATTTCAACCCTTTCACAGTTAGTTTGCAATTCATTTACATATACGTTTTGGGGTGCCTTGCGATAATATCATAATGGGTAATATTTTTATAATAAAAAAAAATATCCAATAGCATTTATATATCACATTTTTTGCATTCAAAAGATATCAAATTTGAAAATGCTGTTTTTTTGTGTGCGAAAAACTGTATTTTTTTTCATGTGGCAGTTATAAATGTAGAATTATTTTATAATTAGAATTCTTTCTCAAACGAAAAAGCCTCGTTCATTGCAAAGAATGTTTTTCTTACTTAGTTTTTTGTGTTGTTTTCAGCCAAAGTATCTAAAAACTCGTACATTTTTTTTTTTTTTTGATGTAAAAATTAATGTTTATTACAATTTGTTTTTACAAAATTAAGTGAGTTTTTGCTTAGAACAAGTAAAATAATCTGCCAATGAGGTAAGCAAAATCATCGTATTTCACAGAAAACAAGATCATTTTGTTTACCCTATTGGCAGATTATTTTGCTTGTTTCCTTTGTCTAGAAAATCCTTCTTGATTTAAGAATTTATAGACATTTTGGCTGGAAACAAGACAAAACATCTAAGTAAGAAAAGCATTTTTTGCAGTATTGGCACCTTTTTAGCTATTTGCTAACATTTTTTTTAACTAATATTACAGGATTGAGCACAAACTTGCAGAGATCCTACATAAATACGTGTTAGAGAATGATATTTAAATTTGTACCAAAAAAAAAAAGCTGATGAGATGCCTACAGCAAAACAGATGGAGCTGACGGTGACTGTCTCCTGCAGGCGCAGAGCGAGTGATCTCTCTGAAGATGGAGATCCCTGGATCAATGCCTCCTCTCATCCAGGAGATGCTGGAGAACTCGGAGGGTCAGGACGGACAGAGCTCCTCAGAGCGGAGCGGCTCGGACAAAAGCAGCAGCAGCAGCAGCTCCACGGAGCCCAAAGCCTCGGCCCCCTCCCCGGAGCCCACGGACGGAGCCACCTCCTCCAGCGAGGAGCCCTAGAGCCCAAGCGGCTCGTGAAACCTCCGACCGAGAGACTGGACCTCTTCAGAGAGCTGGATTTCTGCTTTACGAACAGACGACGGACGGCTGGTGTATAATCAAAACAGCTTGGAAGAATCACACACACACCCTGCATCTGTGTGTGTGTGTGTGTGTGTGTGTGTGTGTGTGTGTGTGTGTGTGTGTGTGTGTGTGTGTGTGTGTGTGTGTGTGTGTGTGTGTGTGTGTGTGTGTGTGTGTGTGTGTGTGTGTGTGTGTGTGTGTGTGTGTGTGTGTGTGTGTGTGTGTGTGTGTGTGTGTGTGTGTGTGTGTGTGTGTGTGTGTGTGTGTGTTTGTCCCACCTGTGACAGATGTGAAGCTCCTCAGGTCTCCTGTATGGATTTCTTCATGTGCATGATAAGCTGATACTTTGTATTAATTGATTTCCACACTTTCTCTTTCATTCAAGCCGATGCATTCATTGTACATATCATTGTATGTTTCTATGATGCATTTGTTGGTGTTTTTACATGGTCTAACATGCTCATTTATAAAGGAGCCGAGGTCCTTTAAAATACACTTATATAGAATGTTTTTGCATATCGACTTTATGGAACGCTAATATTCTACATTGGTTTGTATATTTAAAGCTGTTTCAATTCAGATGTATGTAGGGTGTGATGATCAGACATGTGACGTCAGGCGTTCATACAGAAGGCTTTAGTAATTGACTTCATCCACTCTCTGTCATACTCACCCTCGTGTTGCTCAGTTGTCAAACTCCACATATATACAGTATATACAGATCTATATACTGCCGTTCAAAAGTTTGGGATCAGTAAGATTCTTAATGTTTCTTCTGCTCATCAAGGCTGTATCTATTTAATCAAAAATACAGGAAAAAAAACTTGTGAAATATTATTGTAATTTAAAATAAATGTGTTCTATTTTAATAGAGTTTCAAATGTAATTTATTTCTATGATCAAAGCTGTATTTTCAGCATCATTACTCCAATCTTCAGTGTCACAGATTCTTCAGAAATTATTATAAGATTCTGATTTATTATCATCAATGCAGGAAACAGTTGTGTTAAATGGATGAAAAAGTGATAGAGAGATAGAAAGTGATATAAAGACTTACATTGTTAGAAATAATTCTGTTCATTTTAACTTGTATTCATCAACGAATCAAAGAAAAAAGTATCACAGGTTAAAAAAACAGTTTCAACTCTGATAATAAATCAGAATATTTGAATGATTTCTGAAGATCATGTGACACTGAAGACTGGAGTAATGATGCTGAAAATACAGCGCTGCGTCACAGAGACAAATTATATTTTAAAGTATGTTAAAATAGGAAACCAATATTAAAAATTGCGATAATATTTCACAATATAACATTTTTTTCTGTATTTTGATCAAATAGATACAGCCTTGATGCGCTTAAGAGATTCCGTTAAAAACATGAAAGATCTTACTGATCCCAAACTTTTGAACGGAGGTATACACACACACACACACACACACACACACACACACACACACACACACACACACACACACACACACACACACAGACACACACACACACACACACACACACACACACACACACACACACACAGACACACACACACACACACACACACACACACAACACACACACACACAGAGAGAGAGACACACACACACACACACACAGAGACACACACACACACACACACAGAGAGAGACACACACACACACACACACACAGAGAGAGAGACACACACACACACACACACACACACACACACACACACACAGAGAGAGAGACACACACACACACACACACACACACAGAGAGAGAGACACACACACACACACACACACAGAGAGAGACACACACACACACACACAGACACACACAGAGAGAGCACACACACACACACACACACAGAGAGAGAGACACACACACACACACACACACACACACACACACACACAGAGAGAGAACACACACACAGACACACACACACACACACACACACACACACACACACACACACAGAGAGAGAGAGACACACACACAGAGAGACACACACACACACACACACACACACACAGACACACACACACACACACACACACACACACACACAGAGACAGACACACACACACACAGAGACACACACACAGACACACACACACACACACCGCTAGCTTTTATGTCAACAGTGCTGCGGGGGGGGGGGGGGTAATAACATAACATTTTGAATGCTTCTGGTTTCATAATCCCAAAGTCAGAGTTATTTTTCCAATGGGTCTAAATGCCTGGAATAAGCTCAAGATATGTTCAGTTCATCAGTATCACAGACTTATGCTTATCTTTAAAGAAGCGGCTGCTTATGTCAAGTGGACATTAAACGTCATCTAGCTCAGTGACGGTGACGTTGATAGCTTGTTTATGTAACGACTTCATGCAATGATATTTAGTCTTCAAAATGCATACAAGTTGTGTTCATTTGTGAAAGTTATTTGGATAAAACATGAAGCATGAAAATCAAACGTGAATCAACGTTTGCTTTCTCACAGAGCCACTGGAAACTACTCACCACTTATCTTACAAAGTTACATTATCCCTGCAGCACTCGTTTCATTCAGTTTCTATCATATTCCATCAGAAGACTTGGAAACGAGCACCCAAGTCATGTGTAACTACTTCTGTGATCTTTTATGTGTGTGTGATCACTGTATAGAACTGAGCAACAAGTATACTTTCTTCAGAGTCATACATGACATGAGGAAGAGTAAAAACGACAAGCCTTTCATTGGAAGAGAATTTAAAGCAGTAAAACCATCTGGGTCAAATTGATATTCATATCCTACGCTGATATGAGAGTGTTTTGAGTCTAGTTCAGGACCAAGTGACCAGAATGATCCCACTCCTTTACATATTGCATCTTTTTTGCAGTAGCTCAGCGGGACTTTGCAATTTTTTACGGAGCGACTGACAAGCCAGTTGCTGCAGCGAGCACATTGTACATTCATCTCTGCGTGCACCTTGTTTTTGTGTACGGATCAACTAAAACAAGTTTTCTCTCAGACAGGGTGATATGATGGCCTTCAGCTCTGATCAGTACGCTGTAGCTCTGAAGAGCTTCATTTAAACTGATCCTGAGTTTGTAAAATACCTCTTACGTGTCGCTGGATTACCGTCTTCACAACGGGACACTGTCTTTGGCTGATTAATGATCGAATCCAATGCTAAAGTGAAATATAAAGGCTTCAGGTGCCGGCTGTTTGTCTGCTTGTAAAGCAGCTTGTCTGCATAACGACGTTTTAGTTTTCAAGCTCTCATTGCACTTATAAACGGCCCTCCTGAGAGTTGCTACTGTCATATTATTTTTCATGAATTGCTGTCGTTATTTTACATTTATGTTCCTTGTATGGGTGGATAGTTTTGTCCATTCTAACTTGGAACTAAACTGTAATCATGAATCTAATCATGTATCGCTGTAGGTTCAGATAAGTCTTTGTTTACTTTTGTTCTTAAAGGGACAGTTCACCAAAAATGAAGAGTCTGCTATTTACTCGTCCTCATGTCATTTCAAGGCCATAGCATTTTCAGCATTGTGCTAAATGGTTTGTGTTCCATAGAAGGAAACACATCAAACGCTTTTGCAATGACATGATTTGTATATTACGTAAATCTCAAAAGGATAAATGGTGACAGAGTTTTAATTTTTGGGTGAACTGGCCTCACTACGCATCTGCTCTGAAAACACATCACTCATCTGAATGTGAATAAGAATGACAAACTCTAGATGATATGCAGTATTTATCTTTGTTTCATCACATGTAGATTAGAAAGACGAATGTTGTGCTATGTCTCGTCTTAAAAAGAATCTGCTTTGTTTTTGTTGGAGCAGCATGTCTTTGAAGTTAACAATTGAAACAGCTCATGAATGTCTTTATAAAAACCCACGCCACCCACAATCCGCTCTCATTCAACTATGAAAGCTGCATCCTTTCAATTATGTAAACATTATGCTTTGCTACACAAAAAAAAAATGCAACAGACAGCTGATTTGTTTCTAGCTAGTTGACATTGTGTTTGATTGCGTTAGAATATATCTAGCATAACTGTGTCACGGGAAGGTGTTCAGAGTCCTACAAACCTCATTCAGAAACAAGGGTTATCAAATGTGTCTTGTTTTTCTGTTAAAATGACCTCGCATGGACCGGCTCGTGGACCGGCCATCTCATCTGGATTGCTCAAGCATTGCTTTATGCTGAATGTGATCTTGTTCTAAGCTTGTCGTGTGTCATGGCAGAGATGCAACGGTGTGCTTATGTGTTATTTTCTATTCTTTAATAATAGGACACATCATTGTGCTGTTGTCATAATGTATGCCGAGACAATTTTTACAGCATTTGTTTTGCTGGCCTTTGTGCAAATATAGCAGTTCGTTAGTTTGATTGATTTTAGATCGCTTACATGAGCTCTGAACCCAGAGAAAGAGAAGAAATACTCAACTTTCAAATCATCAAGATGTTCATTGAAGCCCAGTCAAACACTCTCGACTGCAAGCCCTAATTTATCCTCTTATGGAGCAATCCTTCAACAATTAGAATAATAAATCAATAAAAGCAGCAGCTCTTGAAATCATCTTGAAGCATGAAAGCATCTGCGTGTTATTAACACACCTGTGGACTCGAGGAGTTTGGATAACGGCGAATCAAGAACAATATTTTTCTCAGAACCACAAGTGTTTGTAGCATTTGTAAATTCCTCTGTTTTGCTTCTGTCTTGTTTGGATATTAACAATGCTTTTGTTCATGTTTACCATTGCCTTTACATGAACCCTTCTGGCAAAACAATAAAATGTATTTATTTTAAAATGTTTGGGGGAGGTATTTGGATGGTCACTGTATGTAGTATAGAAATGGCCCATGGCGAGGATGCAAGCATACAGGGTTTACACATTTCCAGACGTATACCTATTTACAGATTTATATTTGGTATATACTGCAGTCATCTGTAAATATATTTATGTCCTCAGTTTTTTTTTCATTGATTTTCTTGGTGACAACATACATACAGAGTCCCTTTTGCATGAAACTTTTTATGCCCTCGAGAAATTATTCACATGTGCAAATGATTTTTTTGCATGCTTATGCATTAGTTTAAAATAACCGTGTGCATCACTGCGATACTATGAATAAAACAAGTGCATGGATGCACATGAATGAATAGAGATCTATTTGCTCAAATGTTGCTTTCCTTCGGGTAGTACCTCTAATATCAAGGCCTAATGTCTAATTTAACATCCTCTGTGGCGGAGAGAAACCATGACATGAAATGGGCTGATGGCATAATACGGCTGTGTGCATTGTCCTATTTGCCAAAAATGAATCAAGGGTCTATTAATAAAGTTCAGAAGTGTTCAAAACGTGGCTTTCGTCAGGGCAGTATGTCATATTTCAAAGCCTCGGGTCTCTTTAATGCATACTCTGTGACACCACAAAATGAGCTGATGGCTCAATCCTATATTCTAAATCTAATGGATTCTTGTGCACATATAAAAGTGTGTATATTTTTTTTTGCAAATATCTTTGAGGCTATGTAATATGAGAAGAAACTCAAAACGCTTATAACCTGCATTTTGCATGATTAAAAAGTGCACCTTGAATTCATTCGGTCGTGCTTGACACTCACAGAGCTGCCATGAAAACACATCTTGTATGAAAACTTTATTTTCAGTAGATTCTTCATTTTCTATTGTAAAAAAATTAAATGCAAGTCTGGAAATACAAATATTTTTTCCATAGGCTATGTATGTGTGTATATTACATACTGTATATACTAGGTTTTTATATATAGTCAACTCTTAAGAGAAATGTTGAAGGTTTAGTCATTTTACGCATTACAAATGCATATGCTGTTTTTGTTCAATTCTCTTCAACAACACAAAAAAATAGTGCAGTTGTCTAAAGCAGTGTTTTTGTCTTTGGAGAGGTTTCCTATGCAGATGTATGGTTCTAGTTATGCGTCACTAGAGTATTATCATATAAAATGCCCTCTTATGTCCTTGCATCAATCGTGGCTTACACTTTCCTGTTAGGAGATGCTCAATTGGATCTAACTTTACACAATTCAAATGTGATCATATTTACCCATTTGAACATGTATAATTGAGTCTAAGTGCATTATTTTACCGTCTGTGGGAATTAACAGCATGTCACAAACCTAAACTTGTCTTGAAACCAACACCACTGAAATGCTGAAAAAAGTTTAGGAGACCCAACAAATCATTTTCATTTGATGTTTATTTCCAAGTCGTCTCTAACGCTGAACCATTAAAATGTGCCAAAGCACAGCAGTCTACATTTCTAAAAGCTTCTCAAGACATACAGTTTAATGATAAAAAACAACATCGTCAATGTATCATAACAATAATACCAATAACAATAATTATATAGCAATAACAATAATAAAAAGAGTAAAACAGCTACACAGTAGAAAGAATTCAACATCACAAGTGAAGAAAAAATTAAATGGAGGGTAAAATGTACAAAATTCAGAGGACAGTTAACCTGTTCTTCAACAAGCTGGACTGAGTGTGTGTGTGTGTGTGTGTGTGTGTGTGTGTGTGTGTGTGTGTGTGTGTGTGTGTGTGTGTGTGTGTGTGTGTGTGTGTGTGTGTGTGTGTGTGTGTGTGTGTGTGTGTGTGTGTGTGTGTGTGTGTGTGTGTGTGTGTGTGTGTGTGTGTGTGTGTGTGTGTGTGTGTGTGTGTGTTTTCTAGTCAAACATATCGTCGTCATCGTCGTTATCAGATTCTGCAAAGTATTTGACTTCTTTCTTGGCTCGACCGGACCGATCTCTGCCCGAGTCCAGAAGGCTGAAGCTGTTCATGCCTGCATCGTCATCATCTTCATCATCATCAGACGCTGCCTTCTTTGGTTTCTACATGCCAACACACACACACAGTACATTGTAAGACACTGCACGTCTCCTCATGGATAACTGCAAGCTCTAGAATTGAGATATTTAGTCAAAAACACAGTTCTTACTACAGTAACAGTGCATTTAGCAATGTGCATCACAGTCCTATAGTTTAGAAAATATTGTGGTATCGTTACTGCTACTGATGTGATTGAGTTTTAATATCGTGCTGTAATGTATATCAATCGCCTGACCCTCATACTGCTTACACACAAACTCTTTCCTTGTCACACAACTTCTGAAACAGAAGAAGCACACACCAAATCTGCAAAACCATGCACTGATTCTCAGCCTTTGACTCATAAAACACACTTCTCTATGTAACACAAAAATCTAACAGAAATGAATATTATATGCAGATGTTTGCTTTTGAGATGTGTTTGTGATTTTTGAATGCAGTGCTTCATTTTGCATTCTGTGTGCAATTCTTGGATTTGTGTGCAAAGTTTTGCAAATGTGTGAAAGCGGTTGAAAAAAAAACTATTATCATAGTTCTCACTACAAGTGAAGATTAATACAAATTCAGACTTTGACTACTCTGCATGACTAGTTCATTTTGTCAAAGCATTTTGCATTCTTTAAACTCTTATGGATCTATTTTAAATACTTTATTCACATGAAAAGCCATTGTAACTAATACTTTCCTAAGCTGTGGCCTGCTTAGTGATTAAATGAATAATAACAGCCGTTCAACATGCAGAGCATCCTCGGTCAGACACGAGTTGGTGAGCAGCGTAAAGATAGCGTAGTTATATAACGTGACAAGCTAAAGGATGCAGGGGAAAGACATTAGCACTTCTACTTCAGGAACTAACAATCTGACGCGGCATACAACAGCAAATATTCATTAAAGAAATGCATGTGTTCTTTTTCCCCACCCTTTATTATTTTATAATAAACATATTCACACAAACTGTTTGAAATAATCTGATCCTGAGCTGTGGCCGCTAAGCATGTTACCAAATCAGAACATTTGTGCTGTGTTCTAATGGATGTAATAATGCCATATTTCCTATTCAAAACCAATCATTCGTTTCAATAATGGGTCAAAGGGGTTTGCATTATTATTTTTAGGGCTGTCCACTGATTCAAAAATAATCATACACATTTCTGTTAGTTGTAACCATAAATTAACTTTCACATTGAATATTCAAATTAATGTGGAAACAACGATGAGCAATTATATGTGAACCTGGAGCACAAAACCCGTCATAAGCAGCACAGGTATATTTGTAGTAATAGCCAAAAATACATTGTATGGGTCAAAATTATGATTTTTTCTTTAATGCCAAAAATCATTAGAACATTAGGATCATGTTCCATAAAGATATTTAGTAAATTTCCTACCGTAAATATATCAAAACGTAATATTTGATTAGTAAAATGCATTGCTAAGAACTTCATTTGGACAACTTTAAAGATGATTTTCTAAATATTTAGATATTTTTTTGCACCCTCAGATTCCAGATTTTCAAATAGTTGTATCTCAGCCAAATATGGTCCAATCCTAACGAACCATACATCAATGGAAAGCTTATTATTCAGCTTTCAGATGATGTATACATCTCAATTTAAGGAAATTGACCCTTATGACTGGTTTTGTGGTCCAGGGTCACATGTATGATTATAACACATGCCAAACTTCAGAAAAATGTAATTATTTTTTAAATCACAATAGGTAAAAAATGATTAAACAGCAAATATAAATGTAATAATATTTGTCCCACCTTTAATTTTTTTATACTAAACATATTCACACAAATGATTTGAAATGCATTCTATGATCTGCAGTACACAGTTCTGGTGTTTTCAGGAGAGGATAAATCACTCACCCTGCTTGAGGCAGTCTTTCCAGGCTTCTTCACAGGGCTATACTCATCCTCCTCTGAGCTCGACTGCTTCCTCTTCTTGCCTCGGACTTTACCGCCCCCTTTCGGTGCCGCTGGTGCTTGTTTAGTGCCTGTGTCTGAGTCCGAGTCCCAGAGAGAGCTTTCAGGCTTCTTGGCTTTTGCTGGAGCTTTCCTCTGTTTAGGTGGCGAGTCTGCAGGTTTCTTAGCTGGAGAAACACATCAACATGATTTCAATACTGTACACGCATGCTAGTAAAGTATATCGGTTTATTTAAGCCTGAAACAGGATGTTAGGTTAAGACTGTGCCTTAAGGACTAGTGGTCATCAGTGGTCACCTTAAGTGGTCATCGGTCTTGCTTCTCAGACGCAAATTAGATTAATCTATATTTTTATGTAACCGACTTTAAAAATGCATGACTAGTCTTGCAGGAAAAAATGAGGTGTCTCAATTTTAAGACTAGTCTAGGCAGTGTATGCAACCGGCCACAGATTGTCTCCATCAGGATTGAATAAAGTGTTTGTGCCGTTACAGTGATTCTGTGGATTGGGAAATTATTTGAGGACAAGACATCATTTCAGAAAATGCAATCATTCCATAAGTTATTACATTTCGATGAAATACCCGAAAGAACAAACTTTTTTAAGGCTACACTTTATTTTAAGGGGTACCTGTTACAGTGTAATTATAAATGTACGTACTGAGTAATATTAATTAACTACATGGACTTACTACAGGTGCATCTCAATAAATTACAATGTTGTGTAAAAGTTCATTTATTTCAGTAATTCAACTCAAATTGTGAAACTCGTGTATTAAATAAATTCAATGCACACAGACTGAAGTAGTTTAAGTCTTTGGTTCTTTTAATTGAGATGATTTTGGCTCACATTTAACACAAACCCACCTATTCACGATCTCAACTGTTAGGTTTAGGATTAGGGTTTGACTTTGCATGTATTTTGCACTTGCGTATAATTATGCATAATTCATTGTAATTGCAATGAATGCTACATTTTTCTTTGGCATTGATGAATTGGTCACAATAACACATAAATGTAGTAAAAAGGTTCATGTTGACTTTTCAACATTACTACAACAGTACCTTTTTTAGCTGGAGGTTTGTCAAAAGCAGAACTGCTGGAATATGATGAGAACACCGGATCCCTGTCGCCATCGCCGTCTGACTTCACATCTGATGAACAAACACATGTTTAGTTTAGTTCCTTGTTGGTAGAGACACGATAAACCTCCACCGGACACATACCATCATCGCTGCTCTTGTCAGCTTTAGACGAAAACACCGTCTCTGGATCCTTTTTCTTTGCTGGTGAAGTGGACCTGAAAATGAATTCATTAAAACTGAAATGAGCTGCATTCATATTTGATTGTCACCTTCAGCATAAGAGAAAATACATAGTTTCACTAAATGGGTGGATCTCCAAACATACATTATTCTAAAATTCATCATTATTGTAAAATTACATTTGTTCTTCAAATTATTACTAATATTAATACAATTATATTTGTATTTAAATTAGCATATAGTGCAACTAATATAGAAATGGGTAAAACTTTATTTTAAGGTGTCCTTGTTACACGTTCCATGCACTTACTATTATAATAACAATAAATGATGCATAATTACATGCAAGTAACTCCCTACCCATATAGTAGGTACATTAATATTACTCAGTACTTAAATGTATGATTACACTGTAACAAGAACACCTTAAAATAAAGTGTAACCTATAAATGCATAGTAAAATGTTACATTTCCATAGTAAAAGCAAACAATCTGTATTATATAAAGCACAAGAAATTTGACTTGAGTTGAATTTTTACAGTACAGATTTTTATGAAGTAATTTTTTTTGCATTACAGTAAAAGAAATGTGTTTCACAATGCAAAGCTCTTGATGGTCCTATTTTGATTACACACAAAAATGCCATTTCTGAAATATGAACCAAAATTATTTGGGACAGGCTTTGAGAGATTCGCCCAAAAGTGAATATATAGACAACATACAAATTAGTAAATGTTGTTTTTGGAGGGAAAATGTCATCGTCATCGTCTTCATCGTCGTTGTGTTGCTCTGTGTCTTGACTGGAGCGAACTGGTGATGCTGGAGCATCATTCTCCTGTTCTTCATCACCATCCTCCTCTTCCTCCTCCTCAGAGAAGTCAAACGTGTACTTGGCCTTCACAGCTGTGAAAGCACACAACACAAAACATTTCAGGCTATACATTTGTGAAGCGTCATTTTAATACGATATGAGTAAACTACATCTAAATATGTTCAAATATACACTACCACCTCTGCACTATTTTCAAAAATTCAGTGTAATATTTCAGGAGCTGGTCATTTATTTCTTCTATAGATGTTGAATGGGTCATTGCACTCAAAATTGAGATTTTGCTCATATTTTTAGGGAAAATATAGGGAAACCACTTTTCAAGTTTGTTCTCCAAAGTTTGCATGCCCATAACTCAAGAAGTATTAAAGATACCTTTAGTAGATAGTATTAAATAGTCTGTCACTTTAAGACAATATATTGAAACACATCGGATTTCCTCCCAACCGTTCTCGTGCACTTAAGACATAAACTGTGTTTAAGTGAATACGCTCCACGCTGGCCATTTTGACATATTTTGTGTGTATTTGATCGTTTCGACGCGCACGAAGCTCAAAGTGTAATTTGCTTGTTCGTTTTGGAGCACTCCACGCAGGCGCGCACACACACACACACACACACACACACACACACACACACACACACACACACACACACACACACACACACACACACACACACACACACACACACACACACACACACCACACACACACACACACACACACACACACACACACACACACAACACAACACACACACAATAAACACACACACACAACACACTGACGGCTGCATACAGTGAAGGCTGTTGGGACGCGGTTGAAAGGTTTTACGTGAGCATCTCGCTGAAATATTTTTTTTGTTAGCGCCACAGCAAAAATGAACATTTAAGCACGTCATTCTCTTCGGGACGTTTTATCACAGCTGTTGCAGCCCGTTTAAATGTATGAAGTCCTCCACGATAGCATTCAAACAACTCCGACTTTAATGCATAAAAACAGCTGGTGAGTTGGCAGATAGAATTTGCCTGGTCAACTCTCCAGATGTGACGGGAGCTCGTAATCTATAAATTATTTTTCAATTCACCTATTTATTATTTTATCATCAGATTGAACTTTCATAATTTAGTCAATCCGTTTCATTTAAACCCGTCATATCACTAGAGCGGCAACTCGATGATTTTTATTGAAATCTATAAATTATTTTTCAATTCACCTATTTATTATTTTATCATCAGAATGCATCAATAAATAATAACAGAAATGTGAATCCTGACAATGTAATAGGCGTCAGTAAAATAAATAAAAAAAAACAATAAATACTTAATAAAAAATAAAATGAAAGAAAGAAAAAAATAACGGCTAAATACAGTATATATATCATAATGCACATTATGGTGCATCTGACGGCAGTTGTTAACAGTTTATAATAACAGTTAATGCTCTATGAAACGCTCTATGAAGTGATGATGCCATCATCACACAGTTAAACAACTAACAATGCCTTTATCAGCGCAGCTTTGGTGCTGCTCTAGAGTCGGCAGCTTGTTGTGTTAAACATGGCAGAGTCTTGTTTGTGTTTAAAACAGTCTATAAGTAGGGATAGCTGCAGGCTCGCGCAATGGGCGTGGCTAAAGGTGTGACACGTCGCTGCACTAAATGCTAATCGACTACGTCGACGAATCGCTGCAGCCCTACATATCACCAAAGCCTGTTTTAAATGACAAAAATATTAGCAGTGCAGAAGTATTGATGGAAGCACACACACACCTGAGGCTCTCCTGGATGTGGTGTCTCTGGGAATAATAGGCTCACTATCATCCAGCTCAATGTCGGACCGATCATCATCAACCTCATCATCGGACCACGGATTCCTCTTCTTCACTTTCTTAGCTGGACTTTTAGAAGCTGCTGGCTTCCTTTGTCTCGGAGCACCTGAAGGATTATATTACAAATACAAATATTAAAAACAAAAGCTGCATTGACAAAAAAACTGCAGTTAAATAGAGTATTTATTGTTACCAGGTTCCTTCTTCTCTCTCTTCACCCGAGGAGCTTTGGGTTTGGCTGGATTGGGAAGGCCGGATGGAGAAATGAGGGTATTCTCTCCTTCATTGGAGCCCAGTGCGCTGTCCTCATCAAACTCCATCTTAATGGCAGCGTCTACCTCAACCTGACACACACACACACACACACACACACACACACACACACACACACACACACACACACACACACACACACACACACACACACACACACACACACACACACACACACACACACACACACACACACACACACACACACACACACACACACACACACACACACACACACACACACACACACACACACACACACACACACACACACACACCTTTAGACATGCACAGACTTGACATTTATTAGCTGTGCTTCAGCCTATTAGGTATAATTGATATAGGGCTCCAGACTATTATAGTTATAGTTAACAATTATACTAATTGTTTTTCACAAATAAGTTATTAATAATACTTAATTTGTCTCACTTTAGTTTATTTGACAGTAAAGCACCAGCTGGACCAGTTATAAGACTGGTCTGGATGTAAAATGCACCTTAAGTCCTGTATAGAATTACACCTGTTGCACCAGATAGGTGTTCCTGTGGCTCAGTGGTAGAGCATTGCGCTAGCAGCGCAAAGGTTGTGGGTTCAATTCCCAGGGAACACACATACTGAACAAAACATGTATAACCTGAATGTGCTTTAGTCGCTTTGGATAAAAGCGTCTGCTAAATGCATAAATGTAGGTGCAGTGCTACGTAAGGCAGATGGGACGTGTAATGAACTGTAATATTTACTGTCAATTTGCACAGGATACATTGCAAAAAATGCTTTTCTTACTTCGATTTGTCTTGAAATCTAAAAATTCTTAAATCAAGAAGGATTTTCTAGACAAGTGAAAAATTAATGTCTTGTTTTTTAGAAAAAAAAAATTCAAATTAAGTGAGTTTTTGCTTGAAACAAGCCAAATGATCTGCCAATGGGGTAAGCAAAATAATCTTGTTTTCTGTTTGAAATAAGATAATTTTTATAATTAAGTTTTATTTATTTCAAGTTTAAAGGCATATTTTTTGGGGGGAAAAGGGAGTTAATTGTGGTTTTAAACTATGCTTTATGGTCAGAACATGACAAACACTTTGTTCTTTAATTCATTTTTCCTTAACAAAATAAATATCATAATAGGAAAAAATAGTTTCTTAGTTCTGCATGTTCTAATGAGTAATATTGTTTCAAATCCAGAAACTGGTTTGTGTTGCCTGATAATATTAATAATAATATTTAAAAGAAATATGTCTCTTAGAAATACACATTTGACAGTAGCTTGAGTTAGGATGCAGATATAGATTTGTGTTCATTTATCAAAATCAGTAATATCTGTAAAAATTGCAGCAACCTCATTTTAATATGGTGAAATGTAATTATTCTGACTGTTTGGGGTGTTTTTTTAACCATTGGTCTTCCACAGTAGCATACTTTTAGATCAGATAATCAGTTAAATCCACAAATATAGCACCTCAGTACATGGTAGAAAATGTAATATGGCTTCTAGGTATTTGTATGAAAACCAGTAGTCTAAATACATTTAGTATAAACGCTATAGCTTAATCACACATAACATTGTATTCCATTACTCCTCCTTCAATACATTTAATTCATGTCTACATTAATAATATAATCAAATTTGACACGAATACCCACATTTCTGACACAATGGTGCAGTTAGTGCTGCAGTAAATCTATGGTAAATGATGGCGATTTGTATCGTTGTACAGTGTTTGTCAGCGCTGTATCATCCAGCTGTAAACAGAGTTATTTGTGTTCTTCGCTGAGTTCAAGCGCTTCACAGTGGATCTCACAGCACTGTTTGACCGAAACTCATTCGCGAGTAACGCATCTGCTCTAGAGAGCTCGTGCTCACTGTTTAAAATTTGAGCCGCGCGGCACTAGCGTAGCCAGAAATGTTAAAGTGGGTGGGCCTACATAAAACTGGGTGGGCTAAGTGTGTAGCATATGAAAACTGCATGTCAAATTGCCAACACACAATACAGCACTAAGGTTCATTACACAGTACTTCTAAATCATGCATTAACATTAGTAATTTGTTATATTAATGTTCATTTCAAAATTTAGGACATTATTAAAATTCAAAGTTGTATCTGTTAACATTTGCATGAGCTGGTTAACAAAGATGAATAAACAACACGGTAACAAATGTATTTCTAATGTTAGTTAATGCATTAACTAACGTTAACTAAAGGAAGTGTATTAAAAAGCATTACCTCAGTCAGTGTGAAACAATGGGGCTTCGCAGATGATTTCATAATCAAGCGTCTCTGTCAGTTCACGCACATCGAGGACCGCAGAAATGTGCGCAGCTGCAAATGATGCAGTTTGTTGTGGCGACCAGTATCCAGCACAAAGTTTATGTGTTTCTTTCCACAAAGCACACATTTTCAGCGGATCAAACACTGTACCTATGTTAATATGATGCTTCAAACACGCTTGGTTCAGAAGATTCCGATCGATAAATCCATCACCCGCAGGTGGTCTGTCGGGTTTCATTTGTAGAAGGTCCAGATTTATTGCTAAGACTTTTACTTTTTAAAGAATTGATCTGATTTATGATTGCTCAACTCGGCTATTTTCAAATTTAACTCCACAAACGCGCGCATTTTACTATTATATCCTTACGTCGTAAACATAACGTTGTGGGTGGGACTAACAGAAACTGACGAATCATCATCATTTTGACAAGCGTGATGCACCAATAGGAAGAGGGGAAACTAAGAAACGACCTGTAATTGACCATGAAAGCAAGCGTTTAATATTTTTTAATAAGTATATAAAATTACAGTGAAATAAGACGTTTATTAGTATCGTTTAATAAATTACATCCATTTGGAAAATTACCAACTTCGTATTGGGTGGGCCACAGATGAAAGTGGGTGGGCCAGGCCCACCCGTGGCTACGCGACTGCCGCGCGGATAAACGTTCCAAATGGCGCGCTTCAAATGACTAGCACTCTTTCGTTCCGCCCTTTGCTGCATAAACATTATATCGAACATTTATCTAACTTTTCTTAACGTTTATCAAGGACATTTATACCACGTGATAATTACCGCTATCGATTTAACACCCAGCCTTAGCATACACCAACTCTATCATGATAACCACCGGTAAAATCATGGATTTTTTCGGAAAATACAGTATAACTGCATTCTATTACTCCTCTAATACATTGCATGACTATATTTACAATAACATTCAGTATGAATACACTACATTTACATTTATGCATTTAGCAGACGCTCTTATCCAAAGCGACTTACAGTGCATTCAGGTTATATATTTTTTTGTCAGTACATGTGTTTCCTGGGAATCGAACCCACAACCTTTGCGCAGCTAACGCAATGCTCTAACCACTGAGCCAAGGAACACACTACATTTGTTAACAGATAGATTTAGTTTCAGCCTCACACAAACTCATCGTTACCTTCTTCTTTTTGCTGAGTTTCTTGGAGGCGTCGGCTTTCATAGCGAGTGTGATCTGTGGCTCTATCCTGCGTCCAAACGGAGAGGGCAGAGTTTCCTCCAGATGCATCTTCTTCACTTTAGGTTTGCCCACCTTCCCTTTCACAAGCTTCACGGCCTTCCCAGAGTTCTCACTCTCCTTCTCCTGCTCCTCCACACGCTGGAAGAAAGACACACTTCATCACATGCATCTCGACTCAACCCGATCCTAAAGCTGAGACTCACATTCAGCTCCTCGATGAAGACGGCCAGATCTTCCCTCCACAGATCTTCTGAATTCTTCCTCTCGAGTTCATTCAGCTCTGCTTTCTATATAAAACATTGAAGAGCAACACTAACAGTTAAGACTGGAGATTCGTACCCGCTGCTTTTCAAGCGAATAGCTCACCACATGATTTTAACAGGGTTTGTGAAGGTATCATCAAATCTAATTTAATGCTTTTAATAGGGATGTAATGATATCGAAATCTCACGATACAATATTATTGCGATATGAAGTCAATGATACGATATTTCTTGCGATGTTTAAAACGAAAAAGAAGACAAATGAAGAATTGGGGAAAAATTTTCAACTTTGTACATTTTAAAAGTTAAATTATTCTATCTAATGCACCTTGTGAGTTCAAAATTAAGAGCTCCAACCCATGTTTCTTAACTAAGAAAACTTAAGTCAGAAAAAAGTCTTGAATTGACTTGTACCTGAACTTTAAAGGGGACTCAACCCTCTTTTTATTTGTGGTATACTGTCTCAGTGGAAATTACATTCACACTGGCGTTTTAGAGAGCCAAACAATATAGAACATAATCAAAATAATAACAGCAGTAGCCATATATTGTAAAACAATTGCACTGTAAAATAAATAAAAATTAAAATACATTTTTGCTTTAAACTACAGTAGGGAAATTGCTTCTTTCCGAATTTCTACACTTGAAAGAGATATTTTGAATTTGGACTGCATTTAAACCGCTAGGTGTCAGCAATTCATGCAGCACTTTTAAGCTTTTATTTTGACGGAAACAGGTTTACAAAAAAAAAAACGCGTGTCACTACAAATCTAGTGAAATGCTGTTATCATCTGCCGTGAAAATAAAGCATAACTGGTGGCCGTAGTGTTCCAAAAAAACACGCTAAACTCACAGCACATGCAATAAACGAGTTCACTGCATTCATTCAGTGTGAACGGAGCCGTTCTGAGACGCGGGAAACACCGGATCACGAGCGGATCGCATGAACAATGCACGCGCTTCACTTTAAAACACGCAGCAAAAACAGACTTGAGGAAGGGATTAAGCCATATTGTGCTTTCGGTTTTAGTTCGTTTGACAGATATTGTGACAGCATAATGGCCCAGAACAAATATATTTTAAAAACGACACTTTTGGCCCGGAAGACTTATTGTTTCATATTGTCATGTGACCATGATAATATCGAGAGAATTTTGCTATTGCAAATAATACCGTTCCATCCATACTTTTTAATTGCAATTAAAAAAATGTAATGCCATAAACGACCCATATATATATATATATGTACATATTTTGTGACAGCACATCAAAAAAGTTAGTAATTATGAAGGCACTATATTCAAAATATAATATTTTTTATGGTTTCAAACCCATCTAAAATGACCTTAATACTATTTAAGGCCTTCATTTTCGCAAAATCCAATTAATAATTTTGTATGTTTTTCAATGCCCCGCAGAAACCCTGTTTGAATGATAACACACAAAATTCGTCTTTTCCTCACACAAAGCTATTATTTGACTTCAGAAGAATATATAGAATAGGATGCTCAACATGGGCCCAATTGATTGTACTCTATGACTCCTTCCTCTCCACCTATAGCTGGTGTGTGGTGAGCGCATACACTTGATTGTCTCTATGACTCTCTCTCCTCTCCACCTGTAGCTGGTGATGTGGTACGCAACACTTGATTGTCTCTATGACTCTCTCTCCTCTCCAACCGTAGCTGTGTGTGGTGAGCGCATACACTTGATTTCTCTATGACTCTCCTCCTCGTCCACCTGTAGCTGGTGTGTGTGCGCGCATACACTTGATTTCCCTATGACTCTCTCTTCCTCTCCACCTGTAGCTGGTGTGTGTGAGCGCATACACTTGATTTCTCTATGACTCTCTCTCCTCTCCACCTGTAGCTGTGTGTGGTGAGCGCATACACTTGATTGGCTCTATGACTCTCTCTCCTCTCCACCTGTAGCTGGTGTGTCTGAGCGCATACACTTGATTATCTCTATGACTCTCTCTCCTCTCCACCTGTAGCTGGTGTTGTGAGAGCATACACTTGATTGGTTCTATGTCTCTCTCCTCTCCACCTGTAGCTGGTGTGTGGTGGAGCGCATACACTGATTGTCTCTATGACTCTCTCTCCTCTCCACCTGTAGCTGTGTTTGGTGAAGAGCATACACTTGATTGTCTCTATGACTCTCTCTCCTCTCCCACCTGTAGCTGGTGTGTGCGAGCGCATACTTGATTTCTCTATGACTCTCTCTCCTCCCACCTGTAGCTGTTTGGTGAGAGCATACACTTGATTGTCTCTATGACTCTCTCTCCTCTCCACCTGTAGACTGGTGTGTGGTGAGCGCACTGGTGCGTTGTCCTGTGGCAGCACGTTGCATCATCCAAGTGGATGCTGCACACTGGTGGTGGTTAGGAGAACAACCTCAACCACCACCAGTGTTCAGCATCCACTTGGATGATGCAACGCTGCCACAGGACATTCACGGCACCAGTGGATGCGTCTTTGGGGAGTATACAACAAATAACATTAAAAAGCTATATAAATGCATCATTCATTCAATCATTTATTCAACAGATAGGGACAATATAAATATAAGCAGGATAAATCACATCCGCTTCGTGCCGGGTGTTTTTTTTGTCTCCACGTCGTGCATTAATTTTGTTTAATGCACAGCTAGCAATATAAAACTGATATGAAACATTGAATGTAACACTGATGGCTGTAGATAATAGTACCTTCAGGTCTCTCTGCTTGAGGAGTTCATTGACCTTCTCCTTGGTCAAACACCACAGAGGCATGTTCAGAATGTAGTTAAAATGCGGCCCAGAGAAAGAGCCAGAGTCCACTGAGCTGTCACTGTCGTTAGCATCGCCATCCTCTTCCTCCAAAGACTAACATCACCATCATCCGACCAAACAGAGAGAAACAGCAAGATATTAACACAGAGTAGAAGTTCAAGCACTACAGACACTAGAAACGATATAATCCAGCTTACTATAATACTGTAAATATTAAATAATGACAAAAAAGTAGGGATGGGCATTTTTGGCAATTTCTTATTTCGGTCGATAGGTTTCAAAAACGATTAATCGAGTACTTGGGGGCGGGCCGTGTGCGGGGCAAGGCCGTAATGTAGATACTGAAAATATCTGAAGACTGTTATGAAAAAAAAAATATGACATGAAAACATGAACTCATGATTAGATGTTAGATTACGATGCAGCAATGTTAAAAAAAGAAGCATCTAAAAAATAATAGCTGCCTGAGGTGAAGCTGACTTTATGCCAATAAACTGAAACCCGTTCTATGACACTTCCTATGATATCAATCAGATAACTTAGATACATAACATAAACGTAACCGAGAGAGAGCTCCCGCCATGATGCGCTTTCAACAACGCATGAGACACGGACAAGGAGAGGATTTACTATAGATTTCACATTCTATAAAGTTCTCATTCTAATGCTTATGTCATTAATGTTTATGGCAGATTTGTGCTATATTTTCATCTACATTATCAAGTGATTCCTAAAAACACCTGCTTGTTTTCAAAGCCATACGAAGTACGAAAACAATTAAATTGAAGTATGCCTGTTGAACAAATATGACGAAAAAAGTATTTTGGGATTTTTTTTTAAAGAAACATCTAAAAGCAATATTACCGTCTCAAATAACAGTCAACATCGGGCATTGCATTTGAGCATGAAACTACTGGTAATATGCAGTGCATTCAGCATGTAAATAAATGTTAATATCCCAACGCATCCTATATTAGATGAATCAGATATGTATGTACATCACTACGTGACTTCAAAGCCAAGCTTCTCTTCTCACGTCTATACTTTGAACCGCATGCTGCTTCAAGCTAAACAATCAGAGCTCAGGGTGCTGCTATAACCAATCAGAATTTTTTTCCCACGATCATCGCTGTCACGGCCGAGTACTCGATCGCTGTTGCGCATCCCTACAAAAAAGCCATCACATCGCTAATGGTCAGGCTCAGGATTGTTCATATCTAAAACACTGTCTATACTCTTGCCTAGAACCGCACGTGACTGTCCACTGAGTGCATGCAAAATGTAGAGGCATTTATTAAACATAAGAAATAGTTTGGCAGAAAAACATCAGATCATATCGTCAAACATTTCTTGGATAAATTTATAGATAGTGTGTGTTGGATTAAACCTTTGTTTAATCCAATTTAAAAGGAATTCATGAAATAAAGATATACGAATAAATAAGAAGTATAACAGGAATAAAGTTAAACAGAATATAGAGATGCTACATTTTCTGAAAGTATATTATGAAGTACAGTTAATCATTTTACTGGAAAAAAATACCATATGCACAAGAAAAATGTGTTTTTTTTAATCTCAATTTTCTATGCATTTGAGTCTTATTTATTTTAGTGCATTATTTTATTCTTTGGTCTTAATGCATAGACTTTAGCTGACCTCCAACAGATGCATACATACACACAGCTGTATCAATGTTTCCTCACATACCTTCTCCTGGGCTTTGTTCCAGGCTGCAACGGGGTCAGATTCGTATCCTCGTTGCACCAGCATTCGGATCAAATCTTTTTTTGCCTTGTTCTCTGGTAAATTAATACAAACCATTAAAACACACTGAGAGCACATTTATTTATTATTATTATTATTATTATTTTAAATGGATCTTCATTTATTTGACCTCTGCAGTAAGGCCGTTATTAGCAGTTACATTGAAGTAGAGATTCAGATTTACCAATCAGAGAGATGAGAAAAAACATATTTCAGAAGAGGATTCAGGTGAAAAAGATCTTTGTATGGATAAACATCTCACCGATTGTTAATTTTCCTTCTATCTTCTCCAGCACAAATCGTGCCTGGTTGGAGAGTTTGGCTGCCTCAGCACCCAGATTACCCACCAGCCAGTCCTTCCTCAGTTTATAATAGTGCAAGCGCAGCTCAAAGAACTCCTTCAAGATATCCTGCACGGACTCATAGCGCTTCATACAGCCCATGTGATCAAACAGCACCTACGGACCAGAGAAGAAAAGCGTGAGGCAAATATAAATCACTACCGGTTTCACAACAAACCACAGTAATACACGGATGACACACTATTAATAATCTAGCACTAGCAGTGTTTTTTTTGGTGCATATTTTTGGATGTTTTAAAATAATTTCTCGTCATGGCTTTGAAAACATGCAGCAATGTCAGGAATCATTTGATAAAGTAGATGAAAATAAAGTGCAAGTTGTACAGCGCTAAGCTGTCAATAGTGCAACCCTCTACAATGCAAGTAAATCACTCGCATATGCAATCTTCACTCTGGGCGACTAAATTATGTTTAATATTACATTTACATTTAGTCATTTAGCAGACGCTTTTATCCAAAGCGACTAACAATTGGGGAATACATGAAGCGATTCATCTTAAAGAGGCAAACAGAGAGAAGAAGTGCTCGTAACACCAAGTCTCAGGCATTGTTCAAATAAATACAAGCTAGCAAGAGAAGGAATAAATAAAGAGAAAGACTGATTGTACTTGCCAGTGTGTGAGTTGGAGACTAAGTATAAGTTTAGCACAGATACGTGAAATTTTCACTTAGGGGTGTACTCACTTTTGTGTCCAGCGGTTTAGACATTAGTGGCTGTGTGTTGAGTTATTTTGAGGGGACAGCAAATTTACACTGTTATACAAGCTGTACACTACTTTACATTGTAGCAAAGTGTCATTTCTTCAGTGTTGTCACATGAAAAGATATAATAAAATACTTACAAAACTGTGAGGGGTGTTGGTTTTATTTGCACATTTGGTTTGCTTACTTAAGTTTGTGTCCATTAAAACCTGCACTAGGAGAACTTTTAGCTCTCATGGCCACTTGGTGCCATCTTAGGGATAGTTCACCCAAAAATGACAATTCTGTAATTAATTACTCACCCTCATGTCGTTCCAAACCTGTAAGACCTCTGTTCATCTATGGAACACAAATTACGATATTTTTGATGAATTCGTCTATAGACAGCACGGGTCCTTAAACAATCAAGGCTCAGAAACAAAGCAAGAGCATCGTCAAAATAATCCATGTGACATCAGTGGTTCAACCGTAATTTTCCGTATATATTCTCGTAGCTTCGTAAAATTACGGTGGAACCCCTGATGTCACATGGATTATTTTAATGATCTCCTTGTTACGTTTCTGAGCCTTGATCGTGTAAGGACCCTTGCTGTCTATAGAGGATCAGAGACCTCTCAGATTCCATCAAAAATTTCTTAATTTGTCTTCTGAAGATGAACGAAGGTCTTACGGGTTTGGAACGATATGAAGGTGAGTAATTAATGACAGAATTGTCATTTTTGGGTGAACTCTCCCTTTTTAAAGGAGCACTTTTGGCACTCTAGCGGTTGTTCTGTAGCTACAGCTACTTCGCTCTGTTTATGTTTATGATTTATGACGTGTGAGTCACACGTGTACCGGGCAACTCCGCAGCAGTTCATGTTTTCGCAGATTGTTTCTGGCCTAATTATGAATCGAGGTGTGAAACTGCCTTAGCTTGATTCAGGAGCTTCAGGAGGGAAGGTTCATACCATTGAGTTGCAGGTGAGGGACGACTGCAGTTTGAAGACCTTGTGGAGACCAGCTGCCTCTGCTTGTGCAAGCTTCTCCTCTGTCATGCGCACCACGAACTTCACTGTGGTGTCGGTGTGGTATTCCTTATAGTCGCTGATCAGAGGAGGAGTTTTATCTGTTCCTTGGAGCATGGGCTCCAGAACGGACTCCTTATATGCCTGGAAGGGGAAAAAAGATGGCATTTCTGGCATCACCAGTGTTCCAGTAAAGAGTTTATAAACCAAGACTTCTACAAGTGATCTTACCTGAGTCCAGGTGCGAACAGGAAGTTCAATGATCTCAATGGTATTTTTGTCCAGGACAGACACTTCTCCGCTGACCAAATATTGGTTCTGTCCCAGCTCATGAATGGCACCTTTGAAGTTCTTGTACCTGGGCAGCTAACAAAAACATGAAGAGATGCAGAGAATGAGCGATTTAAACTTCTGATTCTGAGTTTGATGATCCCTCCATCCATCCAAAGATATGGTATCAGATGTTTCCGTAAGCATTAGTGGCAGCTGTTTATAATTATGATAAGGTCTAGATAAGGTCTCAAGAAACAAACATGCTAAAAATGGAAAACACTGGATGCTTAACATTTTAACATCCTTTAGTTTTACTATCACAACACGGACAGAATGGCACTTCAAAAATTATTTCAAAAATTGGGTAAACCTTTTCCAAGCATTTATTTTTTGTAAAATCAATAATTATAACAAATTATCAATAGCTATGAGCTATTAATTATCTATAGCTCTACAAATGAGGCCAAATTCCTCATATAAAAAATAGCATGTGAATTGTTCAACATTAGACATGTCAGTAATGAACATACATGGTATTATACAAAATACTGTAAAGTAGGGGCGGGCGATATGGATAAATAAAAATGAAAGAAAAGAAAATAAGTAACAAGTTCTCAAACTTAATGACAAAGAAAAGTCAACAGTAATAAAAGAAGAACAAAGACACTAATTATGAGCAATAGAACAAGGCCACGTACACACTGCAAGTTTCAGGAGTGACAACCGCATTTAAATGCGGGAGTGAGTCCCGTAAATTATCGATCCATGTGTGTACGGAGCAGCACTCGCTCCCTGCAGTTTTGTAACCACAGCAACATCTGTCGTCTTGCAACAGTGAATAAACGTTTAGCCGTCCGTTATGTGCCATTTCTTTTGACTAAAGACTGTTTTTGTCCGTCGATTTGAACTAATCGGATTACTGGCCATAACTACCACTAATAGACGTGCAGTGTTGTGTTTATGCTCGGGAGGCTGCTTTAGAGAGCGCTGTCTTGCTGGGGTTGCCATGTCCTCATGTTTCAAGCGCTTTCAGGCATGTTGTTTGGTCATTAGCTCATAAAGACAGGCACTTTATGGAGTTAATAAAGTGGTCGGTCGCGGATATGAGATATATTAATTTTTATTTTGGTGGTGTTATAAACAAAGCATTTTTTTTTTTGTTTAATGTCCTTGTTTTGTTGTTTTGTCTGTGAAGATCTGGCAACACTGACACTTTACCACACGGCTAATGAGCGCAGCTAGCCCCGTGCTAAGTTAAAACTTCGTTCACTGTTATTTTCTTGCATCTCACATACAGACGAACACACAGATGCACGTTCAAAGACGTCATTAACAACTAGTTGTTCAGTTCGGTTCTGTACACACTGCGTAGAATTTCTGTAAATGCGGTTGTCACTACCTGTATTTTTCGGGAGTTAATGCGGTTGTGGAATGCGGTTGTCACTCCCGTATTTTAGTGAATTATGTGTGTACAGAACGCGATTAAGGAGTAAAAGGTGAACTGACAACCGAATTTAGCTGCAGTGTGTACGTGGCCCAAGTAAATTTAACAGAACAAAGTGAGTGCTTAAAGGGGTCCTTGATTGTGATTTCACTTTTACTTAAGTTAGTATGTAATGTTGCTGTTTGAGCATAAACAACATCCCAAAGAGGCACAAAATCACTTTCACATACTTTTAAATTAATGTTCGCTGCCCAACTCAATCTGAGCAGCTGATTCATCTTCAAGAAACGGCTTCCATCTTTATTTGACCCTCTAACTCTAGCACTCTCTATTCTAATTCTATTCTTATAAACAAAAACAAAATAACTAGTCCCTTTTGAACTTGCACTCTATTCATTGATTAACTGCTTGTTTTCTTTGAAAAAATAAAAGAAAACTAGCTAAATAACACTAGCTGAATGCGCCATGCTCGGGCACAATCGCGTTAGAGTTGGGCTATAATCGCGTTAGAGTTGCGTCGCTATAGAGTTACAGGTTTGCATAAATTTACAGGTTCGATAAAAAAGCGATGTGCGCCAAACAGTGTTGGGGGTAACGTGAGTTACGTAATAATATTACTTTTTCAAGTAACTAGTAAAGTAACGCATTACTTTTTAATTTACTAGGAAAATATCTGAGTTATTTTTTCTCCATTTATTGATGACAGTGTGCCGTGTGAACATGATCTTACTGTAGATCTAATCTAGACTAAATATGAATGTGTATTAATTCATCACACTCGCAAAAAACAGATTCAGTATTCATCAAAATGAATTAAAACTCAGAATATGACGTAAACCTGCAATAATTAAATATGTTAAACAACACAAATGTATCTAATCTCATTTTATCAACCGATGTGTTTGCTGCTGACCTTTGATGATCAGTTCAACCATACTAATAAGCACAAATTACTTTAGATAAACTAACAATTGTGCTTCGTTGTGTTTTTATATTGCTGAAGAGCAGGCCCGGAGTGGCCATCGGGAGAACCGGGAGAATTCCCGGTGGGCCGCTCTGCCCCGCTCATAAGTTGGGCCGGCAGACTCGCCTGCTTTTTTTTTTTTTTTACATACACAGAATAACGTATATGTGTTTAAGTTACTGTGTGACTGATAACTAACTAACGAATAACACTAGATTGAATTAACATTAAAATGACGTTTACATTAAAATGTTGTCGTTTTCTGTTGTCAGAGCGCGCGCGCTCTCTATCTTCCTCACACAAGCACGTGTCCCAGGTCGTTGCCATGGAGACAAACAGAAACATTAATGCTGTGGCGTGAGTTAGCGAGAGTGCGCTAATCACAGGAAGAATACATAAAATAGAATAAAATGGATAGTAAAAAAAAGATACCTGAGGAGCTGAAAAAGCCAGGTTAAAAAAGAAAGGCATTGGAGGATGACGCGGCCAAATGTGCCAAACATTTGGTTCAAGAAGACAAACGAGCGCACGTGAACTGGCGACTCAAGTACAGTGACTAGTAACATTTACAGTTTATGCATTTGGCAAACGCTTTTATCCAAAGTGACTTACATTGAAGGAATTTTGTTTATTCAGTTTAGGTTTTTTTGTATTGATTGCCTGTTTCAATTAAATGTAAGTAACATTGTAATTACATTGACATGGATATAAAAAAACAATAGTGCAAAAAGTATATTTCTTACTGCACTAACTGTTACTTCATTTGTGTTTGAATGCAAACCATTTTTTCATAATGTAACAGTTGGACTCTTTGTTGCAGAAAACTCAGTATGTGATTTGTTATTGATATTTATGGCCATATTTACATTATTCATATTTTTTTATTGAAACAAAAATAAATATAACAGGATAGAAAGAATAGATCTGTCACTTCATTTATCCAGATTCCCCCACGGTGGGAGGGGGTGGGATGGGGATAGGTGGTGGGCTGGTCTTAAACATTACACTCCCGGGCTGAAAATGGATCCCACTCCGGCCCTGCTGAAGAGTGTTCAAGCTTCTTCTCCTGTGTTCTTCTGTACAGATGTGATTTACTCGTCCTTCAGCCTGAGGTTCATTCATTACACTTTTTGGTGTGAAAGGCTTTTACATTTGCTTAAATATAACTTATTGTATTAAAAACAAACAATCAAGCCCTGCTCATATTTAAAAAGTAACGCAACAGAAATGTAACGCATTACTTTCCATAAAAAGTAACTAAGTAATGTAATTAGTTACTTTTATAGGGAGTAACGCAATATTGTAACGCGTTACTTTTAAAAGTAACTTTCCCCAACACTGGCGCCAAATGAGTCGCTGTAGAAACCGAATACTTCAATGGTTACAGTGCGCTCAACATGAGAACCAACGCAAACGCAACGACATGTGAAATAAACGTCCTCATGTATTAAAGAAGAGAGGTTTGATTAAGTGCTGGAAACAGCGGAAGATGGGCACAGAACGATAACAAAACTCAGAGACATTTAGCAACAGCTGTATTGTGCAAACTACTTCATAGAGATGTTTAGACAGCTATAGAAGAATTAATGTTCACGTTTTTATATATATTTAACTTATCTCAGCTTAAGTTTTATATTATATTATATTATATCAGTTTTAATAGTTTGTTTTGTTTTGATATTATATTATATTATGTTAGGCCTATATTATATTTAAATAATTGACCTTATTTTTTAATGGATTCTCTTGCTCATCAAGACTGTATTTATTTAAAAAAAAAAATACAGATAAAACTGATATTGTGAAATATTATTGCAATATCTAATATTGGTTTCCTATTTTAATACCTATACTTTTAAAAAATATATCACAGGTCCCAAAACATGTAAAGCAGTACAACTGTTTCCAACATTGATTAAAAATCTGCATTTTACAATGATTTCTGAAGGATAATGTGACACTGAAGATTGCAGTAATTCAGCTTTGCATCACAGGAATTAATTATATTTTAAAGTATATTAAAATAGAAATCATTTATTTTAAATTGCAATATTTTACAATATTATTTTGTGAAATAATATTCAGTATTTTTTATCAAATAGAGACACTTCTTTAAAAACCTTACTTCCGAACAGCAGTGTATTATACTGTAAAAAAGGTAACGAAATGTAATGTACATCATTTAGTTACATCAAAGGTCAAATCAAATATAAAAAGCACATTAAAGTTACAAGTTACACACTTTTTGTGCAGGTCTGGTATAAAGAATGATTTTGCTCAGGCGAATGAAATGTCCACCCAATAGAAAAAAGTTTTTAAAAATTAGAGGGAACAGTGCTCCCACGGGTCCTTAACTTTGATACAACTAAATTGAAGAGTTTTTAAAGGCCTTAAAAAGTTTGAATTACGTTAAATGGTATAAGAAAAGTCTTAATAATTTTTCAAATTGCCTTAAATAGATATTAAAAAATCTGCAGAAACCATGTAAATAGTCAAATAAAACTTGATATTTGTGTATTGAAAATGTTTTTGATTGACATTTATGGTCTTTATTTTATTTGGGCTAGTTAGACATTAATTTATATTAATAAGGGCTACCAGGGATTGCAATTTTGCGAGCCCTGTACCTATTTGTTTTCTTTTTATTTATTATACAATTAACAAAAGCAAAAAAAGGCCTCTAACACTAGCATTCTTTATTCTTTTTCTATTCTATCTCCTTTTATTTATTATATAATAAAAAGCCGTGCTATGTGTACTGCGTTAAGCTAAATGAGAGTTGTTATAGCAGCTGCATATCATTGCTCTTTTGTTGATTTTGATTGGTTCCTCATTTGTAAGTCGCTTTGGATAAAAGCGTTTCCTAAATGACTAAATGTAAATCTGCAATGTTACGACACTCAAAGTTCAAATACGAGAGATATTTTCTTGTACAGAATTAGCGTTTTAAGGCCTACAACAAACGGCTGTTAGGGACTACATCGAGCTTTGGTGACATCACAAACTCTGAAACTTACATAGACCCTTAAGTTTTATAAAGTTCGCAATACTAACAAGAATAACTTCAAAGCAATGGACACCTTAAGCCTTAATCCGAAAGCTATTATCCAAAAATAAGGTGGATACCAACTAGGGGTGTGCGATATTGAAAGAAAATGATATCTTGATATTTTGGGGGATTTTGTCGATAACGATAATTAGACGATATTTTGCCGAGTGTGTTATTGTGCTTATATCTGAATACCGTGCACAGCTGCAGTTTATGATATTGTCATAGATCAGTGATTAATGATCTTTCATTTAAGTTTAATTTAGATTTTTACCTTTTATTAAAGCCATTTTGTTTCTAAAAAGTGTACATCTTTTGAGTCAAATTGTTACATTTAACCAGTCAATTAAGATAATACACATTTAGGCTGCTCCCAACCAAATGAAACAGTATTATCAAAATTAATCTCTACAGAAGCTGCATTGAAGGTGTTTAGATGTATCATCACACTGTTTAATGCAGCTAGAGTGCTTTAACCAGTTACAAATGCATTATTTGACATTTTAAACATAAAACATTGAATACTGATATTTAAAATTATAAATAAATAATGGAAATAGACTTTAATGTGAAATTAAACCGCCAGCAGGTGGCAGCACGACACTGTTAACAAGTGAGTCATTGCGACTGAACCGAATCATTTAAACGAGTTCATTGATTCATTCTGTAACGAATCATGAGACTCAAAACATCGCTGTAGCTGTTTGGGATTTTTATTTTTTTGTCAGCGAAATGGAGCAAAAACAGGCAATTATGGTGTCTAAAATGTAAGTCTCTTGATATTAGCTCATTGTTTATTGAACTGTCGTATTATAAATCAATATCACATTTGTAACCGTGCTTATTTTTGAAGAAAGAAAAACTACATTCTTTGTGTTATTTTAATCATATGAAACGTAAATAAATAAATGTTCTGCCCCATATCTTGAATTTTGTGATCACTCTTAATGCATTTTAATCGACTGAATCATGCAGTGAAAGAACACGCTCTAATTACGCGCGTGCACTGTTTAACCCCTTCATCACCGCGCAGGATAATGTATGCGTGCACTATGTAGCTGTGTTTGTTGGGTTTTTGCAAAATACTCGATATTGTCAAATTGCATATCCTTAAAACAACAATTACGATATTATCGCAGACGATATATATCGCACACCCCTAATACCAACATTAAAGTTTCTGCGGATATCATGGTTTAAACATGTTTTTCCGTCACATGCCTAGTAAACATGCAGTGGTCAGGACAAGAGCAAGGATGAGGTCTTACCATAGGAAGAGGGTCCTGGTGATTGAGCAAACGGTTAATGTTGTTGACGATCTCTCGCGGGTCATAGTTGGGGATCTTGCAGGCCCAACCAGTCCCGATACCCTCAGCTCCGTTCACCAGTACCATGGGAATTATGGGTATGTACCACTCTGGCTCCACCTTCTGGTTATCATCATACAGAAACTTCAGCAGGCTGGAGTCCACAGCAGGAAACAGCAGTTTGGCCAAGGGACTGTAAGAAAAGATCAAAACTGATTTATTTAGACAAAGACATAGTTATCAAGCAAAATATAGTTTCTAGGATTCATTTTACATTTTGTGATAGAAGAATTAATGAAATTAAACAGTATGTATTAATAAAAGCATTAGGGCTGCCAAAACGAATCAATAAAATAAATCAATAATGAACAACGAATGGAGACAATGCATCTGAAACATAGCGGAGTGACCAAAGTTGAAGTAAACATGATAATGCTTCATATTACACAATTTAAACAAAAGATTATAGTTTGACACGGCTTGCCCCTCAAGGTGCTTTGACAGATAAATGTGCTGTTTAAAGTGTATGAGACTCAACACTAGGGATGGGCGATATGGGCTTAAAAATATATCACGATATTTCTGGCATTTATTGCGATAACGATATCAATGACGATAATTCAGGGAATCCTGTTTCTTTAGAGAAAGTATTATCTTTTTGTTTTTACCCCAAAATAGGGTTGTTGTGAGCATTACTGAGTACACACGTAATGCAATGACTGTTTAATTCATACTGGACGCCGGAGGGGCCTTGCGCAGAAATTTCACAAATCCATAGCAGAAGTAATACTACTGAAGACGCTCCATGAAGGTAACCAGTTATCGCTGAATAAAACGCACAACGAAGTAAGAGACATTTTAATGATGAAGCTTGAAGACAATTAAACATACGATTGCACAAAATATATAGTTGGTCTGTGTCTTCAATCTTGGGTATTTTTATAGGATGTATATTTTTAATGCAATGCTAATCGACTATAGCCTTTATCACTGTATATAATACTATCATTCTGTTATATGAAACCACGTCTGGTCACAAAATGAAGTATTTCAAACACTCGACTATGTTATTGTTAATTTGGAGGAAAAGCATGTCAATAAATTATATCTTTGTTGGACAAAGATTTGTAAAAGGCTCATACATATGCAAAACTGTATCGCACACATACTGTACTACATTTATTCAGACCGATTTTTTTGTGCACTGTACAGCTATAACCAAACCAGTTACAGATTTTAAAAGGAGCTCGAGCTCATCATTTAGTGATAAACTCCTCAGTTTCACGTCTGCCTTCCGCGATGTCGCTCCGCACTGTCGCACACAGAAATATGTAAACAACTAGACTTTATCGTTATTATCGCGGGAAGACTAATTCTTATCGTGGGGAGAATTTTTACCGGTATATCGCAAACGATAAGATATCGCCCATCCCTACTCAAAACATAACAGCCTTATATACATGTTAGAATGTCACATGACTATTTCCATTCTGCATAAAGGCTCGTCGTGACAGTAAGCGAGTCTTGTTAAAGCACACCCACGCAACAGAGTAAGAGCACAGAAATGATGACTTAAATACACCTTTTGCTATAATTTATCTTGTAAGGTATTAAATATAATGTGGACGAGCAGGGTGGGGCCAAGAGCTGTTAACTTTTGCTTCATCAATCGACTTTTTGGTTTAGAATGTAATGTCTATATTTTAACCTTTTTCTGCACATAATGTATGTGATACAGGTACATGCAATGTTTTGGTTTTCATGCACAGTGTTTGGAGGTATGGTGCCAGTATGTTAAAACAATTAAAACCTTACCTAAGCATAGTGAAGATGTAACGAGGGCTGGCAGCATCTTTGCCGCCGTTGATACGGGTACCAAACTGACCGAGAGGCTGAAGGATGTTGATATTGTTGCTGCCCACAAAGTTCTGGGCCAAATTCACGATAGTCATCATCAGGGCTTGCTGCAGAAAATATACAATTTCTTGTCATAAATCTTTCAATCTGTTCCACTTAATAAATGAGTATTATAATTGAACATTTTCAAATAAATTAATCGAATCATGGTTTTTTTAGTCAAGACTGTTGCATATGATTTCTTGTTAATCAATGCATCAAGAAAACCCCTGTAAATTGCTACATCAGTAAGGACTAAGAATAAATAAAAGCAGCAAAGCAAAGTTCGCTACAAACTTCGCCGTGATGGTATGCAGACATCTCAGCCACAGATCCAGCAAGCTGGGCCACCTTGACTTCCCTTTTATCATTCCTCTTCATACAGGTAAACAACACCTTCCTCGCACCCGGCTTCATACCTGCATACAGCAGATGAACGCAGACATTTGGTACAGAAGCCCAGTTAAACCACAGACAAGCAGCCAATCTACATCAATATCACTTTAGTCATACATAATCAGGACAGTAAAGAAAACAAAAATCACTCAAGGTAAGAAGAGAAACTCGTTTCAACATAACTGAAGATACACACCATCAACAAGCGATGGAATTGAACGCTCATTGTCAGAATTGGAGAAGAGGATGAGTTCTTTATTGATGAAGTCATTGTAGGACAGGTGTCGTGTTGATGTGCCATATAGGAATTGCTGTGATGAGACAAAGACGTTCACAATGAATGATCAGACAATCATTAATTTCCTAAAAGTAGTCACTCAAACTTGACAGTAAAGAAGAGAAGAATTTCAATATAAAAGTTCAGTCTAAAGGAAATACAAGTTGGTTAAGACAAACTTTAAATGTTGGTTTTGCCATGTTTAAAAGAACCTCAAACAGTCTTGACACTTGAAGTTTTAGTTAATTTCTGTGATTAACATTTGTTATTTAACACATACAAAAAATATTAATGCAATTAATGCAACATCCATTTTTCAATTTCCTGAAATAACAATGCTAACATCTTTTAAGAGCAGTGATGACATCTCAGAGATGCAAACAGGTAAGGGGGGGGGGGGGGGGTGAGAACGGGGGGCATGCTCCACATGGAATTTTTTTTAAGATATGCGTTTTACATGCTCATTTGTATTTACTTTAAACTATTTACAAATATATATTTTATTACCTTATATGAAAAATGAAATGTTTCACTAAATAAATAAGAAATAATATATTGTTGCAACATTTTACAAAAATCAAGATTGAATATATTTGGTCAAAATTCAATGTTATAAAAGATGAAGTGCTACGCAGGCTATTTAAGACAATATTGGCTGATTAAATGGCAATGCTGACCTAAAATGCTAAATGTTTGCCCTCTCTGGCTCGATAACACTTTTTCAGAACCGATACCGATCCAATACCAAAAATTCAGAGTATCTGCCGATACCGATACGATACCAGAGCAGTTTCTTTTTTTAAATCAGTGTAGCATTTATATCTCTCAGTGTGTGTTGAGCTGCTCATCACTCTTTTGTGTTTTACACACAATCTACTAAATATAGACAACTTTACTGTAAAGAAAAACAACAAATGAATGAATATGTAATTATAACCTATGACAAAAATACTTTTAGAAACTAGGTTAGTGGATAATTCAGTAGCAAAAGTTACTCTAGAAAAATCACGAGTGCACAATAATTTTATCAAATATAAAACTAGTAAAGAAAATGTTATTGGGGAACAAAGAAAATTGAATAAGTGTAGGACTAAATCTGGTAAAAATTATATATTGCTCTTTGTATTGTTGTAAAATACATTCATGGAAAACAAGCAATATATTTATATATAAATATATATACTGTAAAATTAAAAGACATTTTAATGTTAAATGTACTGCACAGTAATGAGGCAGAAACATATGACAGATGAGATGTACAAGAATGGCTATTAATAATCTTTCATTGCGCAAAAATATTATAATACGAAAGGCTCCAATACAGAGCGGTATAAAGCACTTATGCGCATCCAGTGCACAGAATGCACTTGAAGCAACACTGAGTCACAGCGCTCCGGAGTCCGCATAGAGAAGCTCAAAGCACAAAGGAAAGAGATATGAATGCGTAGTGTATTAAATCTGTGCCACAGTTTATTGAGCCTTTTCTTTTAACTGTTTTAAACGTCAGTTCCTGTGCTTTTGAAGAACCATTCATAGTGCTCTCTACAACAGTGTTGTGATCTAACAGACACCCGGTTGAAAGTAACATGATTTAGAAACAGCACGAGACTCTAGCTAGATAAAATCCTTTTATGATAAACCATTGAACTTTATTTTATCAAGTATAATAGGAACAGCGGAGAGAGTTTTGTCGTCTTGACTCTAGTAATAAAGGATGACAGACAGCTGCAGTGGAGAGAAGTGTTTACGTGAACTTGACTTAAATATTCATCTGTACCTCACATTAAACTATGTAACGGCATAGTGCATGAAAACTTTATGGTGTTTTATAATGTGTTTGTGGCTTTTGTGGGGCTTAACAATAACACAATAGTAGCTATGCAGGATCGGATCGTCAGACCGATACCCGATCCAGCATAAAATGCCAGTATCGAAGCGATACCGGTCCTGAATATCGGATCGGCGCACCCCTACAAATAAGACCAGTCTATCTTTTCATAACTGAATATAAAAAGTTATGACCAGTCTACAACCAGCCCCAGTTCTTTATTTACTCCTGTAAGATCACGAGTACCCTTGTAAGACCCCCCCCCCCCCCCCCTCATTAAAACACTTTCTCAGTGGAGCTAAACTAATCTCATAGGTGATCTAATTTGATCTTGAAAAAGTGAGTTGTGTGAGGAGGTGAGGAGTTTGCATCTAAAGGTCACTGTTCTGCAGATTTCAGAATTTCCTGAAAAGTACATTTACATTTAGTCATTCAGCAGACGCTTTTATCCATAACGACTTACAAATGAGGACAATACAAGCAATTAAACCAACAAAAGAGCAATGATATGTAAATGCTGTGACAAGTCTTAGTTAGTCTAAAGCCCGGCTCACACTGTGCGATTATTTAAAAGTCCTTTAGGATTGTACTTGTCAGACTGTCCGAACATGATGATCATGTCACACTGCGGGATCTCAGTTGTCATTAATGTCAGACTGTACGACAGTCAAGATGAGTTAAAAACGGGTGCGTGCAAGAAAATTGTCCGGAGTTTAACGTTATCAACCCACAACGTTCAGTGACTGCGAGCTGCGTTGCACACGAGACCGAAATGTTGGCTATCATGAAAAGTATATGAATGGTGGCAATACCGGCGTATTTAAGTAAGAATAGTGTATGCAGCTCTACACACCCACATGAAAACAGCGGTGCAACCAGTGTTTATATAGAAAAGACAACATATCAGATGAATTCCGTGATGGACATGGGCGCCGGAGTTTATGGCTGATAGAATAATTCTCTAGCATTAATTCTGCTCATAGCTCGTCTTGAAAAACGGAGACAGTTGGACATTCATCGTAGGGGTAGTCACACTGTGCACCAAATCTTCTGACACTGCCATTGATCGCAACGCCATTAATCGGCTTGGTGAACATGTCAAACCAGTGATCAAAGACTACAGATTTTAGCCGAGGATTATAAGAATCTTTTAGGATTTTCAGGATTTGTCTCAGACGACCAAATCGTGGCCAAAATCGCACGGTGTGAGCCGGGCTTAATGCAATACACATAGCAAGGTTTTAGTAGCTAGAATAGAAATAGTATAGAGAACACTAGTGTTAGATGTTCTTATTTGTTTTTGTTTTGAATTAATACAAATAAAATAAAGTCGAAATAATAGAAAAGAATAGAGAATGCTAGTATTAGTGGGTCATTTTTTATAATAAATAAAAAGAAAACAAGTAGATAGAACAAAACCAGAATAGAGAATACTAGTGTTAGAGTCATTTTAAAAATAAAATAAAAAATAAAACAAGTAGTTTATAGGTCAATAACTAGTTCACATGTAGCTTACGAGTAAAGTAGGCTGGTGTCTTTGTTTAGGGATGGAACTAAACTCTAGCACCGTGTCCTAACTACATTTACATTTATGCATTTAGCAGACGCTTTTATCCAAAGCCACTTACAGGCTATACATTTATTGTCAGTATGTGTGTTCCCTGGGAATTGAACCCACAACATTCACGCTGCTAACACAATGCTCTACCACTGAGCCACAGGAACACAGGGGAACGCAGGAATATATATATATATATATTTAAACTCATATTAGACACGTTTAACTTTGAATAAAGCACATAATCACCTGAGATCATCTACTGTCATGTAGTTTGTATGTTGTTGTTCCAGCCACGACGTCGCAGAAATAGAAACCGTTTCTAAATTAGAAATTTTAGCGTGTCGCTATCGCGGCTAGTTAGGACAGAAACTCTGATTAACATGGAAAAGATACCTTTTATCGCGTGTCGTGGCGTGTATTTAGGACACGGTGTTAAGGACACCGTCCCTCCGTGATCCTTGTTTAGATTACGCAGTGATTCATTCACAGATAGAAATCCATCCAGATTTAAAGGGGGCATTCAAACAGTACCCAAGATGCCAGGAAGTACTTACAGGGTTTCTGCAAGGTTTAGTCAGTCAAATTTAAGACCTTTTTATGACCATTATGATTTAAATTTATGACCTACACAAATTACGTGCTACGAACTACACGAACAAAACTGATCGATCGCCTGCACCCGCTGCAGACCTTTTACAGCAACTTTATGCTTTTCTGACTTTGCATGCGACTGTAAGGATTTTATGCCTAAACTAGACAGCTCCAACGCCTTCTTACACCGTGTGTAATAGGCTTGATACCGATTGTTTGCGACGGGCTTGAGCCAACTACTAACCGCACCGTCTTCGAGCCATAGCCCGTTAAATGTACACTTTCCTATTGTGATAGACCGGGAGATTTCAGTTAAACCAAGCAGTGACTCAACGACATACAGTAATAAGCTGAGGAGACTCTTGTGAACATAGACTGTAGGCCTAGGCTACATTAGAACATTGGCAGTGAAGCTTGGGAGTTCGCGCGGGTTTCTGTGAAAGTCCTTTGCTGCACTGCCACATGGACCTTGTAGTTCTGGAACGCTGTGATTAGTGCTGGGCGGTATGAGCAAAAATGTATAATCACAGTATTTTTCTAAAATTATACGTTTTCACGGTATATGACGGTATTTTTTTTGTATATGAGGGTGTTAACCCATTTTCTACTGACTGAGAGAGGAAAAAAACTGCAGTTGATTGACTTAGAATGCCATATTTTAGTGTCATGATGAGTGAATATTGTAGAAAAAGAGGCTAATGAGGTTCAAAGGTGGCATGAGTGAAATTAAATTCATAGAATCATGTGGACATTAATGTTTTAAATATACATTTGCTTTTAGAGATGAACGGCTCAGCTGTTACTTTTTTTGAACTATTTTCGTTGTGTATTAATCAATTATATTCACATTTGCAAAACTCACCTTTATAATTAGTAATAGCTGTCACTCTCCTGATCTGTGTGGGCGCACAGAAATTGAGTGCGGAGTGAGTGAGTTCAAGACTCAAAAGCACGTGCAAATGTGATACATTCGGTCGGAACCTGCGGAATGAGTATAATTATTTTAATAGCCCACAACCCGCGCCGAAATTCAAGTTCGCTCTGTGTTCTCTGCTAAGAACCGACTGTGAATGATGCGAGCGGCGTTTCTATTGTTGTCAGTGAGATTCTGCAGCCAGGCGGGGATGAACAAAACAGTTCGCTACATGTTTCACATGTTTCTTTCACCAGTAATCCCTTGATAGCATTTAAATGGGTGAACACGGAGCAGTTTTTCCGTGAGCGGGAATGTAAAACCCGGAGTGGATCCAGAGCGGTAGTGATTACAGAACGCTTAGAGTGGGAGAGAGGAAACGTGCTTTAATCCACTCCAGGCTTTGATCACATCCCCCTCAAGCAGACTGAATACACCTTGTAATTACGGTCTTAAAATTAAAAAAGTGAATTTAAGAAGCGCGGGAACCCTGCAATTGACGGGAAATCGTCGTCTCGACGGAGAACTGTTGTGTTGTGAGAGTCGCGGGAGCTGATGGCAGCGGTCGGTGATATGTGGTGCGGTCGTTGTGGATATTGTGGATGACTTCTCTCTCATCACATTCTACTAGTGCTTCAGTTTCTGAACTTTCACGCTTAGCAAACATAAAGCTGTATCTCGTCAAAATGCAACAGTGATAAGAGACCCCTCTCTAACAGTGTCGCGTTCCGAACGTTATTTAAATGACACCGGTATTGCGGTATTTAAGAAATTCATATCAATAAGAAAAATAAACCCGGTATGCGGTATGAACCGGTTATACCGCCAGCACTAGCTGTGATACACCCAGATTCCTCAGATAGAACTACAACAGGCGAACGAATGAAAGCCGCCGCCAGCGCATTTTCGGGGGAGGGGGAAGGCAATGGTTAGAACAAGCATATCAATTTAAGACGTGGCTAAATGTAATTTATGACCTTGTATGGAAAATCCGGATGTTTTTATGACTTTTTAGGGCCTACAATCTTATTATTAAATTTAAGACGTTTTATGACTTTGTATGACTCCGCGGAAACCCTGTACTTAATTTCACTATTTCTGTTTTAAAAGTGATATGTCCACATTAATTGAGAGCTGTACCTCAGGCAGCCCATGCATCCTCCTCTGCCGTCTGTCCTCCATGAAATTAGTCAGCCACTCTTTCCTGTCATCTGTTTTCTTCTTACTGAAGGCCTGAGCAAGAGTTCACACACAGTGTTACCCAATATGTCAAAGTAATATCTGAATAAATGTAATGTTGCACGCACCAAACGTAGTACAAACAAGACCAGCAGTGACCAACTAACCAGTGTGATGGCGGAGTCATCTTCAGTGCCATTGTACTTGAACATAATTCGATGTCTCTCCATTTCAGCAAAATATTCCTTTGCTTCTTTGCTTGTACTGGTACCCAAACCTGACAAACATGCAGCAAACATTTAGTCCTAAATGCTGCTTGTTTTTAGATGGTAACTGTTAGTAGAAACTTAAAAGTAGTAAGCAGAAAACAAACCTTTGTAGTACTTTATGTGCCACGTTTTATAATTGTCTGTGTGCTTCTTCCATTCTTCAAATTCTGGGATGCTGTAGAATGATACTCCCTGTTTATTCTTGCTGGCCTAAAGAGAAACATTTTGAAACAAGTATAAAAACCTGAAACAGCACTGATGAACAGAACATTTTCTTATTATTGGATGATTATCATACCTTTACAATGGGTGTGATGAACTCCTCCAGGAAGGTGTGCTTGAGCAGAGATGGCCAGTTGTGATGGAAGAAGTTAATGAGAAGACCCTTGATGTGAGAGCCATCTTGATCCTGATAGTACACACAATAGAAATTATGCATACAGGTATAGGGAACATCTCTGCAAACTTAGACAAAACAGTCAGATGAAGACCAACTAAAGCACATAATCGCACCTGATCGGTCATGATCATAATCTTCCCATAGCGTAAGCTCTTCAGGGAGTCTGGGTCTTCGTAGCTCTTCTTGTACTGGAGACCCACAATTTTAATGATGTTGTTGATTTCTGCGTTCTCCATGATCTACAATCGAAACGAGGTCAACATCCAGTTCAAAAAAATCAGAACATGCAGCAAACGTGTGAACCGAAGAGATTTAAAGCAGTGGTCTCAAACTCAATTCCTGGAGTGTTGCAGCTCGGTACAGTTTAGCTCCAAATCACACCGTCTTGGAAGTTTCTAGCAATCCTGAAGAGCTTGATTAGCTGGATCATGTGTGTTTGATTAGGGTTGGAGCTAAACTGTGCAGAGCTGTGGCCCTCCAGGAATTGAGTTTAAGACCAATTACTTAAAGTGTCATGAAACCCCCTTGTTTCAGCACTGGTCTTTCACACTTTAGATCTGAAAAAGGCTGTGGAAAAGTGGGAGTGTAGAGGGTGGGAAGAGGGGAGAAAACAACCAATAAATCAGACCTATAACACACTCATTATACAGACAAATTAATATTAAAATATCTTTAAAGCAAACAGAAAGAATAAAGGCAGTCACTTTTTGTTTACTCTACTTTTAATTTCCGGTCTATATATGTGACCCTGGACCAGAAAACCAGTCATACGGGTCAATTTTTCGAAATTGAGATTATACATCATCTGAAAGTGGAATAAAATCCAATATGAAGACAATATTTGTCTGAGATACAACTATTTGAAAATATGCATTTTGAGAGTGCAAAAAACTCAAAATATTGAGCAAATCGCCTTTAAAGTTGTCCAAATGAAGTTCTTAGCACATTACTAATCAAAAATTAAGTTTTGATATATTTACAATAGTACATTTACAAAATATCTTCATGGAACATTATCTTTACTTAATGTCCTAATGATTTTTGGTAGTGATCGACCGATATTGCTTTTTTAAAACCGATACCGATAATTTGTACGTTTATGTACCGATAACCGATATGCAGAACCGATATTTATTTACTGTTATAAAGTAATATATAACTGAGTGAAGTCCATTCTTCACTTTCAGTCATCTTAACAACAACAAAAAACTGTTGAAAATTAACATTTTCATGTAAAATTTAATCTTCAAATTACAACAATAAAAACATTTTATTTATAAAAGCATCATCAGCAACACTGATATTAACAATAAGCAAAATAATGTCTAATGTTTTCAAATGGAGAAAATAAAGGACAGAAGTCATATCAACTTCATTTTAAACTACAGTTTTAGGTTTAAACGCTGTTTAATAGACTAAAGAGTGAAGAATAATTCACTGAATAATATTCTCTGGAATATTGAAATAAGCTATAACAAACAAAACATTGTATTTTATTGCATTTCTTAACTGTTTTATCAGAATTATTAAAATGTTTTTTGTCATTCTAGAATTATGAAAAACTGCTGACAGCGCGGTTTATTATTTACACAGAACTATACTCAAACTGCGATCGCTTGTGGAGATAATAAATCATTAATTTAGATAGATTTATTTAGATGTTTATTGGTTTATTGGAAAATAATGGTTTCTATAGTAAATGTTAATATAATTTAGTGTGTTTCAAACGAGTGAATCTTGTATAAAAGTTACATGCGGTGGTCGTGCTGGAGCTTCTCCTGAGTGAACCGTGTCCACTGCTCCAGGTGTGTGTGTGTGTGTGTGTGTGTGTGTGTGCTCCCGGTGTGTGTGTGTGTGTGTGTGTGTGTGTGTGTGTGTGTGTGTTGTGTGTGTGTGTGTGTGTGTGTGTGTGTGTGTGTGTGTGTGTTGTGTGTGTGTGTGTGTGTGTGTGTGTGTGTGTGTGTGTGTGTCCACTTCTCCAAGTGTATGTGCACTTGGATGGGTCAAATACAGAGAACACATTTCACTGCTAGTTATACTCTGTATAATTGTGTATGTGACAAATAAAAAAAATATATATATATATATTAAAAACCGATAACCGATAATGGTAAAATGCTTAAATATCGGTAAACCGATATATGGGTCGATCTCTAATTTTTGGCATAAAAGAAAAAATCGATAATTTTGACCCATACAATGTATTTTTGGCTATTGCTACAAATATACACCAGCGACTAAAGACTGGTTTTGTGGTCCAGGGTTACATATTATTGTTTGCTGTGTATCACAATAATCCATTGTGTCATCCCTTTCATGATCAGACATACCGCTGTATCAGTACCCTAATTTGTGCATATTATATTTTAAGAAGACGTGATATGTGCACATATCACGTTTGGTTCAATGTTTGGAGCACCAGAGAATATAAAATATGAATGAGGCAGGCTTGCTCCGGTCCGGCTATGAATTATGATCTGCACAGTGAGTGTTGTTAAACTCATCGCAGCATTCAGCGCAGAAACCGCTCTCTCATGCGCACTCCACGTGTTGTTATATTAAATATTGTTACGGTCATGTTTACAGAGATGATTTAACAGCGCGGAAGCTCTTTCATGAGATTTGAATTCTCTGCTGTAAGACGATCTCATGCATAATACAGTGCAGTGACTGGATGATAAGAGTTCATTCTCATGAATAATACTGAGGAAAGCTCAGAAAACTGACGATGTAGACGTGTACTCTGCAGCCACGGCAGCCAATCACCACTGCAAATTAGCGCAAATACGTCACTTTTCGTGATGTTGGTTCAACTTTTCTTTTTGAACCGGAAGAATGAAATTGCTACAAAAAATATATAAAAAATAACCACTTTTACCTTAATAATAGACATAATGAGTAGGGGTGGGAGAAAAAAATCGATCCATCGATGCATCGCGATTCTCTCTCTAACGATTCTGAGCTTAGTTTTTAACCAGATGTGCGATGACGCTGATATTTCTTTAGGAACACCTGTATTCTGCTTGCCTCCAATTCCTCACACACATACACCACTCGAACCTTACGTCAAATAATCTTTCATAAAGTTTGGAAAGGCTGAAGCGAATTACAAGGACATTCACGGGCTTCATTGCAATGTGAGAGCATTTTGATGTTACACTTAAAGTGTGCTGTAGTTTCCTTACAAATGCTCAACGAAGTCATGATTTATGTGGTTTGGAATGCACTAGACTTATATATTTAAAATATGAAACTCCCTAACAGAAGGCTGCTTTCAATTTCATATGCTGACTGACGCGCGCTTCGTTTGTGTCGACTGCTCGCGCATGCGGCTGTGCGCGACTCCGTGTAAGTGGTTTAATGTACTTGCGTCTCAAAATGGTTTTATGATGCAAAATTAATGTAAACACAGCCAGTTATGTCTTAAGGGATTAAACGGACAGGACAAACCACATTACTTCTTATATTTCAAAAGAGATCCGTGCGTGAATGCAGATCTCCCGCTGTCTATGTCATAGTAAAAAAACAACAGTAAAGATGAAGAAAAATCACTCGCAGTTCTTGAAAGGAAAACGTTCAGATAATCTTAAACACTGAAAGCACTCTTTGTTTGTTATATGTTTCTATGCTCCTCTTTATTATTTGCTACTTGCTTGTATGTTTTGAAGTTATATTAGTTTAAAATTCTTAACATACAACTGTTTACATTTTTTTTATTTGTAATTATTTTTAAAAGCAGGCCTACTTAATTACTTATGTAAGGATATGTAAATGTAGGGTGTTTAAGATTCTCAAGTCGGTAAACTAATAATTAATTAATGGGGGGGGGGGTGTAGATCAAGAATCGTTCAGGAATCGGATTGTGACTCCCAGAATCGGAATCGGTTTGTGAGGTAACTATAGATTACCACCCCTAATAATGAGTGCTATTGTTGTTTTCACTGATGTGCAACCTGTTCATATATGTTTACGTCTCAAAAAGTGCGTGTGACGAGTAGGGCGGGGCCGAGAGCCGTGGGAACGGAGCGAGGCCGGTGGAGTAAATGGTAATGAATGACACCTGCGCCACTCACCGGTCTCGAGTCCCACGGAGGAGCTACGGAAGGAATAAAAGGAGGAGTGACGACAGTGAAAGACAAGAGGACCAGGCCTGGAATTTAGTTTGTGTTTTGTGTGCGGCAGTCGTCCGTGAGGGGCTGCCGCTTTTATTTTGTGTTTGTTTATTTGAGTATTAAAGTCTTTAAATGTTTGCCGGTTCCCGCCTCCTTCTTCCCGTATCTACGAACTTCATTACATTGGTGCCGAAACCGGGAGGAAGAAGGGACACACTGTCAGAGAGCCCTCGTGCTGAGGGGGATCGCGGTGCTGAGGAGTTCGGGCAGCAGGAAGAAGCGGAGACCGCCAGTGGCTGCCCGAGGCGGTGGTGCTGGAGCAATGGAAGATCAGGTGGGACGGAAGGCTCGCTGCCTTGCTCTGGACGAGGAGGGGTGGCTGCCGTCCGAGAGGGAGCGGAGGAGTCGGCGCCGTTCGCCAGAGGCCGGAGCCTGCTGCCATCCACCATGTCTGGGGAGGAGCAGGGAACGGGGGACTCGCTGCCGGCTGCCCTCGACCGGAGGAGCCATCGCCGTCCGCCAGGAGGCGGAGGAGCATCGGGCCGTCCACCAAAGAGGTCCAGTACCATCGCATGGCACCGCGAGTGAGCCGCTCAGCTGGTTGAGGACCGAGCGGCAGTGTGTCCGGGAACCGGACCGAGATGTTTTTTTTTTTTTCTCTCTCCCCTCTCTCTTCTCTGTCACTCCTCATCCTTCCGTCTCCTTTTCTCTCGCCTCATCTGTCCTTACCCCCAGGTACGCCGCGGCCGCCCTGACGGGCTCCCCCGGGAGAGGGGGGAGGGGGGGAGTAGAGCGCAGTCTCGTGGGTACCCCCCGGCCTGCGAGGGGCGATGGGGGTATGTGGCGAGTGGGGCGGGGCCGAGAGCCGTGGGAACGGAGCGAGGCCGGTGGAGTAAATGGTAATGAACGACACCTGCGCCACTCACCGGTCTCGAGTCCCACGGAGGAGCTTCGGAAGGAATAAAAGGAGGAGTGACGACAGTGAAAGACGAGAGAGGACCAGGCCTGGAATTTTAGTTTGTGTTTTGTGTGCGGCAGTCGTCCGTGAGGGGCTGCCGCTTTTCTGTTATGTTTGTTTATTTTATTATTAAAGTGGTTTAAATGTTCGCCGGTTCCCGACTCCTTCCCGTATTTACGAACTGTGTTACAGTGCGTTTTAGGGTTTCATGACACTTTAACGATGAGACATTTTAAAATATTGTCAATATTCATCCTCAGCTCTTAATTTTTTATTATGGTTTGTCTTTTTGTGTCAAGGTTCCTGGAGCTCACCTGTTTGTGTGTGGCCTCCCTCACGTTGAGGATCTTTCCTCGGAGTGGAAACACTCCATATCGATCTCTCCCAATCACTCCTAAACCGGACACAGCCAGGGACTTGGCTGAGTCTCCCTCAGTCAGGATCAGAGTGCAGTCTGAGGAGTGTTTCCCCCCTAAACGACAGAGACAGTTACTCACTTCAAACAGCTTGTTCTTATTTACAGTAAGAATTCATCAGCCAAACACCGAAGCTCGGGAAATAAAACGGCAAATAGTACCAAATGAAGATTTTTTTCACATTAATGTAAAAGACATGAATGTTTCGACACAAATATTTGGCAGATGTGAGTTGCTTGTTTAGACCAGGAAGGCAACTCAAAGGATGTGGTACATATAATATGCCATTATCAAAATGCTGATTTATTTATATTTTTTCTTTTTTAATAATATTCTTATGTTGGTTTCAGTATTTAATTTGCTATGCGCTGATATTTGCTATAGCTGTTGCAACTTTCCATTTCTGACACTCGCTTGTCACAGAGAAAGAACGTCAAACAGTCGTTTTTTTTCACTCGGCTTGGTGTGAACAGGTCTAAAAGGTAAGTTTCTTTATGCAAGATATTATATTTTTTTCAGATTTGTATTTATTTTTTGATCAAACATTTAGATATTTCTAGACAGTTTCCACAAAATTGAACCAAACATTCAAATAACACTAGCAAACATCCAGATAATTTAAATAAAAATTGCATTGCATAAGTCGATTTATACAGATTATTCAATCATCAAAATAAACAGTAAGTTGAAGTAGGAAAGAGATTGTATCCAAAAGTGGAAGTAGCTCAAATCTCTTTTAACATTTACTGCAGTTTTTGGTGCTGTTGTACAAAGATGCAAATCCAACCGCGTTTTTACAAGTTTAAGTTTTTACAGCTTGATAAGTCTTGTGCCCATACTTTACAAGCTTCGTTTTATTGTGTGCCTTATGAAAAGAAATCATTTCATTAAATATACTGAGATGTATACCGTATATTGCCATTCAGTCTAAAACAAAATACAGATACAGATATCACCCACCCTAACGAGCAAACCATGATCTTTGAGATCTGCTGTGACAGCTGAAGAGAGTGGTTTATCTGTCATGGGCTTACCAGCATCATTGGCGTCATCTAGTTTGGGGATCCCTTTAATCTTGCTATATTTGACAGAGGAGCATTTCTTGTTTAGCTGCGTCTGGGCCTTAAACTTCACCCAGTTCAGAATGCTCTCCACGATACCACAGTTTGTAGCCTACGATGGGACAAATCAATCAGACATTGCCACAACATAACTCATATTAAAGACATAACTGACATAATATTTATTTATTTTATTTTGTTACTTGTTTTCTCATACACAATTCCCTGGTCACAGCTTCAGTTTCATGTTGACTTCAAAAGCATGCAATTGTTTTTGTTATATCTATAAAGCCAGAATGTCTTAATGATGAGAGGAACTCTAAATTAAAATGTGATACAATAAGAGCAAAGTTTTACTGTTACAATAAGTGCTACATTTAATGTAAGATATGTGTCAGAATCATGATAGGAGATCATCACACACTTACAGCTTTGACGAATTTCTCGGAGAGAACACATTTGGAGCCAAAGCTTTTGGTCTGTAGAGTCATGTTCTCCTTGGTCTGGGAATCAAAGGTTGGGTTCTCGATAAGGGCATTCACAAATACCCACACATGGTTTTTAACCTGAAATTAAAAAAGATTCTCTTAGATCTGTTAAGAGACCAAAGAACCAAATATTCAAGTGTCTGGACAGACATTTTATCATATCAGTGTGTTGAACTGTGAATATACACCTGAAATGGTTTCACAGAGACTCCAGCTTTGTTCTTCTTCTTGACCACTTCAATTAGTTTCGTCACTATTTGGTCCACAACATAGTCAACATGTCTTCCTCCCTAACATATCACACAGCTCATGAGTATCACACATGACTTTAAAAGAAGCATTGTAACACCAGAACAGTAATCAGAAATCACAAGTGCAGCAGAAGTGCTGATAAGACTATAGCAGACCATGCAATTTGTTTGTTTTACCTCTAAAATTACAACTTTAAATTCAACCCCTTTAAAGCACCACTTCCATCTCTAATATCAGTAATGAGTAACAGTGTTTCAGAAACCTTGGTGGTGGCAATGCTGTTGGCGAAGCTGATTTGCTGGAAGCCCTTCTCACTCATGGTGAGACACACTTCCCAGCGCTCATTCACCACCTCATTCACCACCTTCAGAGCAACCCCTGTCTCGTCCAGTTTATCCTTCACATACAGATCCACATAACTGCGGAAACCATTCACCTGCAGCACGAGACACAAACACAGATGCTCATGAGAGAGATGGCAGTCTAAAAACATTAATGTCTGTTTGATTTAAAGGGGTCATGACATGAGAAACCAAATGTCCCTTAATCTTTTGTATTTGTAACTTTTATATTAACGTTCGCGTCTTTGTACAGACATCAGAAGGATCACAGCGTAAAGAACAAGTGGAGAGTTTATTTTTAATGGCATCTCAGATCGTGTCTTAAGGAGGATTGATCTGTGGATTTTGTTTTATGAACGAGGCACAAAGTGGCAAAATGGAGAGTTCACAAAGAAGCATTTGTTGAAAGATTAAGGGGTACTAGATCTGACTGCTTCAACCGCAAGTAAATTATTTCATATCGTTTTCTCTGGAAATTAACATTTTATTTTGATTATGTTGTCAAAAAAACTCAAAACATGCAATAGTGAGGGGACGTTGACAATGTTTCGTATGCAATGACGTTAGCCAATCATAACAATGGCCAATTACTTAGAAGCCTTAAAGCAGTAGTTTTCAAACCTGTCCAGCAAGCTCCCCTGCCCTGCACTTTTTGTATGTCTCCCTTATCAGACACACCTGATTCAACTCATCAGCTCGTTAGTAGGGACTGCAAGACCTGAATTGGGTGTGTTTGACAAGGGAGACATACAAAATGTAGAGGACAGGGGTGCTTGCAGGACAGGTTTGAAAACCACTGCCTTAAAGGTGCAGTGTGTAGTTTTTAGTGGCATCTAGCGGTTGAGTTTGCGAATTGCAACCAACGGCTCAGTCCTCCGCTCACCCCTCCCTTTAGAGAAGCTACGGTGGCCGATACAGGGCTAAGATTTTCCGCGAGAACAACATAGTGACGATACGCGCTCTGTAGAGCAGTTTGTCCGTTTAGGGCTACTGTAGAAACATGATGGCGACTTCCATGTGAGGGGACCCGCGGTATATGTAGTTATAAATCGCTCATTCTAAGGTAATAAAAACATAACAGTTCATTAAGTAAGGTCTTTATACTCCTCTGAAAACGTAGTTATGTATATTATATTGCATTTCTGTCTATAGATTATCCTAAATATTACACAGTGCACCTTTAAAGGATCTGCCCCTTAAAACAGGTCGTTTTAAGCAGAGGGTTAAAAATAATAATTTTTCCACGTATGTATTAGTTTTTTTTGTGCCAAACACTTTATTAACATTATAAGTAAACCTCAAGGAACATTAATAAAAAAAATCCATGTCATGACCCCTTTAAAGAAGAATATTGTCACACTGTTGTCAAGAAAGCACATTTAGCACTTTTTTACATATGGGAATGAGAGGTGACTTACAGGTAGCTTCTTTCCGTTGAGCATGACTTTAACACCCTTACAAGAGCCGGCCACATCATACGCCCTACGTGTGAGCAGAGCCACAATGTCCTTTTCCAGTTTCTCCATCTTGAATTTGGTCAGATCAGGATGGAACGTGACACATGTAAAGTCTTCACCATCAAAGTGCTTGATCTTCGCCTCACTGGTCTTTCCCATGTTGTTCTGCCATGTCTTTGGAAGAATTAGGATGAGAAAAACATTAAGTAAATATATAACACATCAAGATAGCTGCTATTTTATGACAACCAACCCAGATTTCCTGCATTACAATTTTAAGAAACAGCTGTACCTGTTTGAAACTCCGTTTGTACTCTCTGCAGGCCGTCTCCACTGTAAACTTTGTGCTGAATATGTTACACAGTTTTGCGCCATATCCATTCCTGCCGCCTGATAAACACCAGATTGATGAGTTAAATTCATTTGAACACTTCAATTTAACAAACAGCACAAACACATCTAAATTGCACACTATCTAAGGCTGCATGATCATGACTAAATCATAACTGTTGATTATTTCTCTTGATACTGTAATCTTGATTATAAATGGCAATTAATAAAATGTATTTGTAAGAAGCAAATGAGTGTCATATTCTTTATGCAGCTACAATATTCAAAATATTATTGCAGTCAATAATATAAAAGTATTAAGACAGTGCCTAAACATTCAACTACAAATTCCTCTTAAAAACATAAAAAAACAAAAGCTGTTATTTAAACTGTGAATAAATTATACATAGAAAGCAAGCAACACTGTAATATTAGAACACTAATAATCACTTAAGTTCACTCACTGCAGTTTTACAGTTCCCTATCACGTTCAACGTAACGTCAGAGTGACTGATGTAGTGGGATCTCAGTGAGAGAGCCCAATCACCTTCGAGTGTTTACAAAACAAGCCAATGACAGTTGGCGTGCGTGTTTCGCACAGCAGCTTTTCGCTTCAGAGCCGAGCCTTCTAGGAAGACTGAATCTCTGTGTCTACGAGACAGCCTTGAGTGTTGGTGTTACGGCGCATCAGCGGAGGTTGCTGTCCAGTGCTGCTTCTCTTCGGCGTGCTGCAGCTTTCCATTCTGCGGTCTCGCCACGACCTCCCCTGGGTGCTTCAGCACTATTTAAAAGAGTGTTTTCCCTTTAAAAGAACAAATCTAAAAGAGCTCTACGAGCAACGGGCGTCTTTTTAAAAATGAATGAATGAATGATGCATTTATATAGCGCTTTCATTGTGCATTGCTGTACACCCAAAGCGCTTTACAATCATGTGGGGGGGGGGGGGGGTCTCTCCTCAAACACCACCAGTGTGCAGCATCCACTTGGATGATGCGACGGCTGCCACAGGACAATGGTGCCAGTGCGCTCACCACACACCAGCTACAGGTGGAGAGGAGAGAGAGTCATTGAGCCAATCAAGTGGATGGGGATTATTAGGAGGCCATGTTTGACAAGGGCCAGTGGTGGGAATTTGGGTTTACATGCCTACATGGCCTGCGGGAACATGACCATTGCGATGTTCTAGGTGGGCTACCTCCAGCGGTAGTAAACACCATCACTTCAGCTAGAGCCCCGTCTACAAGACACGCTTACAGGCTGAAATGGAACCTGTTCGTCAATTGGTGCTCTTCCCGCCAGGAAGACCCCCGTAGATACCCGATCAGGGTCGTGCTCTCATTTCTTGCCTCAGATGGCCAGTAACACTGGGACCTGCTCTGTGTCAATCACGCTTGCTGCGCCATTCCCCTTTATGGACCGGATACGTGCGCCTTTATTGCTTCTCAATTCAGTTTCCCTCGACAAACCTTGTTGAAGTTCCTCCCGCACCCTCGGCAGTCTGTGTGTATGCCCAAGGTCAGCCCTGAATGTGTAGTGATTCCCCTTCAGGTGATCCCACATGTGTATTCTTCCACGGTGTGGCTCCCCTCATAGTGAACCAGTGCCTTTCCCTGGCAGAAACCTTCTGCCGTCTCTGCTGTGTATTGATCTCACCAAGGCTTGCTGAGTCTACCTCAGAGACGTCCATTTGTATTACTGCCCTTGGTCAGTCCATATGTGTAATTTCCACATAGTACCTCCTTTATGCAGGATGTGGCTTCCGTAGTGTGCCTGACTTAGGTATGCTTTCCCAGTGTTACCCGCTGTACGGAACAGCAGTGGATGCATCTCTGCCTAAGCCCTGTCCTATCTTCCGTCCCAACTGGTATGGGGGGACTTGCCGGCTTCCGCAGGGCACTGGAGGGGGTCAGCAATAGTGGCGTTTTCATATGGATCCCACTACGTCAGTCACTCAGACGTTATGTCGAACGTGACTGACTGATAGGGAACGTCTCAGTTATGTACGTAACCCTCGTTCCCTTGCTCCTCAGCAAAAAAACTAATGTGCGTTTGCACGCTCTCCTTATATACCCGCGCTGCGGGGCGGGGTGCGCATGGCGAAACACGCACACCAACTGTCATTGGTTTGTTTTGTTAACACTCGAAGGTGATTGGGCTCTCGAGCGAGATCCCACTACGTCAGTCACTCTGACGTTACGTCTTCGTTCCCTCCTTCAGGGAACGAGGGTTACGCACGTAACCGAAATTATTGTTTGAGACCATATGCACTCTCACAAACAATCCTGATATAATCAATGACCTGTCTACACTGTAGAGTAAATCTCTTATTGACACTGTCAACAGCTTGTGAATGCAGAGCTAGCAAAACCAAAACATTTAGTCATTTAGCAGACACTTTTTGCAAAGCGACTTACAAATGAGGACAATAGAAGCAATCAAAACCAACAAATGAGCAAATAATATGTAAGTGCTATGACAAGTCTCAGTTAGCCTAATACAGTACACGTAAGAAGGTGTTTTTATATATATATTTTTTTCATATTCCGTTTTTTCCAGCATAAAAACATTAATTTAATTTATCTTTTAATGAATGAAAATTAAACTAATCTTCAAGTGAAACTGACATTTTATTTTGACGGGTTGCCGTGAATACCTCTATTTCTGTGTGTATACGATATGACGATGATAGTTTTAATCAAATGAAACGGTGAAATGCTCATGAAGTGACTCTCAAAGCAGGTCTGGAGATGTAGTACATGTATTTATGTACTCATTTAGTGAGGCGGCAGACGTTAATATCACCGCAAGCGTCACAAGCGCTTCAGTACGTGTAGTAAACAAACCCGTGCGGCTGCGCCATACATTAACAGAGACAGGCAGATGTCATATTTAAATAGTCATTTTGCGGCTTAATATTTACAAATACGAGTGGGAGTGTGCTCACTTGTGTGTGTGTGTGTGTGTGTGTGTGTGTGTGTGTGTGTGTGTGTGTGTGTGTGTGTGTGTGTGTGTGTGTGTGTGTGTGTGTGTGTGTGTGTGTGTGTGTGTGTGTGTGTGTGTGTGTGTGTGTGTGTGTGTGTGTGTGTGTGTGTGTGTGTGTGTGAGAAGCGGGGCTGAACTCCGCTGTGCACGATTCAGAGAGAGTAACCATGTGTGTGTGTGTGTGTGTGTGTGTGTGTGTGTGTGTGTGTGTGTGTGTGTGTGTGTGTGTGTGTGTGAAAGTACAGACAGAGAGAGTAATGACATGCCGTCGTGTAAATAACATAAATAGCATAAGGCTATTTAGTTTGTTTAATAAAAGAACAAGGTGTAGACCTGTTCTATAGGAAAGGTAACATTAAATTACTTCTTTTGTGATCTGGCGCTATAGAGAAAATACAATTAAGTAAAATTAAATTGGCATTCAAGGGGGCGGGGGGTGCCGTTGGGGAGGGCGGGCCGCCCCCCTAAAATAATGGTAGGGGAAACACTGGAGTGCGAGTGTTGGGGGGCTTTTCTTCCTGCTTCCTGCTCATCTTTCTACGGCTGTATAAAGCAAATCTGCAGGACCGGGCCGTTTTAGCAATGTGGTCTGTGAAATTCAGCTGATCGTCAACTGGATGGTGAAATTATGATGAAACAATGGGTTTGCTAAAACTACAAGCAGTTCTGTCTTGGCACTTCATCCAGCAAGAAATGTCTGCTAGACAAGCTGAGATGTGAGCAGCTATCGTCGGATCATCAGGATGGAATGAAGAGGTAGAGTTGAGTGTCATCAGTATAGCAGTGATATGAAAAGCCATGTTTCTGAATGACAGAGCCTAGTGATGCCATGTAGACAGAGAAGAGAGTGGTCCAAGAACGTCTAGGTTACGTACGTAACCCCCGTTCCCTGATGGAGGGAATGGAGACGTTATGTCGTGACGACATAGGGGATTTACCTGGAAGCCCCAATCATCTCTGACTTTAAGAGAAAATGCCAATGAAATTGGCTAGTGGATTTTGCATACCTGAACCACTCCCCGTGCATACGGGTATAAAAGGGCGACAGGTGCATCCACTCATTAGGTTTTACGCTGAGGAGCCGAGAACGAGTCCCTGGCTCCTGGCAACCAGCGATGGTTCAAGATTGCGGCATCCCTACATCAGGGAACGGGGGTTACGTAAGGTTCAAGGTTCATCTGTCGTTCTTTACTATTTGTCATACACAATCATACGGGGTATAATCAGTAGTGAAATGTAGGGATGGAGAGCAAACAGGTCCGCTCAATGGAAAGTGCAAAAAAAATTCAATAATAATAACTAATACAAATAAAAGTAACATAAGCAATAAAACAATGAAACATAACACAAGATAATATGTATATATAAATATAGGTGAGAATGAAAAAGGGAGCAAATAAAATAAAATAAAATGAGTAAGATGTGCAGTGAGATAAAATGTGCAATACAGTATACTGTGGATTAATAATATTAATAAAAAAAACACGGATGTGCAAGAGAATGTGCAAATAGGTTGTACGGGTATGTGCACATAGCAGCAGTGTGGATGATGGAGAATAATGGTGTGTGTTACAGCTTAGTAATCAGTGGGCCATCTGTTTGATGTTGCTGAGTGAGGGAAGAAATCATGATGGTTACTCTGAGTCCTTGTTGTTTGGAGGCTTCCTACGGGAGAGCTGACTGCTCCGAGGAGCAGCTTGTTTCACTGCTTTGCAGCGTTTGAGGTAGAGACCTGCAGAGGGTGAGGGGAATGAGATGCGCTCAGCTAGCGCACGACTCTCTGTAGAAGCTTTGCAGTCCTGGTTTGTGGCGACAATACCTGAGATGCACTCTTCGCTTAGTCAGAACACTTGGAGGTTCCCGACCCTTTTGGCGCTGAATAGAAGTTTCAGGATAGCGCGGTCAGACCTGAATAGCAGTCGCAGATGGTGACTCTTTGCTGGCTTTCTTGATCTGTGTTGGATGTGTGCAGTCCATCAGGTCTCTGAGGTTTACTAAAAAATAGTCTATGTGCTGTATTCAGTTCATATATATTTTAATATGATCATGAGAGGAGTGTAGGGCTATTATTAAAAATATCTATGCTGTCTTCCTGAAGTCTTACTGTCTTTGGTTTTGCTTCACACTGAAGCTGTGAGAGAGACATTTGTCCTGGCACCCTAAGTCACCTCTCTCACCTCCTGCAAATGATGTGAAATCGGTCAGAAATTACAGCACTTGTTGGAAATGAGGCCACAGACCAGCAATATCACTCAGAAATTTGACAATAGAGAAGTGGAGCTGTGTGAGGACATGCAGTCGTGGGTGTAGTAATATGAGAGTAGAGCAGGGGGTCACACAATCTTATACAGGACACAGCCCTGCGGGGCTCCTACGTTCAGAGTGATGGAGTTGGAGGTCTGTGTTCTGTGTTGCTAAAACTATCTTTTGGGGTCTGGCGGTGAGGTTTGAATCAAAAGTCAACATCAATTTCTTAATTTTACAATAAGAGTGAAACCTACCAAAATAAAGTGTTTACGTACATAACCTAGCTCCTCTTTTGTGATCTGTCGGTCCCTAAGTTTTTAGACAGCTTTAAAAATGGCGACAACAGTGTGAACATGGAGAAGCGCCACAAGCTCTCAGTCACAACCTTGTGTCATGATCTGATGCTGACAAACAAACATATCAGTTGGTTAAGACATGATAGACAAGTAGCAAAGAGGTTGCAACCTTCCTACCGCCCCAGCGCAAATTCGCTTAACCTGGTGCCCGCAGGGACACATTTACCCAATCGCTGCTGGATGTGTCATAGCCAAGCGCTGTTGAGGTTAAGAGTGAGGAGGAAGGATCGAAGGTTCCACAGAAATCAGAAGGGATTTCGATGTGTAAATAAGGCCTTCAGGAAAGGCGCCTGTCTTTCCTATTTGTTGTTACAGCTTTAACACTCTCTTGGATCAAAAAGGCAAGCAGAGTGTGGAAGTCGACAGGGAAGAGAGCCTTCCGGAGAAGGGCGCTAAGGCTCCTGCCGAAGGGAGGTAACAAACTAGGGGAGTACCGTCCTCAGGAAAGGCTGAGAGCAACACATCTAATTCTTCCAAGACGTTACCTGGTGAGCTTGGGGGTCGATAAACAACTACAAAATGGATTTTAAGAGGATAGGTAATAGTAATTGAATGTGATTCAATAATCTGGTAAAAATGGAAGTGTGCTTAATGGGTGTGATATCCACATTTATCCAATGTGAGTGTCAGGAACCATGTGAGGTTAAGAAAAAGGAGGAAGGGATCAGGTGTGCAGTGGACACACATGATCAGTGGAGTAGTGAAATAAGATTGGTTGCCTGATCTGTGAGTTGCCAGCACTCTTGAAGACCAAGTGTGGAAGTCTGCAGCCTGCAGGTTTATCACAGGGGTGTCAAACGTCTGGAGGGCCGGTGTCCTGCAAGATTAGCTCCACAATTAAACACACCTAAAGTAATCAAAGGCAAAAAATGCAGGTGTGTTGAAAAGCAGGACACCGGCCCTCCAGGACCGAGTTTGGACCTAGCGACTCCAAGCCAACTGCTCAGCTGAAATCTAATTCTTCAAGAGACCTGGTGAGCTTGGGGTCGATAAACAACTACAAAATGAAATAAATAGTAATTGAATGTGATTCACTTACAGGATGTGCACGACACTGCTTTAAAGCACAAGACCAAACGCTACCTTCCACTGACTGAAATTGAAAACTGATTGAAAACAGTCAGTGACCTTGCGCTGAAAAACTTTAAAAGTAACTAAGTCAAGTTTAATTATGTTTCCCTACAAAGATCAACCCGTTCTGCGGTTTGAAAGGACTGTGGGACAAGAGCAGGACAGAGCCCATCTCTTGTCTCATAACTTCAAGTTTTCTCCAAATATTACAAAGCAACTGTTTGTAAAATAAAGCCTTTATATTGGATGCTGCATTGCCGGGGAAACTGAAAATGAATTACTGTAACAGTGTGTGTGAAATGTATTGTACTATGGAGCCCCACACATGACGTGCAAAAAATAAATATCAGAGAAGAAACTCTTACAACTAGTTAATTTCTTCATACAACTTAATTGTGGCCACATTTCATTCATTCCTTACCTTTTTAAATTAAAATTGAGGAACGAATCTGTACAATGTTGCCATGATTTAATTAAAATTAGGCAATAAATTAATTTGTGGCCTTGATATCTTTCACTTCCCCCCCCGCATGTCATGCTCAGGGCTACATACAAATAAACTTGACTGGCTTGACTTGTCTAACAAGCACAAACTAACTAAATATGAATGGCAAAATAACCAAACCCTGTGACGTCACGGGTTACAGTACTGCAAGATGTCGTGTTTGTTATATAACTATTGATTAGAGTGAAAATCCATTTAATAAATGATGAATTTAGCTTATTGACGCTTCAGATCCACTTTTTTATCACTTTGAGTGGATTTCTTCTGCATCGATAGACAAGTAGGGTAAAAATATAGAATAGTATCTAGTAACTTTTTGCTTAATCACAGTTAGGAGTGTCTCTAAACTCTAACACTCTATTCTAATTCTATTTGATCTATTTGTTTTATTATTTATTTAGAAAAAGGCCTCTAATACTATCTTTCTCAGGTATTTGACTAATCTATCAACTAGTATTCTTTATAAACTGTATTTTTTTTTTAAACTTGCTATGTGTACTGCGTATAGGCTAACTGGGATTTGTCACACCACTTGCATATTTTTGCTCTTTAGTTGGTTTTGATTGCTTCTGTTGTCCTCATTTGTACGTCTGCTAAATAAAAGTGTCTGCTAAATGACTAAATGTAAATACTCATGCATCATCTGAAACAGCATAGATCAAAGCAGGGGTTCTCAACTCAGGACCAAAATATATCAAAAATATAAATATCAAAATATTAACAACTTTCGAGGGTTTACGATGCTGATGACCATTTAAATGCATCATTAGTTCTGTGAAAAGGGTCCGTTTTGTACTGACTCGTGTTGACGAATAGGTCATAGTGCATTTTTCTGTCTCAATATGTTGTCTGCACAGCATGAGCCACAACTGCAAAAATCAAGATTTAACAAGGCTTAAAATGCCAATGTAAGGCATAAACACCCATATATTTTTGGTTCGCTAGCACACAAATAATACACACAATTGTTTTACTATTAAAGGCAGAAATCGTGATCGCATAAAATACTGCTTGCCTATTCTATGACTTAGACAACAAGTTCGCGCTATTCGCGCGATTGGAAACATTTTGAGCTCGCTTCAGAAAATGAGCAAAACACTCCGGGTACCAAAAAAAAATTACTTTGTCCTCCATTGTTGTTTCGGATTTTCTGCCTCCGCTCGTAATGACGTCACTGCTAGAGCAAGCTCCTGATTGGTTAACGCGGCACGAATATCCGCCAAAGTTCAGATTTTTCAACTCGCGCCATTCGCGCATTGCGCGATAACTGCATTCGTTTCGCGTAAACGCACCTTTATTCAATAATGTGCGCATGCACCATTACCAAGTTCAATAATGTGACTTAACTCTTTTCTCACTGTCATCATAGTTGCTAGAGGTGAGGAGATGTCCAAAGATCAGCGCGGGCACGAACATCTTCTCGTCTTTGTGTTCTACCACAGGAATTCCCTTCCCATTATTCCACACAGAGATGATGTTGGACTCTCTATTAGAACAGAGGACTGGTTAGGACAATACAACCCAAAGAGACAGAAGATGTAAGAAGCAAAAAAAACTATGTTTATTACGTATAATATATATATATATATATGTATATGCCATACTGTTTTTATTATAAATTAAGTACTATTACTAAATTACTTATTTAATTTCTGTATTATTCAATATCTTGACTGAATGCTACTGTTAAATATACCTTCTGTACCTGAAAAGCTTAAAGTGCTGTAGATTTATTTTTCTTATATTGTATTTGTCCTGTTTGTTGTTTGCATATTTGTCCTTATTTTAAATAACAAAGATAAAAATGAACAAAAACAACTATATTGTGAAATACATTGTTATTATGAAATAGAATTACTCTAATGATTTTTGTCATATCGCTGACCCCAACAGTACACTACAAATTAGGGCTGTGCAATTAATCGAATTCGATTGTCATGCGCATCTCGTTAGTAAAGCCGGTTCCGTGATTGGCGCTAAATCTCCATCACCTGTTACGCGATATCGCGTAGCTTGTCAGTGAACTACGGCTCTGTGTATTAACTGCCGCTGCGTTTGAAAACAGCTGATGGAGATTTAGCGCCAATCACGGAACCGGCTTTACTGATGAGATGCGCATGACAATCGAATTCGATTAATTGCACAGCCCTACTACAAACACACTATAATCAAAGAATTGGGGAACAAAAAGCATGGTGATGCATCGTTTTATAATCAAATTGTTAACCTCTGAATTGGAATTGAATCGTGAGGCAAGTGAAGATGAAATCTACTAAATGAAATTCTAACAAATTATTTCTGTAACGGTTATGTTGGGTTAGAAAATATAATTAGCTCAGTACAAAAACATTACGCCCATGGAGAGTCCCTGTAAACCACACATGAAAGCGTGTGTGTGTGTGTGGTTATGGATGTGAAATGAGCAGTCATGGGTGTTTATTAGATCATTACACCCACTGCACGCTCTCCCAACAATCACATCAACTTCTTGCCACTGCAGTACTGTCAGCACCAACAGTTATTTGATGCAAACGCATTCAGTCGTTACTCAGCAGATGTGAATGAGACGTTTAAAGCAGCACTCACGGGTCAATGCTGATTTTGATGGTGGTCATGTTCTTGTCTCTCTGTTTGTTATCAGCTGCATTTACTGATGGGACAGAAAATCCAATGTTAGAGCATAATCACAGATAAGGTTTTTTTTTTAAATAGCAGATTTACCTATAAAACTACCATAATAACAAGCGATGACATCTACATTTTTAGTGCTAGTGATTTTGGTGTCATCGTTTGATAATCTAGTATTTTTACGTAACGTTTCTATGTTTTTACATGACTACAGAAAATACAGCAACTTTCCACAAAATTAATGGTAAAAATAGATATTATGGTAATACTTTACATTATAGTGAGCACTTACACTATTCACTACTAGCTAGTTGCTTATTAGCATGCATATTAATAGCATATTGGCTGTTTATTAATACTTATAAAGCACATATTGAAGCCTTATTCTGCATGAGCATTTTCTAGATGCCTTAACCCTACATAACGCCTAAACAAAACTACCAGACTTACTATCAATAAGCAGCAAATTATGTGTTTATTAAGGAAAAACTCTTAGTTAATAGTGGATTTGTGGTTCCTAATCTTAAGTGCTACCAATATTATAAATGAAAGCAGATTTTATTATTTATCATATTTATTAAAGCAATAAAAAATACTTTTATATAAAGCCACTGCGAATTTAAAAATATTGCATATTTGTTATAATCTTCGCAAATATCTTGTGAATCGTTAACATTTTGCACAAATCCAATCACGTCTGCTACAAATCCAAGTTAATAAATAAAACTGTACCATGAAATAATTTACTAAGCAACTATGATTGACAAAGCATGTCAAAGTCACCGAAAGGAGCATCAAAGTATTCTTACCGAGGACCTCGTCAAAGATTTTATATAATCCAGGGACGAATGTGATCTCCCTCAAGTTCATTCCGATTTCTTCATCGAAAACCCACATTTGCTACAAAACATACAAGCAAACATACAACGTGTTATTTAGAGGAATGAAAAGCACCGGATGGCATTGAAACAGTGAGGCTTTAAAGACATCAGAAATCAGTCTATGTCTATGAATCAGCATTGACTCTACTACAGTTAGCAAAATGATTGGATTCACATTTCCTGAATGTCAGATCTCTAATCTCAAACCTGAGTGACGGGCTCCACCGAGCCGATGTAGGTGTCTGGACGGAGGAGGATGTGCTCGAGTTGCGTCTTCTTCTGGTAGACCCTCTCCACTGACATCTTCTTTGAGCTTTCTTTCTTGACCGCCTCACTCTTCCCTGCTTCTCCCCGGCCGTTCACTTCCTCCTTTTTCGCACCATTGTTCTTGTCAAAGAGGGTCTGTTGTTAGATACATCCATACATGCAACTTTGTTAAACTTGTCTGCGGCTATCAAATCAACTTTTTGTTTCCTTTATGTTGCAATTATTTTACAGACAAAGAGGGTGACCGAAATATTCGGTGAATCATCTAGATGTCGTGAATTTACAGCTACATTACAACCGTTCTGAGTATATGATGTGCAAAATGGATATATGAGTATATGATCTGCAAATTGTAAGATCAGGGCTTCATATATATATATATATATAGTAACACTATCAATATTAACTAACACAGCATAGTGGCTGTTTATTAGTAATTATAAAGCACATAGTGATGCATTTGTTGCATGAATCTATTATATATCCCATAACAAAACTTAATTTTGTTACTTGAATCATGTTTTTTTATCATTTTTATCATATGTTAATGTACAAATTATTGTGGAATATAACTTGTATTTGCTGGTTTTAATTGTATTTGTTATACATGTATTTTTTTATGGTTTTAGCCATGAAAATAGCCTAAGATGCTGACATGGCATTGAATAAATATTTACTACTACTTGAATCGTGTTGTATTTACATTTTCAAGTTGATTAGTTAAAAATCATAAAAAAAATGAGAATCGGGCAAACGTTCTGAAAAAAATCTAGATTATTTTTTTTTTTTTTTGCCAAATCGCCCAGCCCTAGTTATTTCCTAGATTGCACTGAATTAATTTGTGAGAAATTCCAGTGACTTTACAATGCAATGCAAACTAGCAAATCCAGTAACTAATGTATAACAAAGCATTAGTACTGGCCTGGGATCAGTTCTCATATTTAACATGTCTCCCTATGGGCTGCTCTTTTGTTGTGGCTTTGATGGGTTTTAAATGCAGATCAAACTCATATAAACACTTCCATCCTGTACCGATTTAAACATTTTGGCTGCAATAAAGCAATGGCCTGTGTCAGTAAAACATCAAATCTGTAAGTTTGCCTCTAACAAAGAGGAAAAAGTTGAAATCAGTGGAAAGACTCGTTCACAGCTGATGAGAATCAACACAAAAGAACTTTCCTCCACATCACCATGAAGAGCTTCACAAAGCATCATTTTAATACACAAAATGAAGATTAATGTGCAGTATTTAAAACAGATGCTATATAGCGTGCACTGAATGAATAATAGAGAGGTGCAGATGAGTCTGTGAGCTCATTCATGTTGAGCTAATTAATCTTGCAGCCAAAAGGCTAAAGCACATGTATGCGGACACAAAGCGGTTATAATACGTAATATGCGATGTCTTCGCGTAATAATACACTAATTACTACGTAAGTAATCATATACGACTTACCACCCAGGTTAAGCCACCGCTTCCCGCTGCACCGTTAGACATTTTCTATTGTGTGAGCCCAGAAAAACAATCAGGAACTGTCCATATGTGATCTGCAAAAGCTTCAAACGCCGGGCACCATCCGGGCAGGTTTCCTGTGGTTTCTGTTTCTTGTGTTTGTTTACTGCTATAATTGAGGTAAGTTTCCGTGGGCTCGTCTCATGGAAGACGTGTGTCCGCTTCTACGTGTCTGTTCCTCGGCTATTGTTAAAATCGACCACCGGCGCCTGCTCAAGGCCTAGAGCTTTAACTCAGAGTTGTAACTAGAGCCTAAATATTAAAATCCGTTAAAATGTGCGTAATTACATGCTAATAACGCCGAAATAAGTTAACAAATTGTTAAAACATATAAACGTGTTTTTTTCGTGTGCTAAGTAGGAATATTACCACATAAAAAGATTTTCCTTCAATAACAAACAGCTGCGGCGTCTATCCGGCTACCATCCGCATGGCGACACGCCCACATAGCTCCATCCGACTAATCAGATGCCCCCATCGCTCAACCTGACCAATCAGATGCCCCAGAATCTGAGGCGCTGGCATTTCAACCAATAGCACAACGGTCAGCGTCGTGCAGCGTCACGCTCTTGGGTAGAAAATACTTTTAGGGTTTCCGCAAATTTCACTTTCTCTCTGTAAAAATATATATTTAACGCTATACACAAATGTCGACGTAACATTGATAATGTAGCCCCTTTAAACGGTTACCTGCTATAAAAATCTGTTAAACTGGATTTAACAAATATTCCAACTAGTACAAATCTACCTTCTACTATTACCAATTACACTGTTAAACTTAATAATTACCTCATATAGTACATAATACGCCTGAAACTCTTAGACATTGAGTTTAAAAAAAATAGGTCAACATTGTCAAAAGATACATAGCACAGGTATATTTGTAGCGATAGCAACAATACATTGTATGGGTCAAAATGATCGATTTTTCCATTTGCCAAAAATCATTAGGATATTAAGTAAAGATCATGTTTCATGAAGATATTTGGCAAATTTCCAACCGTAAATATATTGAAACTCAATGTTTGATTAGTAATATGCATTGCTAAGAACGTCATTTGGACAACTGTAAAGGCGATTTCCTCAATATTTTGATTTTTTTTGCACCCTCAGATTCCAGATTTTCAATCTCTGCCAAATATTGTCCTATCCTAACAAATCACACATCCAATGGAAAGCTTATTTATTCAGCTTTCAGATGATGTATAAATCTCAATTTCGAAAAATTGACCCTTATGACTGGTTTTGTGGGCCCAGGGTCACATACTGGATTTAGAATAGATTTGCAATGTAGTTGTTTGGCTAATTGTGTTGGTTATTGACAATATTAGGCCTGTAACTCACTCAAATTAATGAAAACATTGTTTTTCCATAATTTCACTTGAATTTGGGTACTGAATGTTTGAGCTTGATGGTAGAAGTTAACAGCTAAATTTGTGCAAAATAAAATAGAACTTGAAATATTATTACCTGTGTGAATTTTACACTGTAGAAATATTATGTTTTTGTTTTACACATAAAACATTTTGGTGTCTACAAGAAAACAGCTGTATATGACATAGGTACTACACAGCTATTAACATTAACAACTACATTCTCTAGCATTTCTCATTTTTAATTCTAAAGACCATACAAATATTATGTTTTTTGTGTAATTTCTGTGGTAACTCTGTGATAGCAGACTATCGGCAGAACTATTGTTTTTTTTTGCCATTTTTCCTGGATTAGCCACATTAAACCACATTTGCTCTCCAAGTGTGTTCCTATAAGGGTGTAAGAGAAAGTGATGTGACATACGACCAAGTACTCGGAATGTGTGCTCTGCATTTAACCCATCCAAGGTGTACACACAGCAGTGAACACACACACACACACACACACACACACACACACACACACACACACACACACACACACAGCAGTGAACACACACACAGCAGTGAACACACACACACACACAGCAGTGAACACACACACACAGCAGTGAACACACACACACACACACACAGCAGTGAACACACACACACACACACACAGCAGTGAACACACACACACACACAGCAGTGAACACACACACACACACACACACAGCAGTGAACACACACACACAGCAGTGAACACACACACACAGTGAACACACACACAGCAGTGAACACACACACACACACACAGCAGTGAACACACACACACAGCAGCAGTGAACACACACACACACACACAGCAGTGAACACACACACACAGCAGTGAACACACACACACACACACAGCAGTGAACACACACCCGCAGCAGTTTTATGCTGCGGCGCCCGGGAAGCAGTTGGGGGATCGGTGCCTTAATCAAGGGCACCTCAGTCGTGGTATTGAAGGTGGAGAGAGCGCTGTACATTCACTCCCCCCCCCCACCCCACCTACAATCCCTGCCGGACCTGAGACTCGAACTCACAACCTTTGGATTACGAGTCCGACTCTCTACCATTAGGTCACAACTTCCCCCAATGTGTGACATCGTATGAAAAATACCATATAGCCAAAATGAGTCAGAAGACTGAAATAAGAGGTTAGAGATCAGACCCAGAAGGATTACGCTGTGATAAAGCATTCCTGTTCATTTTTGTAAAATTTGTATCGAATTTCAATGTTTTGTGTAACAAAACGCTTACTGTGTTCAGGTTCGACTGTTGTAATAACAACTGACACATTAGATCAACATTTCAAACAAAAGTTAAAATATAAACCTTGACAAAAAGTACTCCTTGAGAATGCCTTAAAGGTTTAATTCACTTTCAAATTAGCATTTCCTGATATTTTACTCACCCCCATGTCATCCAAGATGTTTATGTATTTATTTCTTCAGTCGAAAAGAAAGGTTTTTGATGGAAACATTCCAGGATTTTTATTCATATAGTGTACTGCTCGCTCAACTCCAAAATGCCCTTCGGTAATTTGCTAGTTCCAGAATCTGTGGAATAGGCGAAGCAACAGTTTGTCTAAGCTAATGTTTCTAAAAGCAAATTCTAAAATCCTGTGAAGATTGACAGACGTTTTAATAAAGCGCATTTCCGCGCAGTTTTGGTCTATTTTAATTTTAGAAAGTGTGTTTCTTTTATTTACGCCACAAAATTTCATTTTCACACATTTCATCTTGTGTGCGTGTTTTGAATGTTCTGTTGCACAACAACTGAAGCGGTGTTTTCATGGAAAAGTTACTACTTTTGAAGTGGCTTCAAAAACAAGACACGTTTTTAAATGAAGAATTTTAATTTAATACATTTAAATGTATACAATTCTACAAGCTGAACATTACCCTGAATCATAATCGTTACTTATTGGACTACTGCTTTAATTGAGACAATTATTCAATCATTTCAATATAAACAAAAAAATTGGCCTACTGGAGACATTTAATGTAAGAGCGTGATCTGAGCGGGATTTGGTTTGGTTTTGGAGCGTGAGCGGAATATTAGCGGAGCGTTTGCTTTGCACAAAGCGCAATATTGAGCTGAGCGGCACATGCTCTGACTTCAATGGACTACAAACGATTGAAGGTCAAAATTACAGTTTCAGTGCAGCTTCAAAGGGCTATAAACGATACCAGACAATGAATAAGGGTCTTATCTAGCGAAACGATCAGCCATTTAGAAAAATAAAATAAATGTATATGCTTTATTAACACAAATGCTCGCCTGTTCTGCGATGTGCATCCCAGACTTCACGTAATACGTAATAACATTGAAAAGGTCACGCTTGATGTAGGCGGAAGTACCGAGTCAGTGTTTACTAGTTGAACGTGCAAATACTAAGTCAAACGGCGTTTACAAAAAAGGGAGTTACAACTCAACGAGTTTACAAGATAAACAACGATGTCGGATGATTTTGAACTTGGAGAAGATGAGATAGGAGACTACGTCAAGCGTGACCTTTTCAACGTCATTACGTATTACGTGAAGTCTGGGATGCGCATCGAAGAACAGGCGAGCATTTGTGTGTTTATAAAGCATATACATTTATTTTATTTTTCTAAATGACCGATCGTTTCGCTAGAGAAGACCCTTATTCATCATCTGGTATCGTTTATAGCCCTTTGAAGCTGCACTGAAACTTTTTACCTTTAACCATTTGGAGTCCATTGAAGTACTCTATATGGAGATAATTTGTGGAATGTTTTCATCAAAAACCTTAATTTATTTCGACTGAAGAAAGAAATACATAAACATCTTGGATGACACGGGGGTGAGTAAATAATCAAGGACATTTTTAATTATAAAGTTAACTAATCCTTTAATGTACATTGAACTCCACAACCTAATAAAAGTAAACAATTATGTGTAAAAACTAGGGAATCCACAAGCCTCTCTATCAAGTCATATAAAGGCATCTAGTGGTATCACCATGAAATGAAATGTGTTTTCTTTCTTTGCTCTCACCAGGAGGTGCTAATCTGCCTTCATGAACTGGATTTAAAAGGCCCAGTCTCTACGTTAATCTGAAATACTGCATTTTAGTATTTTTTTAAGAAAAACTAAACAAAAAGTTGACTATATTCAATGGGTTGATAAATGGGATTTATTAGTACCACAAAATAAAATATTGAACAAAAATGTATTAGATGGATTTGACTGCGGTTAAAGTTTCAGGTGTCTGGTCACTTTTGACTGTAAGGGACATGCAGAGTGGCTCATAAGGACCACTAAAGGGTTAATCTTATGCCTAAAATTCCCAAAAAACAAATATTAATGTTTCCCAAATGTTTGCCTTAACACCAGCCAGGGATCATTTTTATTTAGATTCATTCTGAGCAAAAGTATTTTTTTTCTATTCAGGTTCCAGAGGTCTCCTTTCCAAAAGGCAGTCCAGTTAGAACAAAATAAAATGACACTTAATATTATAATGAGATTATTGTGCTAATACACAAAATAGCAATAACATCGATCAGATACAGAGACAGATTCAGTCATAACCAAAACATTGTATATGCATGTCAGTTATTTCACACATTTCATCTTGTGTGCTTGTTTTGAATGTTCTGTTGCACAATAACTGAATAATAATGATTCTAAAAGAGTGCCTTTGATTAATATGCTCATTATTTTGGTTTCTATGCTGGTTACGGCCCAGTCATCAGTCCTTATAAGCATTTCGAAATTCAGAAAAAAGCGTTTGTATATGTAAATATTTGTACTTTTTACACTGGTATGGACTTAATGTACCTGCAGTGATACTAAAATTTGCTTAAACGTTTATGATAAAGTTTAATTGTAATATGTAGAAGCAGATATGAATGAATAAAGAAATAACACTGAAAAGACTTTGAAAGAAGAATGATACACTATAAAATGATTCTCATATGGTTTCTAATACTGTACTTGTACAGTCATAATATTTCTCACTGTACACTCTTGAAAATAAAGGTACTTCACGATGCCTTAGAAGAACCTTTTTTGTCTTAATGGTTCGATAAAGAACCTTTAACATCTGAAGAACCTGTTTCACAAAAGGTTCTTTGAGGCGAAAGAAGGTTCTTCAGATTATAAAAAGATGGTTCTTTAAAGAACCTTTGACTGAATGGTTCTTTGTGGAACCAAAAATGGTTCTTCTATGGCATCGCTGTGATTATTTCATCATACATTATACATCCCCGTTATTTTTAAGAGTGTAAATGTAGCCTCATCACAGTCTCTAGCTAATGTAATTAACTAGGTTGTTGCAAATAATTGCCAATGTCATCATAAACACTTTCTGAAGAGACTGCCGCATTATCATAGCTGACGGGTGAGTACAACGGGGAGTCCTCTCTGCTGCCGCCCTCTTTATCTAGCTCTGACAATGAAAGATAAACCAAAGAAAATGACATATTAGTGCAATAAACTCAAAACATTAGCAAAAACTCATGGTTTGAGGTAAAGAGGTTTGTATGCTGCAAACAGTACACTGAATGGACCGCTGTGAAACATCTCAACAAACCATTAACACGTGAGTTTGGCGTGTAAATGTATTTTAAGGGCTGCTGGTAGACACACACCTTGGTAACTGAAGGAAGGATCTGTGGTGGGTCCCAGGAATGACCTTCCGGATCCCTGCTTCAAGAATTCTTCATTATCTGAGTCAAGTTAGGAAAACTGTTATACAGTGCCGTGAAAAGGTTGTTGCCCCCCTCCTTTTGTTTTTTTTTTTTTGCATATTAGTCCAGCGGTTCTCAATTCCAGTCCTCGCGCCCCCCCGCTCTGCATATTTCGTATGTTACTCTTATCGCTTCAGATGTTTGTTCTATTCGAACGTAAGTGCCCTGCGAAGTGGACATCACAGGATATTCCGCCATGATTCCAGTTCGAAGCGAACGTATATATTCCATTCAAAGTGCATTGAAGTGTGCAAGACGTGAATTAAAATTGTATATATTTACAGAGGTATATGATGTCACACTCGTCCGTGCGTGACGACGTTGCGCAGCGCAAATCCATGAATGAATGTTCCGAAATAAGTAGGAAATGGACCCTTCAGCAATGGATTTCCCCTGTGTAGGGAGCAATGGACCCTGTGTAGGGAGCAATGGACCCTGTGTAGGGAGCAATGGACCCTGTGTAGGGAGCAATGGACCCTGTGTAGGGAGCAATGGACAATGGACCTGTGTAGGGACCCTGCAATGGACCCTGTGTAGGGAGCAATGGACCCTGTGTAGGGAGCAATGGACCCTGTGTAGGGAGCAATGGACCCTGTGTAGGAGCAATGGAACCCTGTGTAGGGAGCAATGGACCACTGTGAGGAGCAATGCACTTGTATGGAGCAATGGACCCTGTAGGGAGCAATGGTCAAGTGTAGGGACTGATTATCTGAATCAGGTGTGTTAACAAAGAGAGACATGCAAAATATGCAGAGCGGGGGGGGCGAGGACTGGAATTGAGAACCTCTGCATTAGTCACACACTTAACATAAGGGGGCAATTAATTTTTCACATAGGGCAGCCAGGTCATAATGTTGGACTCAATTTACCTGCATGGCATGTGTGCAACAGCACGCTTGCTTGTATGATTTTGCATAGTTTTTGTTTAAAATAGAATTAAAAGCTTGGGACGCATAATACCTGCGGTTTGTAGACGGTCTCTGTCTTCTGTATTTTCATAGCATTCAGCAGACTCCTGTGAGCACAGGTCCTGTGCATTCGTGCCTGTGTTTTCATAGCATTCACCTGACGAGGTGCAGGATGACTCAAACGAGTCCACTGTGCGAGAGGTGATGAGAATACTCACTGTAGCCTAATCAAAGACTTTTATATGCAATCTCATTAATACTATTAAAGACATCTCTCTTCAGTCAATGGTTTGTTATAAACAGTTCTCACCACTTGTAGCAGACGCACACATCTGCTGTTGCATTATGATCAGAGATTTGCTGGTATCCTCCCACTGTGACCTCTGCCGGGACAGCTGAGACCAAACCGTGTTTATGAGCGTTTGCAATCTTTTTCAACCGCTTACACACATTTTCAAAACTTTGCACACAAATCCAAGAATTGCACACAGAATGCAAAATGCCTCGCATCTCTTGCAAAATGAAGCACTGCATTCAAAATATCACAAACACATCTCAAAAGCAAACATCTGCAAACACCTTTGCTATGTTTTGCAAAAAGTAAGAGTAAAAGACAGAGAATTAGTGCATGGTTTTGCAGATTTTGTGTGTAAGCAGATTAAAAAAACTATAAATACATTCGGATGATCTGTTATCTACCTATGCCAGTGTGTTAAGACTATTTATCAACAATGTTATACTTTTACATGAATCAATTATTTTAGCACTCGAGTCGACTCCTGTGCTCAAAGCATTCTGTTATGGACAGGACCTACCTATATTTACAAGGCTTATTAATTAAATTAATTAGTGACCTATTCTTATGACATGACATTTTGAATGTATGTAGAGTAAATAGGATTTTGATTTCGTGTTGATGTTGTACTGGACAATAGAAATCAAATTGAATTAAAACAAAGCAAAACCTTTCCCTTCTTACCTTCCTCCATCACACTGTTCAGGTTTGTGCCCTTCGCAGCAGGCCTTTTCCCATCTGCACTGTATCGCATTGAGTCTAGAGGAGAAAGAAGAGAGAAGTCTCCTTACAGTGCTGCTTACTGCTTTCAGTTTGATCTCATGTCATCTACAGAGAAATCAAATCTAGTATGGATTTTACAACACTTATTGTTCTGACATACAGTAGGTGAGACCGGGGATGGTTGTAACAAATTCTGCTTTAACCTCATTTATTTATCTGTGCATACCATCATTTTTTTTAAACCATGCGCCATTGAAATCTTTAATCAAAGACATCACCATGGGCTATTATGATAATATTATATGATGGAGATTATGACTTTGGGATTTGTAATGCTTTGTTATATTCATTATTAGATCATGTTCTTATTGATGCTAAATAACGTTAGTTAAATTGAATTAAGAAATATTTGGTATCTGTAGAAATTTACATAAGCCAAGAGTTTTAATCATTTTAGAAGTCGTGTACTGTCAGTGTTGACTATTGTGTAATGTTAATATACATTATAATATGTTATGTTATTTCAGTGTTACTGCTGAATAAACAGCTAGCAGACACAGACTAGACGATCATGCATTTTTCCAGTTAATCCTAAACTAACTTTTCTGAACTGAATAGTAAAAAATACTGCTTCTGTTTCTCTGGCTCCTGGTGTCTTCACTGGTGATTGAAATCTCATTATTTGTGAATTGATCAATCGCATTTTACTATATATTTTACTATTCAAATTTTGCTATAAAAATATACTGTAAGTTTCAGAACCAAGCTGCCAAAATGACTGGATTTTTATTACATAATTCTTCGGCGCAAGAGTGCCCATTGTCCCATTTAGGCAGCTGTAATAGTAAAAACAAAAGAGTTTTCAAAAGAGTTGTAAGATTTATTTAATATGCAAAGATGTTACCCAGTCATAGCATTAGGCATTTGCACTTGTTAAAAGTGACCCATTCACTCTTGAGTGTTCAAATCAGAGGGCTAAATCCCTTTCAAGGGAACTACGTTGCATCGATTTTGACGCTTTAGGGGAACGCTTTGCGTGATAAGTCTTGAAGCACATGTGAAATCAATCCAGGTGTAATGGGACGTCAGAGCGGGTGACATCACGAACCAGGAAGCTATAAAGCCTGCCCAAACGAAGCTGTCATTAGCTTTTTGTGTCTTCACAAGCGCTCTGTGTGAAACTGTCCTTGTCTTATTAAATGTTGTCTGTCAGTATTTAATTACTCAGAAATGGCAAGCAACAACAACAAGCTTTTAGAATGTGGAAGTACAATGTACAGTATGTGGAAAATAAATACTAATGTACAGTATGTGGAAAATAAATACTAATGTACAGTATGTGGAAAATAAATACTAATGTACAGTATGTGGAAAATAAATACTAATGTACAGTATGTGGAAAATAAATACTAATGTACAGTATGTGGAAAATAAATACTAATGTACAGTAGTACTAATGTACAGTATGTGGAAAATAAATACTAATGTACAGTATGTGGAAATAAATACTAATGTACAGTATGTGGAAAATAAATACTAATGTACAGTATGTGGAAAATAAATACTAATGTACAGTAATGGAAAATATATACTAATGTACAGTATGTGGAAAATAAATACTAATGTACAGTATGTGGAAAATAAATACTAATGTACAGTATGTGGAAAATAAATACTAATGTACAGTATGTGGAAAATAAATACTAATGTACAGTATGTGGAAAATAAATACTAATGTACAGTATGTGGAAAATAAATACTAATGTACAGTATGTGGAAAATAAATACTAATGTAGTATGTGGAAATAAATACTAATGTACAGTATGTGGAAAATAAATACTAATGTATAGTATGTGAAAATAAATACTAATTTACAGTATGTGGAAAATAAATACTAATGTACAGTATGTGGAAAATAAATACTAATGTACAGTATGTGGAAAATAAATACTAATGTACAGTATGTGGAAAATAAATACTAATGTACAGTATGTGGAAAATAAATACTAATGTACAGTATGTGGAAAATAAATACTAATGTACAGTATGTGGAAAATAAATACTAATGTACAGTATGTGGAAAATAAATACTAATGTACAGTATGTGGAAATAAATACTAATGTACAGTATGTGGAAAATAAATACTAATGTACAGTATGTGGAAAATAAATACTAATGTACAGTATGTGGAAAATAAATACTAATGTGCAGTATGTGGAAAATTAATACTAATGTACAGTATGTGGAAAATAAATACTAATGTACAGTATGTGGAAAATAAATACTAATGTACAGTATGTGGAAAATAAATACTAATGTACAGTATGTGGAAAATAAATACTAATGTACAGTATGTGGAAAATAACATGTTTTTTAACCTTAAACCGTATAAACACATTGCATTACACCAAATACATTTATTTTTAGAAACATCATATGATCCCTTTAAATACTTTTTTTTAAAGTCGTTTGCACCGTGCTCCTTTGTCACTTAATATTTGATTTTGGTGCGTCAATCTAATAGATTACTTAGTATATAAAACCATGATCCACACTCGCAAAAATAATATTTTTAGCAATTTATTTAACATGTCCTATCGGTGATCAATGTCAAATAAAATGCTAAAAAGAAGACAAGTTTTGTGAGTGTGGATCATGGTTTTATATAAATACATTTTTCTCATGCTTTTTACTGGCCATTGATGATTCTGATATCACTGAGGCAAATTCGACGCCTGTTTTTTTTACATTTATCAACATATAAATTACATGGTGAGATAAAATAAAAATATATGTGGTTGAGTGAATTGTTTCGCCTTTTCATTACATGTCTGTTGTGAAAGGGCCTTTACACCAGTACAAATATGCATTACTTTATGCAATTGGTTACTTTTTTTAGTGAGTAACACAATTTGAAAGTAACTTTCCTAACACTGCTAGCAACTTTTATCTCCGTATCTAATTTCTATGTGGTTAAACTGACGGTATAACAGCTGACCTGTGATACAACCATCCCGGCTCTTTCCTGCTTTCTCAGTATTGTCCATAACACTTAACAATGACTCACTTTGAAAAGTGGATAAAGGAAAAGCCGTTTCCGGACTGATGTCATGTTGCTCATAGTCGGTGTCGTACGATCCACTCTCAACGCTACTCTGAGCCCAGATACGCCGAGGAGATACGGGATCTACAAGGGCACAGAGAAAACTATTCACAAATACAGAAAACAAAGGTAGAGCATCTGTCATCCGCGTAACATCAGCACAGATTGAAACACACTCACCCTCAGCCTCACTGCTGTTGTTTGTGACTTTAACGAGATGCACAGAGTCTCTGTAGTTGTTTTCCTCTGCTTCGGCCGAGGCCTGCAGATTCATGTATCTCTTCTGGGCCACAGCAGCTAACAACGAGTGGAAACACACAATCGGCTCCGTTTTAGATTTCAGTGGTGTTCGAATTGTCTTGTGTAAAATGTAATTTCTTATTTATTCATATACCATTGACATGCTCTTGACAGGTTTTGTGAGATTCATCTAAATAAAGGTATTGATGGGTCCACAAGATTTTCTGCCAACATCATTGAATGTGTTGAGCGTTGTAGTGTTGGGATGTAAGTTTGCACCCACCTTTCTTCTTTTTATCATGATGACAGAAGAGGATATTTGTGATTACTGCAATCAAAAGCAAGAAACCAAGAACAAAACACCCCAGTTGCTCTGAAGTCGGGAAGAATCCAGGTGGTTTACCCAATGTCGTAGTCACTGGATGAAAGAAAAGAGCCCCAGAGATGATGAAAAAGTGATGCTTTGACTTACATTACACACCATTTGCATAAACACAGCCAGCCATAAACATTATCTAATTTTCAAGTTTGTTTTTCTTCAAATGTATTTTTTTTCTCTGCACAGCCTAACTGTGATTATAGCAGATTCACTTTTTACGATCTATTAAATAAGGGAAACTTCACAAATATTTATTTTGAATCGTCTTCAGCTTTAGGGTTGATAGAAAGGTTCAGGATCACCTGTGGTTGCTGGTGTTGAGGTTGGTTGTGGACTGGTGGGAACAGGCAGACCAAGAGAATCTGGAAAAGAAGAAATCTTCATCTTAAAGCTGCTGCTAGGTGCTACTCCAAACTCCCTTTAGCGTGTTAAAGGCAGCGCTGTGCGGCTGCTTCGCTTCTGTGTAAACGAGCAGCATCAGAGCAGCCTTACAGCCTTTGCAGTTATCCTAACATACAGCACTGTGCAAATGTCTTAGGCCACTGGTATTTTGACCAGCTAAAAATGGTTTTAAGTCAGTTATTTCAAAATTTTGCTGTAGTGTGTGAGTAGAAAATATCAGTTTATATTTACAGACATTCATTTTGCGATTAATTGTAATTAAGTGTGATTTTTCTCTGACAACAGCCAGTGCTCCACACAGAGATGTGATCTGATCATCATCTGAATGACATGAAGAAACAGAACAAACTGAGACAGACTCATCCAGAAGAACTGTGTCTCCGAGACGCTTCAAGAAACCTCTGGATTGAGTCTGTCTCAGTTTGATCTGTTTCTTCGTGTCATTCCAGACAGACTGATGATGATCAGATCACATCTCTGTGTGGAGCACTGGCTGTTGTCAGAGAAAAATCTCACTGGATTATTACAAGTAATGGCAAAATTAATGTTTGGACATGTAAGGTGATGAAAACTGACACACTACAAAAAAATTAAGAAAACACTGACTTAAAACTATTGCTGCTGAAAAATTCTAGTGTCAGAAGACTTTTGCACAGTGCTTAATATGTAATTATATTACTTAAAATGGACTATAAATGAAAATTGTATGGGTACAATGCAGTGGCAGCATTGATGAACAATGGTTTGTTTTTCTCTCAATATTGTTTTATAACAACAACAGTGAACAAACAACACACCAAAACACAAAAACAAATAAAAAAACAAACCAGACGATATTACAAATCAAATAAGTGAATGGCATTAGATTTGAGAGCTCCAACAAAGGGTAAAACAGTGAAACATGGGTGGATAAAGCCTCAGGAGAATCTAAATATAGTTTATGAGCTGCATGGACAACTTTTTTTGAGAGGTATATATATATATATTTTAGCTTGACAGACAAGGCCACTGTGATAAGGGCTGCATGACGAATTTTAGATATTATTTTAGTGTTTCACAGAAGAAAATTACAGAATTTTTGTACATTATTGCTTTAGCTATTAAAATGTTATGTGCGACTTTCAAAAGCACAAAGCATCTTACTTACTACTGCAGATCAGCCCAGCTGCTTTGGTTTGCCAGCACAAATGTGGGTTATTAATGAACTCCGGACACTGCCACAGATCTGTGTCTCCGTTCGAACAGTGAAAATACCAGAGTGATCCATCCGTATGATTGAAGGCTGGGACAAAGGCTGTGAACTGATTGACCTCTCCACAGTTCAGCATATTACAGGCCATTTTAGCCTCGTTCTTATGCCAGGACGGGTCACACACTGTCCCCCAGCTACCATTGCGATGCACCTCCACTCTCCCAGAGCATCGGTCTAGACCCCCTGTCAGTCGCAGAGCCTTGTATTCTTCATTAAAATGAGAGTAGACGTGTGAACAGACACATGCAATGAGAAAAAAACTCACAAAATCAATTCAACACATACAGTACATTAGTGTCACCCTTAACACAGACCAGACTGATCTCTTTGGTTGGCTTTTTTTTGTACAATAACAACTTTTGTTATTTTGCAGTTGGGTTCGTGCAACACGTTTTGAAGAGGAAACTATATTTTTGTATCTAAAATGGTTGCACAACTAAGAGTAGCTTCAAAAATCTATAGATGTTTTACATGTTAGTGCTGCCTTTGACACTATATACTTATGTATTGCTTCCACTGTCCTCATTTGTAAGTCAACAGAGAATCAATGACTGAAAATACATACACTGTATAAAAAAGAAGTTGAGCCAACTTAAGGCAACCAGCTTCAGCAGATTTTTGAGTTTTATCAACTTGTTGTTTTAAGTTTATACAACAAAAAGTTGAGAATCTCCTACAAAAATAAGTTGAGATAACTCAAAAATCTGCTAAAGCTGGTTGCCTTAATTTTAAGCTGACTCAATTTTATTTATTTTTTTACAGGTCTGTGCAATTCTAGTTTAAGATTAGAAACGTGCTGGTAAAAATAAGTCTGGGGTATTATTTGTGACCCTGGATCACTAAACCAGTCATAAGTAGCACAGGTATATTTGGAGCAAAAGCCAACAATATGGGTGTCACACACTGGATGGAGAGGCATACGAGGATGAGTAAAGTAACGAGTTTCTTTATTTAAACAAACTGAAGGCAACCTCAACATGTAAGTGCAATAACTAAGAAATCAACGAAGCTCAATAAACTGAGGAATTAGTAGTCCTTATCTCTCCCCTTATGGCGCTTTTCCACTGCATGGTACGGCACGGTTCACTTTTGGGGGGTTTTCCACTGGGTACTGTACCTGGTACTTTTTTAGTACCACCTCGGCCGGGGTTCCAAGCGATCCGTACCGTTACCAAAACGTGACGTGTAAACTCTACTGATCACTGATTGGCCGGAGAAAATCGTCATTACTGCGTCACTGAACTTGCGACATGAGACCCATAGACCCGCTAGATTTAAATCAGCACTGCCAGCGAAAGATCGGACGCAACTTCTGTTTAAACAAACACACCTTTTTGCATCAACCACAAAATAGCTGTTTCGTTGTCTGTTGAGGAAATACAAACGCAACGAGACGATCTCGTTGCTAGCCGAGGAGCGGATCCAGCGAGAGATTAATGGGGCAACGCGGAATGAAAAAGCCTTATGTATATTTTTAGAGTAGGTTTTCTGTTTATATTTTTACCTTTATATCTGTGTTTTGCTTCAATTAAAAACAATCCGATCGAATAAGTGTACCTCCAGACTATATTAAGTATGTATTATTGTATGAGCACGTAATGAATCTCTTGAAAAAGACAAATGATTTATGTCATGATACAAACCAACACATAAATAAAAAAAACAAGGGATACATTGAACATTTTTAAATATTATTAAAAAGTTTATTGAGAAGTCACAGAACATTCTACAAGAATAGTTTACTATTTAAGTAACCTAACGCAGCACACCTGCACGAACATCCCTGCCCTTCTCCTCTACAGCCTGCGGCACTGCCACCACAGTCTCTGCTGCTGGGGTAAATCCCAAGCATTCTCATAGGCTTGTCCATTGCTGTTAAAAACATCCACATGCCGAGAATGAAGAACACAATTCCGTCGATATGCTCCTTTGTTGTGTGTTTGTGGCGTGTTCACGATGATGTCACCGCAGTTAGAGGCGGCGCAACTCTAACGACACGTGAATAATCCCGCCTACTTTAAAACAGTACTAAACTGCAGTGGAAACGCAAACCGACCCGAACAGAGCCACAGGGATCCAGCAGGTAAGTGATGAAGAGCTTGTAACCTCGAGACCAGACAATGAGTGTTTAGAATGAGTGCAGTCTTATAGAGAGCTTGATTAGTGGCAACAGGTGAGGAGGATTCCCTGATGGAGGTCAGGTGTGAGTGATTATGACGGAGTGCAGGTGAGTGGCCAGAGGGATGCAGGGAAATGCAGTGCAATTGAACTGGTGACCGTGACATTACCCCCCCTCCCGAAAGGCGTGTCCCGTCTTCAGGGGGGGTGGGGAACGGCACTCCTGGCCGTGACTAGAAGACTGGATTCTCCGGGACGGGGAATAGCACTCCTGGCTGTGACTAGAGACCTGGATTCTCCGGGACGGGGAACGGCACTCCTGGCCGTGACTAGAGACCTGGATTCTCCGGGACGGGGAACGGCACTCCTGGCCGTGACTAGAGACCTGGATTCTCCGGGACAGGGAACGGCACTCCTGGCCGTGACTAGAGACCTGGATTCTCCGGGACGGGGAACGGCACTCCTGGCCGTGACTAGAGACCTGGATTCTCCGGGACGGGGAACGGCACTCCTGGCCGTGACTAGAGAACTGGATTCTCCGGGACTGCAAGTGGCAGACTCGGCATCCTGGCTCAAGGAGTCCTGGCTCAGACTCGGCTGCGGCCGGCAGGATAGAGTCAACCACATCTGGCATGCGAGACAGTATAGTGACCGGCAGGTGTGGTGGGGGAGTTATCTGTGGGCTTTGTTCCAAAATGAGTGCTTGGTCTGGATGGAATTCTTGAACGGACGTTAGGACTAAAGGTAGCCCTAACAGGGACTCACCGCAGAACTGGAGACTGGAGCTGACTTAGGAACTAGGATGGATTCATTGCGTTGATTGGGTGTGGATCTTGAACATAGACTTCCTGACGGAAATTATAGGTGGATCCGCCAGCTTTGCCACTAAATCTGCACTGTTAGAAATAACCTTCCTTGCCCGAGGAAATGTGGAAGCGCTAGTTGGAATATGGAAAGCGGCAGTGGTAGGAGACGTGGGACTTACGGTTTTAGCCACCGGGCAGTCAGCAACCTCTCCAACAGTGAAGGAAGAATCACTTAGCAACAGTGCACATTCAATATAGCGTTCCAGAGAAGAGGTGATGTCAGACGCCGACATTTCCTGATAGATATGTTCATCCAATCCACCCAAGAAGATGGTCTTCAAGGTGCTTTCCTTCCATGGAGCTCTGTAGGAAACATTGAGAAATTCCTCAACATAGTCCTCAATAGGGCAGTCATCTTGAAAAACTTTGAGCAGTCAGAGGGTCTGAAGAGAGATTGTCCATAGTTGTTGTGAAGTCTTCTTTATGGTCTGGTCTTCTGTCACACACTGGATGGAGAGGCATACAAGGATGAGTAAAGTAAAGAGTTTCTTCATTTAAACAAACTGAAGGCAACCTGAACAGGTAAGTGCAATAACTAAGAAATCAACAAAGCTCAATAAACTGAGGAATTAGTAGTCCTTATCTCTCCCCTTAGTAGAGTCCACTGGAGGAAGACATCCACAGAGCAACAGGGATCCAGCAGGTAGGTGATGAGACAGATGAAGAGCTTGTAACCTCGAGACCAGACAATGAGTGTAGTCTTATAGAGAGCTTGATTAGTGGCAACAGGTGAGGAGGATTCCCTGATGGAGGTCAGGTGTGAGTGATTATGACGGAGTGCAGGTGAGTGGCCAGAGGGATGCTGGGAAATGCAGTGCAATTGAACTGGTGACCGTGACAATGGGTCAAAAATATGGATTTTTCTTTTATGCCAAAAATCATTAAGATATTAAGTAAAAATCACGTTCCATGAATATATTTAGTAAATGTCCTACTGTAAATATTTAAAAACGTAATTTTTAATTAGTAATATGCATTGCTAAGAACTTAATTTGGACAACTTTAAGGCGATTTTCTAAATATTTAGATTTATTTTATAATTTTTTGCAACCTCAGATTCCATATTTTCAAATAGTTGTATCTCTGCAAAATAGTGTCCTATCCTAACAAAACATACATTAACGGAAAGCTTATTTATTCAGATTATGTATACATCTCAATTTCAAACAAATTACCCTTATGACTGGTTTGTGGTCCAGGGTAATATTTTGTTTTAGTTATTATTGCATGGCTTTCAATTAAGCTCTCAGTTAAACTTAGGGGTGAGAGAAATTATATCAGATCTGTGTTCAAATATAAAATATTGGCTGAAATATGGATGCATCTGTACTGAAGTCTCTAATTAACATAATTTTGTCCCTGTCTGATGTGTGCCTTGTTTATTTCCATAGCTACCCTCATTAGTTGCCATAGAAACTCATTGGACCACACCAACTCCTTGTTGGTTTCCATAGTAACTCATTGGTTCCTTGTGTTCTCCTGTGTATAAACAGCCCTTGTGTTTCACTTGTGCTTGGTCAGTTGTTGAATGTTATCATATCGTTCTCCCCTGTGTTTTGGTTCTTTGTTTTGCCACGATTTGATATTAAACTGCCTGTATTTAGATCCACATTCCCTGCCTACCTACTTCATCCTAAAGCTCATAACAAACACATTGCGTCACTTACCTGAGCAAACCACACTTGCATCCTCCTTATGTCCGCAGTCATGTCCATTCGTAATCACCGGACATTCCCATAAGCTCCTCTCTTTTCCAGTGCAGTTGAGCTCATCCATGTGTATAGGGCCTGTGCCCTGGCCGTACGGCTCACCGTGCCCGCTGACAGACACAGCGTACCCGCAGCCCAGCTGTGCACACACCACATGTGCTTCATCCATATCCCATCCATCATCACACACTGTGCCCCAGGAGCCCCTCCACACCTCCACACGGCCCCCGCAGCGATGACCGCCCCCCTCCAACCGAACAGCAGCATTGCCTGAAGAACCAGACGCGACATTTAATCATTTAGACAATATTTTATCAAAATTGTATTGACACGGTTTTCCTATTTAATTGTGTAAAGCTGCTTTAACACAATCTTTATTGTTAAAATATAAATAAATAAACATTTAAAAATATAAATAAAGGTGACATGACTTGCATTAACATTTAGTCATTTAGCAGACACTTATGCAAAGCGACGTACAAATGAGGACAATAGAAGCAATCAACAAAATGAATGAATGATTGAATGAATGATGCATTTATATAGCGCTTTATTGTGTATTGTTGTACACCCAAAGCGCTTTACAATCATGTGGGGGGGGGGGGGGGGGGTCTCCTTAACCACCACCAGTGTGCAGCATCCACTTGGATGATGCGATGGCTGCCACAGGACAACGGCGCCAGTGCGCTCACCACACACCAGCTACAGGTGGAGAGGAGAGAGAGTCATAGAGACAATCAAGTGTATGCGCTCACCACACACCAGCTACAGGTGGAGAGGAGAGAGAGACATAGAGACAATCAAGTGTATGCGCTCACCACACACCAGCTACAGGTGGAGAGGATAGAGAGTCATTGAGCCAATCAAGTGTATGCTCTCACCACACACCAGCTACAGGTGGAGAGGAGAGAGAGTCATAGAGACAATCAAGTGTATGCACTCACCACACACCAGCTACAGGTGGAGAGGAGAGAGAGTCATAGAGACAATCAAGTGTATGCTCTCACCACACACCAGCTACAGGTGGAGAGGAGAGAGAGTCATAGAGCCAATCAAGTGTATGCGCTCACCACATACCAGCTACAGGTGGAGAGGAGAGAGAGACATAGAGCCAATCAAGTGTACGCGCTCACCACACACCAGCTACAGGTGGAGAGGAGAGAGAGACATAGAGACAATCAAGTGTATGCGCTCACCACACACCAGCTACAGGTGGAGAGGAGAGAGAGACATAGAGCCAATCAAGTGTATGCGCTCACCACACACCAGCTACAGGTGGAGAGGAGAGAGAGTCATAGAGACAATCAAGTGTATGCGCTCACCACACACCAGCTACAGGTGGAGAGGAGAGAGAGACATAGAGACAATCAAGTGTATGCGCTCACCACACACCAGCTACAGGTGGAGAGGAGAGAGAGTCATAGAGACAATCAAGTGTATGCTCTCACCACACACCAGCTACAGGTGGAGAGGAGAGAGAGTCATAGAGACAATCAAGTGTATGCTCTCACCACACACCAGCTACAGGTGGAGAGAAGAGAGAGTCATAGAGCCAATCAAGTGTATGCGCTCACCACACACCAGCTACAGATGGAGAGGAGAGAGAGTCATAGAGACAATCAAGTGTATGCTCTCACCACACACCAGCTACAGGTGAAGATGAGAGAGAGTCATTGAGCAATCGACTGGATGGGGATTATTAGGAGGCCATGATTGACAAGGGCCAGTGGTGGGAATTTGGCCAGGACACCGGGGTTACACCCCTACTCTTTACGAGAAGTGCCCTGGGATTTTAATGACCGCAGAGTCAGGACCTCGGTTTAACGTCTCATCCGAAGGACGGTGCTTTTACACTATAGTGTCCCTGTCACTACACTGGGGCGTTAGGACCCACGCAGACCACAGTGTGAGCACCCCCTGCTGGCCTCATTAACACCTCTTCCAGCAGCAACCTAGTTTTCCCAGGAGGTCTCCCATCCAGGTACTGACCACCTCAACCCTGATTAGCTTCAGTGGGAACCGGTCTTGGGCGCAGGGTGATATGGCTGCCGGTTCAACAAAAGAGCAATGATTTGACAATAAAGATAATGTTTACATGATACAGACATATAGAAATCTGCACATATAAACAAAAAACATGTTTAAAATAATGCAATTACAATAATGTTTACGAAGTTACATTTAGTCATTGAGAAGAAGATTTTATCGTAAGCAACTTATGAGGACAATAGAAAAAAACAACAAAAGAGCAATAATATGCAAGTGCTATGACAGGTCTCGATTAGCCTAACGCGTAACAAGGTGTTTTATATTTAATATACATGAATATCTACATATGAAAATAAACTAATTGGGATTGCTGGTGTTAGAGGGTCTTTTTTATAATAACCAAAAAGAAAAGATAGAATAGAAAAAGAATAGCGAAAGCTAGTGTTAGAGGCCTTTTTTTAAACAAGCAGTTGGAAAAATTAATAGAAGGTCAAATAAAGATGGAAGAGATGTGTTTTTAGCCATTTCTTGAAGATGGGTAAGGATTCAGCTGCTGGGATTGAGTTGGGCAGGTCATTCCACCAGATGGGAACAGTTAATGAAAAAGTCAGTGAAAGTGATTGTATGCCTCTTTGGGATGGTACAGTAATGCGTCGTTCACTTGCAGAACGCAAGCTTCTAGAGGCACATAGCTATTGGTAGCCAGTGCAAATTAATGAACAGAGGTGTGATGTGCATTCTTTTCGGCTCATTAAAAATTTATTTTGTTGCCGTATTCTGGTTTAACTGTAAAGGTTTGATAGAACTGGCTGGAAGACCTGCCAAGAGAGTATTGCAATATACCAGTCTGGACAGAACAAGAGCTTGAACAAGGAGTTGTGAAGCATGTTCAGAAAGAAAGACCTGATCTTCTTGATGTTGAATAAAGCAAATCTGCTGGACCGGGCCGTTATGGCAATAGTCTGAGAAAGTCAGTGGATCATCAATCATAACTCCCAAGGTTTCTGGCTGTTTTTGAAGGAGTTATGATTGATGTGTCTAACTGGATGGTGAAATTGTGATAAAACGATGGGTTGAGTTGAAGGTGATGGTCCTTCATCCAGCTAGAAATGTCTGTTAGACAAGCTGAGATGCGAGCAGCTATCGTCAGATCATCAGGATGGAATGAAAGGTAGAGTTGAGTGTCATCAGCATAGCAGTGATATGAAAAGCCATGTTTCTGAATGACAGAACCTAGTGATGCCATGTAGACAGAAAATAGAAGTGGTCCAAGAACTGAGCCCTGAGGCACCCCAGTAGCTAGATGTTGGGACTTGGACGCCTCACTGTTTTAAACGTATAAATTTAGCAGCTTGTAATGTGCACTAATAATATTTCCATACAAAAATGTTTGCTATTTTAAATAATTGTCTAATTATTTATTTTCAAGCTGGACTCACTAGAGGTTGAGTAAATGATGACAGACTTTTCATTTTAGGTCGAACTATCCCTTTAGAGGGGTTTTCAGCTTTACACGGTGAAGCAGAAAAATTGCATGTCATTTTGCACAGACATTTTGTCGCATAAGTTTCACATGTATAATGTGTAAGTTATATTATGATTTCAAAATAGTGGATATTTTAACAGCATATCCAGTTGCAGTGTTGTATCCTGTATGGTAAAATATATATATTTTGTGTGACCAAAATATTTTTAATATATGGCGAAAAATGTTTTTTAATTAAAATATATATTTAGTTTCAACCCCCATAGACCAAAACATATTTAAAAATGCATTTTAGGGGTAAAAACAATGCATTTCCAATCTTACAGTAGCCTAGGCTAAATGCAAATTATATATAGTTTTATAACATTGTATTATATATAACATTGTAAAGTATGTTCTTTGCTGAATTTTATTCAAATGTGTTATATGTTCATACGTGTTATAAACAAAAAACTTAGTTTTTCTTTAAATGTGACATACATGAATGTATTTTCTTGGATTAAGATATATGGCACAAAATATATTTAAATGTTTTTTAAATATACTTATATATTTAAAAAATAAACTTAAAATGGTCCAAAACTATATTGGTATAAAATATATTTATTCACATATATTTTTGTATATTTTGAGATACATTTAAAAATATTGAAAATTATATTTTAAATGTAATGTAAGTCCATTCCTGTAAAAATGCATTTTTCAGTTATTTTCACAAATTCAGGCACACTTGGAAATAATTTTCTATGATAACTGACATCATGTCACAGATGCTGCCAACAGAACTTAACTTGTACTGAACCCAGAACATTTCTTTAAATAAAAATACTGTCACTGATTTCATAACCATAACATGATAATGGAAAATATATTTTTGCATAAATACATTTTATTTATGTTGTTAAACTTACCACATTTAACTGCAGAAAGGACTGAGCAACTGGAGTTAATAACCTCACTACAGTTCTTCAATTGATAGTTGTGATAAACACAGTTTGTGAAACAGGTCGTGTTCAATCCTGCTCTGCTCTGATTGAGACTGTAGACCTGTCCACAGCCAAGCTCATGGCATATCTCACGGGACACACTGTGGACAGTGTCTTCAGGCAGAGACACAGAAGATTTCGGGTCTGGGGATTTGATAGTCCAGAAACACGGGCTAGATATTTGAGCCACAAAGGGAGAACCTGCGGGTAAGAGAAGAACATTCACAATTTAAAACTCGAGAATTTAATAAGACGCAAATATGCCCTTCTCTTAAATAAATGCATAAATAAATATTAAAAATAAAACAATAAATAGTTTTTAATAAATAAATAAATATAACAAAAAAAGACATATTTGTAAACCACATTAACATATATATAATATATATATATAAAAAATAAATGTTACAGCATTATAAATGTAGATCTTCTTTGAAATATCAGCTATGCATCTAATTTTTCATCATTATTTTTATTTATTTAAACTGCATTTAAAACAGAAGCAAATACAGTTTCATGCAATGCATTCCAGCCTACAGACGTTACATGTTCTAGTTCACATCCCACCGGTTCTTACCGCAAATGACCTCAGAAAGCATCGTGCAGTGGCTTCTCACAGTCTGACTGCAGTTTCTTAGCTCGGAGTCACTGTAAATGCAGCCTGTGAGACAGGTACCGTTGCTTTCTACATCATTTGCCCTTAATTTATACACATCGCCACATCCCAGAGACAGACAGATCTGAGAGGAGAGACGGTTAATATCCTCCACGGGTATAACTGAAGAGGTGCTGAGGGTCCAGGAGCACGAGCCAGATGGCTGATCTGCTTGTGACACAATACAAGAAAATGTACACTTTACTTTTTCAATGCATACTGCATCTGTTAACTATAATCGTTGGTGTCTATAATTCCAAAGAAAAAAAATGTGCCTCTGTAATATTGTAATATAAAACCCAAACGTTTTTTTTTTTTTGCATTTGGCCTTGCAGTTGATTGATATCAGATTAATCCCCAATGCATGAAATTAAAACAACCTTCTTCTGAAATGCATCACATTATGGAAGTAAGTATGTGAATGGTATTTCACTTTGAGTGAAAATCTCTCCGAAATACATCTAAAATATTAAATGGATATTAAATGTTGTCCCAGGGACAGCAAATGTAAATTAGCTATCAGCTAACTCTGGTGCAATTACTTTTAATTGTGCATTGTCCCTGTAAAAATAAACAATAAAAATAAACAATAAAGTACATGAGTGCACAAACATTGAACCCAGTTAAAGCAATAATGCTGCCTTTTGAACACACAACATTAATTTATAATAAATCACATAGTAATGGTGTTCAGATTGTAACAATAGCATGGAGCCCAACATAATCTACATCTTACAATCAGCCTGTTTGTTCTGCCACCTGTTTCAGTGCAACAAAGAGAAAAACTGTGGAAGTGAGCAAACGTGCACCGGTTGAATAACGAGTGTGTCGCCGCAACATCCTGTCAAACTCTTCAAACGGGTTGCAAATTATGTGAAATATTCTTGACATTGCTCTAAATCTTTGCATCGCAACATTCAGAAGTCAACAGAGACAAAAAAAGAGTAATGCACATGTAAACTACTAAAATGAAAAAAGCATCAATATGACAAACAATATTAGGAATGCAAATAACTCACGTTTCACATTGACCCTGACCTCCGGAGGCTCAGTAGAGTCATATCCTGAAAAAAAGAAGGCCTTTTCAGTAAATTGTTGCTTTTGTATTACATAGCTGGAATAGTATTTTAACCAAACTAATGAGGAAGAAAAATCAAATTTCATTTATTTATTTTTTTTCAGTATCACCTGCCAGATCAATGATTTTCCATAAAACACAAGTGCAGCTAACAGCTCGTGTTTCTGCTAAAGTTGTATTCTGCGCATGCACTGAAAGACTTAAACTAAACTACATAAACCATCACATATGATCTTTGACTCTTTTTTTGTTTGTTTATTTTGTCTTCTGAGAAGCATGTAAGTATCATACGTGGCTTCTAAATGGCAGCCCTAACTGAAAACAATATAATCTTTAAAAAAAAAAAGAAATGTAACTTGTTATTCAGGTTTGTAAATTGTTGTTAATAAAAAAAAAGAAAAAAAAAGAAAAAAGAAATGTTCATATCTTCATCCTGTTAAAAATGTTACAACCCCGGCTCTTAATGCATCACGATGTTTTCTTGAGAATGAGCGAATGTTTGCACCTTTTGTAACACCTCTCTCATTTGTCCAAGCAAGAGACTCATGAACAACTATCACAGAGAAAAACTAAAGTTGTGGACTATCCAGGGGACGACACACAGCATTAGTCAAGTGTATCCAAACTTAGAACAAGGCCATTTTTATAAACTCAGTTCTTATTTTGTCTTCTGAAACATTCTGTAAATACAAATAAGCATATTCTTCTTAAATTCTTAAATAAGCATATTTTATGTGAAAAAGCTTGTGCATGTTGTGAATGTATTTAATGACATGCTAACATACTAATTTATTAGTACTAATAAATAACATACATTTAACATACTAATGAAAATGTATAACCTGAATGCAATTGTAAGTCGCTTTGGATAAAAGCGTCTGCTAAATGCATAAATGTAAATGTAATGAACTTAGACTTCCCTGATAACCTTTCAGTGAATGCACTTATCATCAGACCTACTAGTACATGGTCGAACATGTGGCTTTGTCAAGTGTGTTTATAGGCTGTAGCTAGGCAGTTATTTATCATATTAAATAAAAAAATGCTAATAATTGAAATGCATTATTATACAATAAAATCATATTTTTTATATTGTCTATGTACATCGCCTTATTTATTCCTTTCATTTTCTATTTTTGCCAAGAATGTATATGCAAACTTTGTACTGAATATTAATAGCTGGTCTGTGCTCAAATTTTAAAGGGATGGGTCACCTAAAAATAATAATTATATTATCAATTTATTAGCATTTACCTATTCAAATTGTATTACTCTAGAACCAAATGCTATTGTTTTGTATTTTTCATAAAGTGTATACTTTTTTCTTTGTTAAAAAAAGGAACATTGTGTTTACTTACTTTTTTCCCCTGACACAGACATGAAAATGAAAAAGACTGACATGGTTTTTAAAGCTATCGTCATCCCTCCAGACGTCTTCAAATGCACATATGTAGATCAAGTAATAGCTGCTTCTTTTTTCAGGGGACCCCAAAAAAGACTTTCTAGAACCCTGCATATGGCCATGGTTTTATAATATTAATACTAATAATAACATTATTGTCTAGCACTTTTAAAAGTTACATTTCAAAGCGCATTGTAAGAATAAGATAAAACAAAAGAGAAATACGAACCTATAAAAGAAATGCATTCATCAAAAATAATAAAATAATAATACAAAAATAAATAAAACAAATAGAAATGACGAATAGTATATAATACAACAATCACAAAATAATATAATAAATCTGCCCGAAAACAAGTACATTTAATGGGAAGACTTCCATAGTTTTAGAGCTGATGAAAGCCCTAGCACAATAGATATTGCATGAGTTTTATTTATTTAAAACACTGCTTGATTATTTTATTGCTTTTTTAATAGTTTTTTTTATTTAGCAATGATGTATTACCTTAATATAAAATGACAATAAAGACATTTAAAATTTTACAAAATACTTAAATAAGACATTTTAGAGTACCAAACCAACATATTATAATCATTTCTTACTAGCTGTTAAGAATATATATTTACCATAACAAGACAAATATAATTTTGGAAACAAAAAATATTATTAAATATTAAAAATAATGATTAAAATTGTTACAGATCCCAAACATTTCAATGATAGATAGATAGATAGATAGATAGATAGATAGATAGATAGATAGATAGATAGATAGATAGATAGATAGATAGATAGATAGATAGATACCTTGTATTAAAGCAATAGTTTGGATGATGGTTATGATCTTTAAGGTCTCCATTCTTCATGAGGTTGTGTTCAGTACTGTTCTCTGAATCATAGAGAGGAAGTGATACTTCTAGTCTGCCTGGTTTTTGTTTTGCTTTTGTTTTTTTAAAACAGTCTCTATTTGTAACGCAGGCTGTCCAATGTTCAAAGCTTTGCATTTTGCATTCATATCTTTAAAGAAGCCTTGAATTTGCAGAAGCATTGGTTCAAAATACTAATTTATTATGAAATACCATAGGAATATTACTTTAGATCACCCACACACAAGACCCATAGTTTCACTGTTTAGTTGTTAGTACAATTATTAAATGTAGTTGTTCAAAACACATGATGCAGCTTTCATTATGGTTCTACACATTCATACACTATTGTAATAGACTAGAGAGAAAAGTACAGACACTGGAATCATTAATCAAAATTTGAAAATTATTGATGAAAATTTTACAGTAGGCCTACAGTAAAATGGCAACTAGAGTTTCCCTTACTGCACTTCTATGTTTTTATCAACCCCGTCTTGTGGATTTGGCCACAGGATCTCATCCACATCATAATAAATAATGGATTTCATTAGCTAAAGATCTTGGAAAAAATCTTCTGGTATGGCAGATACAGGCCTGACATTGGTCTCCTGTGATGTCATGCATCATCTATGGCCTGGAGAAGAGGGGCTTGTTTGTGAGGAGCCTATTGAAAACCTTCTACCTCCATGTGGAGAAAAACTCTTCCGTCGGGTTACAGTAAGGAAAGAGGAGTATGGGGGAAAATACAAGGTGATAAACTGTGGATGGGCCTGAAACCGTGATTGCACTCAGAGAACATCGTTCTGGGTCCCTCTCAACCGCTAGGCTCTCAAACTCTTCTCCATCTCTTGGCCTGCCTCATCCAAAAATATTAATGTTCTCTTTCATAAGTAACTCCACGCTGCGTAGCTTTCCGCAGTGGGAACACCCCCAGGTGTGACGATTGTCTGAAGCCCATATAGAATCACGCCAATTCATTGGCTGATGGCGCGACAGACCGCCCCTACGTCATACGTGTTTGACATAGACCCGCGTTCGCTTCTGCGGTTTTTCTGACCCAATTATTAGCGATAACGTGCTAATCTGTAACTTTTCCACTTCAGCGACCGCATTCGTGGAATTATATTTCTCCTAGCGGTGAGTGGAAATTGACTTTAGTCTATACCAGCCGCTGTGCTCTCGCCTCATTGCGGGTGAAGACCAGCACGGTAAGTGCGTCAGGCCATGGAGAGTGAGCAGGTTTCACTTTCTCTCCCTCCATCGCATGGGCGTCACCGCAAAAATTCTCCGGTCCAGTTTACTCGCGGTTGTCTTGCACCCAGCCCGAAGAAACGGGACGCCGTTTCCTTCGGGTTGGAGGATATTTTATATACCGCGGCCTCCGACTCTGAGACCTTCTCCGGCCTATACTGAACTCGTGGAAGTTTTAGCGTGAGCCACTGAGAAGCTGAGCTTAGATTGGCCAGATGAGCCTCGCGAATCCCAGTCATCTAAGCTCAACGAGCGTTTCCTCAGTGGCTCTGGTTCGCGCCCGATGAGGAGAAAGCTGTCCTTCTTCCCTGACCTGCACCATGAGGTTTCCAGATCTTGGGAACCTCATTCAGCCCTTCTCCTCTCGCCTCACTTGGCAGAAGGAAGCAGCCCTTCTCCTCTCGCCTCACTAATGCGGCGGCCGCTGACTTCACTAGCCTCGTTGGTTCTATGGAGCAGGGGTATGCTGTAGTCCCAGCGGTCGAGGACATGCTAGCTGCGCACCTCTAGCCGAACTCCGCCCCCTCGTGGAAGTCCCACCCTCTCCTTCCATCCAAGCCATGTAGAACCACCTCGGCTTCGATCGGTAAGTCCTACACGGCGGCGGGACAGGCAGGTGCGGCTCTCCACACTATGGCCATCCTTCAGGCCTACCAAGCAGAGGTACTGAAGGACGTGGATGAGAGGGACGGTGCGACCCCCGAGGCTGTTAAGGAGCTTCGCAGGGCCACCGACTTGGCTCTTTGTGCTACAAAGCATACAGCGTGGGCAGTTGGGCGCAATATGGTGGGTTTGGTGATGGCTGAGCGCCACCTATGGCTGAATCTCACGGAGATCAAGGAGAAGGAGAAGGCCTCCTTGACGCCCCGATCTCCAGCTCTGGCTTATTCAGGATAAGTTCAGGGCTGCTGACACGTAGTCAGCTGCATTTAAGCAGTTCATGCCGCAATGTGCGCGCAAGCCAGCCTCTGCCTCGTCCTCCAGGGAGCGCCCGGCCCCCAGTAAGGAGCCAGTCAGTAGAGTGAGCGAGCAGATGCATCCCCCACCTTACACGGTTTGGGGAGCCCGCGGTCGTTCCGCTTCTCGTCAACGCCCCCGTAAGCGGGTGGATTTAAAACGCAGAACAAGCCCCCCGCGGCGGCCTCTTCGGGTCGCTCCCGATATGCTTTCCTCCGCCAACTGCTCCATCCTCGCCGCTGGGAATGTCTCGAGGAGCGCAGGCCACTTCCCCTCTTCAGCGGCTGTTGAAGGTAAGAGACACTTCAGGTTTTCTCCCCTCAGAGTTGCTGCAGGTTGCAGGCTTTGTACACGCGAGAAGGGACGCCCAGCGCTTTCCCCCCACGTCAGTATTCCCTGCCCTCGCCTTTACGGCCTCATTAGGTTACGCCTCCATGCACGAGGACGCTGTGAGCTCTCCTCTGCTTCAGACGGGTTCATGTCCCTCCCTTCAGGGGGACGTTCAGAGCGGGGACCCCGTGTTGGTATCCCCCTTGATACATTTCACTCCGCTACCTCTGTCGGCCTTCCTCCATATCTGGAGGGACCTGCCGGGAGTGTCGCCCTGGATTCTTTGTTCGATCCAGTTCGCAACCCCCCCCCCCCGGTTCTTCTTACTGCTGTGAACAGTGCCAGCGAGGCTTCTGTCCTGCAACAGGAAGTCTCTTCTCTTCTGCTCAAAGGAGCAATAGAAGAGTTCTCCTCTTCGGATCTACACCACGGCTTCTTCAGCCGGTATTTTCTAGTTCAGAAGAAGGATGGGGGTTTGCGTCCTATACTAGATCTGCGCAGGCTGAATTACTCCCTCTACAGAGGGAAATTCAGGATGCTGGCATTCTTTCCCAGGTCCAAGAGGGGGACTGGTTTGTCACGGTCGACCTGAAGGTTCAGAGGCACAGGAAGTTCCTCAGGTTCGCCTTCAGGGGAAAGGCTTACCAGTACAAGGTTCTTCCCTTTGGGCTAGCTATGGCCCCATGGACGTTGACCAAGTGTATGGATGCAGCTCTGGCCCCTCTGAGGCTCCAGGGCATCCGAATCCTCAACTACCTGGATGACTGGCTTATTTTAGCCAGCTCCATGGAGCAGGTGATTCATCACAGGGACTCTCTCCTTCTCCAACTTTGCGCGCTTAGAGCGTGCTCACTCCAGCCCAGCAGACCATTTTTTTGGGAGTCTGTCTGGACTCAACCTCGATGCAGGCCCGTCTGGCCCCTGCTCGGGTAGAGAGTATTCAGTTGTTCAGCCGCTTAAAGCTAGGTCGGCACATGTCAGTGGGCCTGTGTCACAGGCTCCTAGGCCTCATGGCGGCAGCTTCCCCGGTTCTTCCCTTGGGGCTGCTCCATATGAGACCATTCCTTTGGTGGATGAAGTCCCTGGGTATTCGTCCCTCTTGGCTGTCCCTTCGCCTACTACAAGTGTCAGGCGCCTGTTTCCGCGCCCTTTAATGTGGCGGGACCCCAGTATTCTCCTGAGTGGAGAACGTATGGGGGTAATCTGTCTTTGCCAAATGGTAACAACGGACGCTTCCCTCTCGGGGTGGGGAGCGGTTTTCGAGGGACGACAGGCTTAAGGTGTCTGGTCAATTACCTCACCTGGCACAAAATGACCTGGAGTTGAGAGTGGTTCATCTAGCTCTCACTCACTTTCTTCCGTTCCTGACGCACTCGCATGTCATCGTCAGGACGGACAACATGGCGGTGGTGTCTCACATCAATCGCCAGGGGGCTCCCGGTTGCGCACCCTGAACAGGCATGCGCGCCAGCTTCTTCTTTAGGCACAGGACAAGTTTTTGTCCCTGAGAGCGGTCCATGTCCCAGGGGTCCTGAACCTAGCGGCAGACTTCTAGTCGAGACAGAAACTCCGGTCAGGGGAATGGATGCTGAACCGCCGCACGGTGGATCAGATTTGGGAAAGATTCTGTGCGGCAGATGTGGACCTCTTTGCGTCGCAGGAGTCAACCCAATGCCCCCTTTGGTTCTCCCTCTCTCACCCTGCCTCTCTGGGGATAGATACGCTAGCGCACCTCAGGCCGGACATGAAGCTGTATGCTTTCCCTCCGGTCAAGCTCATCCCAGCGGTGCTGCGTAGGGTGAAGATATGCGGACTCCACCTTCTCCTAGTAGCCCTGTTCTAGCCTTCCCAGAAATGGTGCTTGAGTTTGTCTCCCTCCTGGAGGGCGACCCGTGGGAGATTCCAGTCAGGAAAGACCTGCTCTGTCAGCTTCAGGGCAGAATCTGGCACCCACGCCCAGAGATCTGGAAGTTGTGGGTATGGCAGATCATAGGCTGCCCTTAGATCTTGATATCTCGGAGGGAGCCGTGAGACCATTGATAGTTCCAGGGCCCTTTCTACTAGGAAGCTCTACTCCTCCAAATGGAGGGTTTTCGAATCCTGGTGTTTGGTTAATGCTGTGGACCCAGTTACTGCCCGGTTGGTTCAGTGCTGGAGTTCCTACAGCATAAGTTTTCGGCTGGAGCTACCACCCTGAGAGTCTACGTTGCGGCTATCGCTGCTCGAAGGGACTCGGACGATGTCCCCCTGGGTAGACATCATTTGGTGTCCTCCTTTATGCATGGGGCTAAGCGATTGAGGCTGGGTTTGTCCTCCTAGTTTCCCTTCTTGGGACCTTTCTGTGGTCCTGAAGGGGTTGCTGGAGCCTCCTTTTGAACCTCTTGAGTCAGCTCCCGTGAGGATTCTGACACTGAAGGTTACACTTTTGTTGGCAGTGGCCTCATTTAAGCGTGTGGGAGATTTGCAGGCTCAGTCTGTCTGCGAGTCCTGCACCGAGTTTGCTCCGGGTCTGGTCAAGGCTTTTTTAAGGCATAGGCGGGGTTATGTCCCTAAAGATCTCTATACATCTTTTCGTTCGCAGGTGGTAGTGCTGCAGGCTTTCTCTCCCTCCCCTTCGAGTGAGGGCGATGATCTTCGTCTGCTCTACCCTGTTAGAGCCTTGAAGACGTATGTGGACCGCTCCAGTCAATGGCATCAGTCCTTACAGCTGTTAGTGTGTTTTGGTGCAGGCCGCAAAGGGCTATTGTCTAAACACACAATATCCAACTGGGTTAAGGATGCTATTTCGAAGTCTGCCTTCACCTCTAGACATCAGATCTCATTCCACCAGAGGGGTGGCATTCTCCACAGCATTGTTTAGAGGGGTGCCCCTAGAGGAAATGTGTATGGCGGCGGGATGGTCCTCTCCCCATACTTTTGTGAGGTTCTATAACCTTGATGTGAACACAGCTCCTGGTTCCCAGGTTCTTTCTGCTTGAACCAGCTGTGTTTTGGGTGTTCTGATCTGTAATGGGCCAGATCTGGCAGCGCGATAGCTTGGCGTGTGTGGTATATCGTTCCCACTGTGGAAAGCTACGCCGCATTGAGTTACCTATGAAAGAGAACGTCTCGGGTTACTGACGTAACCCATGTTCTCTGAGTAGGGAACGAGATGCTGCGTCCGCTGCCAAGCTCCTCATGCTGCCAACATGCTTTTTCGACAGGAAAATCTGAGGGGTAAGATGGCGCGAGCGTGGGTCTATGTCAAACACGTATGACGTAGGGGCGGTATCTCGCGCCATCAGCCAATGAATTGGGGTGATTCTATAGGGGCTTCAGACAATCGTCACACCTGGGGGTGTTCCCACTGCGGAAAGCTACGCAGCGTCTCGTTCCCTACTCAGAAAACAAGGGTTACGTAAGTAACCCGAGAGGTTTTCGTCAGCTTCCAGCTCTATCACCCTCTAAAAAGACATTTACTGTAGGACAAACAAATACTGATAACAATGATATAGAATTTTGGGGATTTTTTTTCTCTCTCAACAACAACATCTTGAAACTGATCATACCTGAACATACTCAGTCCTCAGTTGCTTCACTTTCGTAATGTTGTTCAAAATTTTCCATAAAACTATGCTACAAGAGTAATACAACTGATACATAGCATTTTGAGCAGTTGTATCAATTTATAGTTAAATCATTATAATGAAATGAATAGACACTCAATTCAGATGTAATGCGTGAGCTGCATTTTGAAATAGTAATACTTTGATGTTACGTTGTGTTATTTTGAACCGGTGATTTTAGTTCAATGAACAAAATATCTTTGGCTCATGTGTATTGTATCCAAGCATTTGTAAAAAGTGTTAAGTGTGCTGAAAAATGTAAAAAATGAAAATTTTCGAGCCTTTAAGTATGTCTTAAAATAGAGCAGGAAGACTTATATTAATTAAATAATGCCATTTATTGTTGCATGCCTTGCAAAAAATGTTTGTTTCTCATATTTGTCATCTTTTTCATTAAATAACATTATAAAAGATGAATAGATTCTGTAACAAATGTATTGTTAATTGTTAGTTAATCTTAATTAATACATTAACTAATATTAACCATTGACACCGTATTGTAAAGTGTTACTTCTTAAATTTACCTTCATGTGTGACTGGTAGAAATCTTGTAAATGTGAGATATAGAAAGCTTTACTTGACTGTGAATGTGATTTTTTTTTAGATGCATGCTACTGTCCTTAGAAAAGGAGAAAACATAAAAATAGAACAATGCACCTCTTGCTGTGATAAATATCACTGCCCATTTTGTGAAACCTGGGTCTACAAACCAGTGGATTCGTACAGTGCCAAGAAACATGTGGAGGATCATCAAAAAACAGCTGTTCGGGAAGAAGGTGTGTAGTGTTTGAACATCCATAAATATTATTTTGTGAGTATATTTTAGTTTTTACACTTTTTTATATTTATTTCAGATATTATTATCATCAGGTGCAACTTAAAATGCAGAGATGTTTCACATTTTCATTGCTGCTACTGTTCTGCCACTATTATACGAAAAGCACAGTTTAACATTCATCTCACAAAATGCAAACAAAAGAAGCAAACGATTCCATCTCCACAAAGAACTGCAACACCCATGGTTCTGATTGGTAATACACCTCTGCCTTCAGCGTCTGCTCAGACACCACCCTTACTTCAACCTCAGCCTTCACCAAGTGAACCACACACGTGTGTGTCTCCCACACCCAGTACTCCATTGTATCTACCGAAAATATGTAAAGGACCACCACTTCCATCTCCTTTGAGTACTTTCACACCTCTGCCTTCAGCGTCTGCTCAAACACCACCCTTACTTCAACCTCAGCCTTCACCAAGTGAACCACACACGTCTGTGTCTCCCACACCCAGTACTCCATTGTATCTACCGAAAGCATGTAAAGAACCACCACTTCCATCTCCTTTGAGTACTTTCACACCTCTGCCTTCAGCGACTGCTCAAACACCACCCTTACTTCAACCTCAGCCTTCACCAAGTGAACCACACACGTGTGTCTCTCCCACACCCAGTACTCCATTGTATCTACCGAAAGCATGTAAAGAACCACCACTTCCATCTCCTTTGAGTACTTTCACACCTCTGCTGCCTTCAGCGACTGCTCAGACACCACCCTTACTTTCAACCTCAGCCTTCACCAAGTGAACCACACACGTGTGTGTCTCCCACACCCAGTACTCCATTGTATCTACCGAAAGCATGTAAAGAACCACCACTTCCATCTCCTTTGAGTACTTTCACACCTCTGCTGCCTTCAGCGACTGCTCAGACACCACCCTTACTTCAACCTCAGCCTTCACCAAGTGAACCACACACGTGTGTGTCTCCCACACCCAGTACTCCATTGTATCTACCGAAAGCATGTAAAGAACCACCACTTCCATCTCCTTTGAGTACTTTTCACACCTCTGCTGCCTTCAGCGACTGCTCAGACACCACCCTTACTTCAACCTCAGCCTTCACCAAGTGAACCACACACGTGTGTGTCTCCCACACCCAGTACTCCATTGTATCTACCGAAAGTATGTAAAGGACCACCACTTCCATCTCCTTTGAGTACTTTCACACCTCTGCTGCCTTCAGCGACTGCTCAGACACCACCCTTACTTCAACCTCAGCCTTCACCAAGTGAACCACACACGTGTGTGTCTCCCACACCCCAGTACTCCATTGTATCTACCGAAAGCATGTAAAGAACCACCACTTCCATCTCCTTTGAGTACTTTCACACCTCTGCTGCCTTCAGCGACTGCTCAGACACCACCCTTACTTCAACCTCAGCCTTCACCAAGTGAACCACACACGTCTGTGTCTCCTAAACACCATGTGTCTCCTAAACTGGTTTAAAACAAATCAGGGTGAAATGTATTCACTGTGGAATTGAGGTTAATAAGAAAAACCTACGGCTCCACATTAAAAGAAAACATACAGATGTGAAACAAATGATTACATCTGAACGTCACTTTCTTAGTCAGTGCATCGACAGTGAGAATGGTGTTTTTGCTGTTCAAAAATCTTTCTTTGGGCCATCACTGCCAATACATGTGCAGAAGAGAACATGGGGGGCAAACCACAGAATTATGTATGAGGTAGACCAGTGTAACACAAACATAGAATTTGCATTTCGAAGTGGTTTGAAGGCATTCGAATGCAACCATATGAAATCCTTGGATTTCTGTCCTAGAAGCACTGATGAGACTATCACTCTACATGAAGAAACGCTGACGGAGATGGTGCAACAAAAGTGGTTCGGGGAAGACCGAAAAAAGAAGTGCATTGAAAGGCAGCGGACAGCAGGTATTGTAGGTGTGCCCCTCTCAGTGGAGGTGACAATTTCTGGATCCTCATCCAGAAAATATATTTCAGTGTATGAACCCAAAACTTCATATTATAGCCGCCTTGGGAGAGTAGTTGTTGTGTATGACTCCAAAAAAATCGCATGGAGTTGCCATGCAACAAGACAAAAACAGTCATGTGTGCATAAATCAATTGCTAAGTGGCATTTGTTTCAAACTGAAAAGTCGCTCTTTAGAAAGTACGGACTACAGAAAGGACTGATCCCATCCCGAGTCCTCCACACCAAACAGAAGATCTACAAGATCAACAGTACCCACCAAATGAGGCAGGCATAAAGAAAATGGTCCTATATTTATTGAAAGAGAAAAGACTTCCTGCAGACCTGCCAAAGGAACTGGTCAATGGCCTTCGGCCTAAGTGTGAATTCCCACGCAGGCTAATTCCAGAGGAGACTTTATGCTCACAATGCAAGGAAAATCAAATGCTAAGTGAGCCGATCCTCATAACATCAAGAGCAAAGATTCTGACCTTCACAGGAGTTATTGAAGGTAAATAAAATCTATTTTTTTTAATGCAGCAATATTCAGAAATTTTGAATGACTGTCGTTTGAAAAGCAAAACATTTTTTCCACTTACTACAAAATCTGCAGCAACTGCAGAATGACATTCCGCTATCAAGAGTACACAGATGGAATTCATAATTTTAATGACCACCTGCTGATTTGCCTGCATTTATGCATGATTCTTCGCAATGCAATTCAGGTATGTTGCCCAATATAGTACCCGGTATTGCTGCTTAAATAAATTATTATAATAACTATTTCTAAATAACATTTTAAATAATATTTGATAATTGAAATATATTGCATTTGAATTCCTTGAAATTTAAGATTTAAATTTGCCTCTATAATGTTTGAATTGTTCTTGTAGAATCACACCGCAGTTAGCAGAGTCCTCAGCCTGCTTGAAGCCACTGAAAATACTCAATTTCCCAGCCATGACACTGTTCTTCATGCATACACTCATTTTGAAGCACTGACAAATCACGATTACATGTACTCCTGCATAAATTGTGGTTATTACCCTAAAGTGGTAATCATGGACCTCCACAAAAAAGGAGTTTTCACTGTGCCTTGTAAGTTACTTCACTGAACAGTACCTAACATTTTAAAGTTTATGCGTGTTTTTTTAATATAAATTCCATTTGTTTTAGTTAGTGAAATAAAAACTCCCCCTGAAGACTTTGAGGGAAACACCGACATTGTGTCCTTCTGGGAGCAAGTGACACAAGAGATGGTTGGTCGGGGATTTCTGCGAAGTTAGTTGTTGTTGTTATTATTATTATTGTTGTTATTGGTGGTGGTTTAATTGTTTTTGTTATTAATAGTATTGTTATTGTTAACTTGTGTGCTTTATGATGTGTTTGTTAATGCAAGGTGGCAAGAATAACCCCTTCGGAGTTCCCCCAAGTTATGATTTTTGGGCTCCGTGGATTGGTGTCAACACAAGGAAATCCGAAATGGTGTTAAACACAGAATTTGCAACAATACAAAAAAACAAGCCATGTGATATGGTGGATCTTGATATTACTGAAGAACGACTTGGAGATGAGCTCTTCAAGATGAAGGTGAGATCTTAGATAACACTTATTAATACAATAGACAATGCTTTTTATTTATGTCGTAATGATGGTTTAGGTTGAAGCCATAAGGAAACTCTGCAAAGAGTGTGGTTTGGAGTCGAAAGGATCAAGTTACGGTTAAGACAGGAGATGCAAAACCGTTCCTCGTATGATAAAGTGTTCCAACAGATCTGGGGTGCTTCTGGTAAGATTTCTTTCTACTCTCCTCTGCATTTACTATGATGTTTATAACACATTCATTATTTTATATTGTTTTATTCATTACACTTGATAGCAAATACAGTTATATTTCTAAAACTTAAAGCAATTTTCCTAGACTACCTAATGCTTAACTGTACGTTCTACTAAATATTTCTTCCTTTTTGTTTGGTGATGGGCAGTGGCAGTAACTTACTTGTCCCTGTGGAGTAGTGTACTCAATTAAATTTAACATTAGAGCAGAGTCTCCAAGAGACTTTACTGATTTGCTCTTGTCTTGGAAACACTTCCCAAATGTGTGTCAATATATGATTTTGCTAGAGGACTAGCAACGCATGCTAATCTTCGGGAAGCAGACACTTTACCCTTTAGCCCTCATGAAGGCAGACTTGCGGAGCCAACACCTGAAAATATTCAGCTGGCTAAAGAAAGCAAGTTGACTGTGAATTTGACTTGGTTAAAAGTTAAACAGCCGAAAAAGGATCCCTCTTGCCATCCTCTAAGCGGTTCTTCGGAGCAGTATGACCGCTTTCATGAGGATAATACAAAAGACCCGAAAGATGGCCTCAGAAGAGTCGACTTAGTCCCAGAACTCTGTGGGTGGTTGAACACTCAAACTGCAGAACAACTGTTTGCTGGAATGAGGAAAAATAATTATTTTATGAACATGCTGACACCTTCAGCACACGTATTCTTAATGCAAAGCATAATCCACCACTACAATAAATCAAAAAATGAAAGTGTAAAAGAAAATCTCCAGATGACCAAATGACCAGTTGACTTTGAATGGTAACGGTCAGATTGTTGTAGGTAAGATTAGTCTTATTACTATGTTTTTGCTTATTGTGAGAGCATTACTAGACCTATAATGCATCAAATTGTATTCCATCTAAAGGCACACCTTCAGAAACTGTTCAAATTGATGAGAGACCCTCAGGAGACAAAAAGCGAAAATATGACCAATGTACGCATGCTAATTTAAGAAAATATGTAATGTGATTGTTAAACTGGATGTTTTTTTATCAATTTAATTTATACTTTTATGTACACTTCAGTTTGTTCTGAGTCTTCCACGGTGGGTATTACTGCTCTACAGGATGTGCAACCGAACAAGGCATGCTGGAAACAGTCACCCATGTTCGGTTTCTTATTGTTTTAAGACTAACAAAAAAAAGACATTGTAGTACTTTTCTGTTATTTTCATAGCTAAACCATGCCTTAATGGAGATGGGACCAGGCAATGAATTTGTGGCATCTGTTGGAACTACAGTCCTCACCAGGATGGATTTCCTTACTTTAGGACACCAACGTGATGTAGAAGCAACAGTGAGATGCAGCAAAAAATATATATTTTTACCTTTAAAGGTGCAGTGTGTAGTTTTTAGCGGCATCTAGCGGTTGAGTTTGTGAATTGCAACCAACGGCTCAGTCCTCCGCTCACCCCTCCCTTTAGAGAAGCTACGGTGGCCGATACAGGGCTAAGATTTTTCGCGAGAACAACATAGTGACGATACGCGCTCTGTAGAGCAGTTTGTCCGTTTAGGGCTACTGTAGAAACATGATGGCGACTTCCATGTGAGGGGACCCGCGGTATATGTAGTTATAAATCGCTCATTCTAAGGTAATAAAAACATAACAGTTCATTAAGTAAGGTCTTTATACTCCTCTGATACTCTCTGAAAGTAGTTATGTATATTATATTGCATTTCTGTCTATAGATCATCCTAAATATTACACCGTGCACCTTTAAACCCATGCAGTACAGTACAGTAGTATGTGCCCTTTTATGTCCTTACATTTTCACAGATTGTAAATGCATTTGTTTGAATGTTAACAGATTTTGAATGCCTGTCTTTGTGTTGTGAAGGATATTGCTGACCTTCGGGTAATGCAAAGAATTCCCTTGATTAAATATTATGTATGCACGATGGTGGAATGTGGATGTGTTCCTTATTTAATTGTTGAACTGTTACATAAACAGGGCATAAAGGTCCAATGTCTTTAATTCATATGTAAATCATATGTGACAGTAACTTTGTTGCCACCCTTGTGCGCAGACCCAATGTGCGATGTTCCTGTGAGTATCATTGTTTTGTAACTGAGGCGGTATGAAGCCATTTAAAAAAAAAATATTCTAAATAACTTATCTATTAATGTCTAAATGTCTTTTTTTCTTAGGAAAATCTAGCAAGTCATGACATACTGCCCTCTTGGTCAGAAAATCATTGGAAGATCTGTGTAGGTTGCAAAATAATGATCTTTTACTGATCAAATAATCAGAAAATGTTTAAATGTTCTGCTTGGTTATTTCATACCTTACAAATGTAAAGGAAAGTGCTAGCACTTGACAGTTGATGTCAAAGTTACATTGTTTTAGATCATGAAGCCAAAAAATAGAGAGATCTATTGGCTTGATTCCCTCTCCGGACGTGGCTTCAGTGATTGCCGTTTCGTGAACAGTTACAGGTCTAACGAGTGAAATGCTCGAAGTTCATGAGTCATGGTAGTTCTGTTTTAAACCATATATCCCCCTTTTGTTTGTTTTTTTATTTTTATTGTTAACTTAATGGATTAATTCAGATTTAGCGTTTTTTTCGTGTGTTTTTAAAATGTATTGTATACGTCTGCTTACTTACGCTTTTAACCCCTTAACTGTCACCCCCCTTTTTGAGTTCAGAATTGAAAAGGTGATGTCCATCTTCAAATGGATGTAATTATGGAATGCTTTTACATATAAGCATACATTCTGGTCTTGTTTTTAAGAAAACACGTGGATGTTTATGGTACAAGTGTCTGCATTTGAAAAAAAAAATATTATAAAAAAGTTATAGCAATTTAAGTTTATTATAATAAAAAGGGACTATAATATATATATTTTTTCTTTTATGGAAAAATATATATTCCAAAGGAGGTTTTACCCTAAAAATGCTAGAAAATTATAGCAGGAAGTCTAAACAAGTTGTGTTATAAATTTGGAATTGATATCACAAACCTTGTAGATTTTGTGAGACTTTTAGCTGCAGTACCAACAAAGGACACTAGGTGTCATTTTCTTCATTGGGGATTCCTATGCTCTGTTAGTGACACTTGTTTACCACTTGATCTCAAAACACCATTTTTTATTTTTTTATTCAAAACATTGTATTCCAAATATATTTTTAGAAAATAAACAGGGTATAAATTGTTTTTGAAATAGAAATAAAACAAAAAAAGTGGACTCTTAGTATACCTTTGATTTTTTTTGCTGCAAACCCTTGTTATAAATTAGTAAATTTCTGTCACAACAAAATATATTTTGCAAAAATGAAAACTACAATCCGAGAGCTTTCCAATGATATATAGTTTGTTAAGATTAGTTCAGGTTTAGAGTAAGATATTATTGTTTTAAACATATAATGGCAAACGTCCCACCTGTGGGACGGTGACAGTTAAGGGGTTAAATTACTTAGACTTATTTGATATTACACTTTACAGGCAACTAGCAAAACGTGTCTTTCCTGGGCCATGGAGGGAGTACTGCTGTGATGACATTACAGTAAGCATCAACTATATTAAGGCCTACCAGCTTTTGATGTTTGAATGTATTTATATATATAAATTATGTATGTGTTGTTTTATTGTTGTATCTTTCAGGGTATTCCCAGACAGCACAATTCAAATAACTGCGGAGTGTTTGTGTTGACGGTAAAGACATGCAGTCTTGTAATCTAAGTCACACCAGAAAGTATTATAAATGTCCTACATCTGAAAGATTTTGCATTTGATGTTTTGTTTATTGGTATTTTTAAATAGAAAGCAAACATTATGGTATATGATTGTACATTGTCTGCTAAAATGTGCTTTAATTCATATTGTAGTATGCACTCTACATTGTATCGGAGGGGCATTTTGATTTCAACGAAGTAAGTCTTCATTTCCAAAGTCTTTTAATTAGAAATCCTTAGTTACCATTAGCTCATCAGTGCTCTGTTTTACAGTATGACATGCCAACAATTAAGAAGATGGTGGTGTATGCTTCTGCTGAGTAATTATCCATTAAAGTAAGTAAGATTATTCTGTATGTGAAATGTTGCCAACTTATCTGTAAACATAAATGTAACAATTTAAATTAAACAGTGATGGAGCATATTTCTTCCGTGTTATGTTTTTTATGATATAATATGTTGTTTTTGTGCTATGTCGTTCTAATGAGATAATTGTCCTTTTAACGACAACATTTTAAAGAAAATATGTTGTTTATACAACATAACGTTTTAAACTATAAAGTGCAAATAATTTCATTACATTTATCAGTCTGCTATTTATCAGTCCTGTGAATTTCTCAATCCTTCTGGGATGGTCATTAAGTTCAAACTGTCTTCATATCTCTTTATATTTTAAACATTTGAAGGTCAGACGTGGAACGAAAACAACTCAGGAAAAAGAGGAGACTAGAAAGAGCAGGTATGGCTTCTACTCTAATTCTTGTACTGCACAATTAACAGGGTTTTGACATTGATGCTACTCTTATTACTCTCCAATTTAGAGGCAATGGAAGCCGCCCCACCTGCTGATTACTTGACCAAGGTAAGCACAGTATAAAATCCCGTCAATCTATCAGTTTCCCTTTTTAATATGTCTTCTCTACAGTCACATTTTAGACTGACTGTTGGTTATTTTGGACAGATGCCACTGGACATCCTCTGGCAGATCCTGTTAAGAGTAGTCTCAGACGATGGAGACATGGCCTTTATTAGACTTTCTCTCACATGCAAGCTGTTTAGGGACATTGTCAGTGAGACGAAATTCCGAGAAGAGCCCCACTTCATGTGACTAGACAGTAAGTTATTTAACTCTTAACATGTAGTGAGTACTGTAAAAAGTATTTGAGTGTCTGACTGTCTCTCATCTGTCTGTTGTTTTTTATTTTTTTTATAGACTGTGTTGCCCTTAACTGTAAACTTTCGAATTGAAAAACATCTTCAAACTTTCAGGCTATGCTTTCTCAAGCAAGGCTTACATAAATTTTGACTTGACAAACTTTTTTAATTTAGTTTATTTTTAATGTTTACGAAGTTTTACTGACAAGCTCTTTTTAATGATTGGCATTGGTTAAACATTTTAAAACCCTCTGATTTAAAATAATAATGACGAATTATAATAGAGATATGAAGTATGGATCATTTTTCACGGCACACCTGACTGGGCTGTACGGAAACACCGCCCCTGCTCCCTTCACCTCCACGTCCCGCCAACCACCAGTCCTTGCTTGTTTGCACAATTATTATAAAACAATTTATCAATAAGCTACTGTTATCAAAAGTTATCGTTTTGTATATATATAACTCCTGAATAAAAATAAAAATGTGTTTGGTCTGATTTAAAAAAAAATAATTGTAAACGTATTTGATTGGTTTGTCGATAGTGAGCGCGGGAATGTTTGGTTGTTTGCTAAGCATAGCGCTACCCCGCTTAACGTTAACGTTAGTTGTAATTTAAAACAAAAAACGCTGAGCGATCTCGTGTGGCAGTGCTATGGATATACGGCGTCTCTTTAATCAAAAACCACCAAGGTTGGCAGGAGAGGGAAGAAGCGTCAATCGTGATGTATTCAGCACACTTGGTCGTTTGATGTTGCTTAACTGTATCATGTTATAAAAACTCCACATTTCTAAATTTTACCGCAGTATGTTAACTGAGTTTAACTCACTTTGTTAACACATTGTTAACCAGGGCCGGAGTGGGATCCAGCCCACCACCAATCCCCATCCCACTCCCTCCCACCGTGGTGGAATCTGGATAAATGAAGTGACAGATCTATTCTGTCTGTCTATCCTGTTATATTTATTTTTGACATGTTTCAATAAAAAAATATGAATAATGTAAATATTGCCATAAATATTAATAACAAATCACATACTGAGTTTTTATGCAACAAAGAGTCCAACTGTTACATTATGAAAAAATGGTTTGCATTCAAACAAAAATGAAGTAACAGTTAGTGCAGTAAGAAATATACTTTTTTGCACTATTGTTTTTTTTTATATCCATGTCAATGTAATTACAATGTTACTTAGATTTAATTGAAACAGATAATCAATAGAAAAAAACCTAAACTGAATAAACAAAATTCCTTCAAATGTAAGTCACTTTGGATAAAAGCGTTTGCCAAATGCATAACTGTAAATGTTACTAGTCACTGTACCTTGAGTCGCCAGTTCACGTGCGCTCGTTTGTCTTCTTGAAAAATATTTGTCAGTTTGCACATTTGGCCGCGTCATCCTCCAATGCCTTTCTTTTTTAACCTGGCTTTTTCAGCTCCTCCAGGCATCTTTTTTTACTATCCATTTTATTCTATTTTATTTATTCTTCCTGTGATTAGCGCACTCTCGCTAACTCACACCACAGCATTAATGGTTTCGGTGTCTCCATGGCAACGACCTGGGACACGTGCTTGTGTAGAGGAAGAGAGAGCGCGCGTGCGCTCTGACATCAGAAAAGTTAGTTATCAGTCACACAGTAACTTAAACACATATACGTTATTCTGTGTATGTAAAAAAAAAAAGGCAGGCGAGTCTGCCGGCCCAATTTCTGAGCGGGGCAGAGTGGCCCACCGGGAATTCTCCCGTTCTCCCGATGGCCACTCCGGGCCTGTTGTTATCTCACGTTGTGTTTGCTGCGCTCATTTGTTTCTATTTCTAGTGCAGTCATGTTAGCGTCATTACATTATGCACTATCGATCGCCATTTAAACTAAATGATGAAGAATCATTATCGCGTTTTGGTGATTGTTATTGGTGTTTTAATCAGGCTAGGCTACTTGTCCGCTCGGGCAAGTACAATTCTCTTTCAGTTGGCCTTTTAAAAACTCCACTTGTCCCGGATAAGCGGACAAGCGTTGATGTCGAGCCCTGCGATGTGCGTTTAGACTGCTTCAGTAGGCTAGGTCCAATCTTTACGACTGCTCTGTTGTATTGCGTCAGTGGAGTGGTACCTCAATTCTTCCTCGTTTTTTGTCCATTTATTTCATAATTAATGATATTATGCATTGCAATGAGGTTGATCTCATTCGTGCCCCCCTGAAAAAATGAAATGCCCGTCCGTGAATTTGTGTCTGGCACCGGGTCTGCACGGAAGTGTTAACGTTACTTGACACGCGACATTGCAGAAAGTGCGCGTTCACAAATGTAGCCTATGTTGATCCAAATATGGAAAGAATTTGAATAATCTGAAGTTCTCTCCAGAGATGTTTTGCCACATTTCTGTAATAAGGATGATTGCTGCGTAGTAGTCTATGGGTGTTTCTTTTTTGCATGAACATCTTCAAGTGAGTGGGGGGGCAAACCGAAAGTAAGTCCAGCTCTCTCTTCACCGCTGATGCGGAGACTATTCTTGTTTGAATGCGTTTATTCGCTGGCTTTTTCCGCATTTCGTTTTCTCCCTTAACAAATGTGCTGTTAAGTTAAATCGATGCTCAACTTTACAGAACTGATGGCTGCTGATGACTATGTGAATTTAGACAAACTTGGGGAGGGGGGCGCATATCCTAAAAGGTTGAAAACCCCTGATCTATAGTGTCAAACGCAGCACTAAGATCAAGTAAAACTAGCAATAAGATGCAGCCTTGGTCTGATGAAAGAAGCAAGTCATTTGTAATTTTAACAAGTGCAGTTTCTGTGCTATGGCTAATAGTATTAATTAGTAATAGTAGTAATAAAAACAATATTAACAATAAAGTCATTCATCCGAGGCAGGGGGAGGTTGGAGGATCAGGAAGAGGACAAATAGTAATAATAATAATAATGCTGGTAGTAATAATAAAGACACCAACAACAATGTTAATAATAATAATAATAATAAAGCAATAAATAGTAAGATATTTCAAGGCTGCCTCTGGGGCCTCCGTGAGCACGGCATAAGTTAGACCTACGACGGCCATCAAGGAGAAGTGCTGCGGGGCACAGGGCCCAAAGTCCCACCCCCGGCCGCCACACAAATACCACGTTAACCCTATCACTATAAATCCCTATAACCCTATCATTCTTTTTTTCTTAATTTTTTTTCTCCCTCTTTCCCTTGCTTATTGTTACGAGTGGGGCGGGGCTAAGAGCCATGGGAATGGAGCGAGGCTGGTGGAGTAAATGATGATGAGCGACACCTGCACCACTCGCCGGTCTCGAGTCCCATGGAGGACCTCCGGAGGGATAAAAGGAGGAGCGATGACAGTGAAAGACAAGAGAGGACCAGGCCTGGACTTTTATTTGTGTTTTGTGTGCGGCCGTCATCCGTGAGGGGCTGCCGCTTTTCTTTTGTGTTCGTTTATTTTATTATTATCCCGCCTCCTTCTGCCCGATCTAAGAACTTCATTACATTGGTGCCAAAACCCAGGAGGAAGGAGGGAAACGCTGTCAGAGAGGCTGATGGGAATCGCGGTGCTGAGGAGGTCGGGCAGCAGTAAGAAGCTTAGACCACCAGTGGCTGCCCGAGGCGGTGGTGCTGGAGCAATAGAAGAGCAGGTGGGACAGAAGGCTCGCTGCCGTGCTCCTGAGTCGAGGAGGGGTGGGTGCCGTCCGAGAGGGAGCGGAGGAGTCGGTGCCGGCTGCCCTTGACCGGAGGAGCCATTGCCATCCGCCAGGAGTACCATAGCATGGCACCGCGAGTAGAGCCTCTCACCTGGTTGAGGACCAAGCGGCAGTGTGACCAAATTTTGTATTTATTTATTTTTTCCTCTCTCCCCTCTCTCATCTCTGTCTCTCCTCATCCTTCCGTCTCCATTTCTCTCGCCTTGTCTGTCCTTACCCCCAGGCAGAGCCATATAGAGATATATGGCTCTGCCCCCAGGTACACCATGGCCGCCGTGATTGGCTCCCCCCTGAGGAGAGGGGGGGGGGGGCCTGCGAGGGGCGATGGCCCAGATTTTAGTTTATGTTTTGCGTGTGGCAGTCGTTTGTGAGGGGC
>CM049802.1:24861472-25011928 GCA_027422405.1 Ptychobarbus kaznakovi | reverse complement strand
TAAAGGTGTAATAAAATTGATGTGATAATACAGTTTTAATAAACACTTATTATGCACAATCTCAATATTTAATGTCTCAGAATGCCCAGAAATCTGCTCTTATTATCAGCTTAACCAATTTATTAGAATGTTTTTAATAATATTTCAGACTGGTTTATTAAAGTCAAAGAAATGTCAAATAAAAAAAATCCAATGTCCTGTAAGAAGCACAACATGCATTTCTAAGTTCTGACCAAACAAACACAATAATAAAGAGTATGTGTGAGAGATTTTTGTAGGAGAGGTGGTGTTGATCTGTTAAACAGGTGTGTTGTGTGTGTGTGTGCGTGCGTGTGTGTGTGCGTGCGTGCGTGTGTGTGTGTGTGTGTTAGGTAGGTCATTTTCTTTCTGCTCAGTCATTGAATGTGTTTGGCGTGTGGTGGATTGAGGTAAATGGCACACTGTAATGTTTACTCTGCATTGCATCTGGCTGAATGTGGGTCACCACTGTCTAGACGTTTGAGATATGTGGGAGGTGGTAATGGATGCTTGAGAACGGGCATGACCTCACTCTGCAGAGAAGACGAGACCAGGGTGATCAGTTTGCCTTCGTCACCAGTCTTCACTGCCTTTAGCTCATATTAAAGATGTCCATTTAGTCTAAATTGAACATTTGATTCTTATATTAAAGGTGCAGTGTGTAGTTTTTAGCGGCATCTAGCGGTTGAGTTTGTGAATTGCAACCAACGGCTCAGTCCTCCGCTCACCCCTCCCTTTAGAGAAGCTACGGTGGCCGATACAGGGCTAAGATTTTCCGCGAGAACAACATAGTGACGATACGCGCTCTGTAGAGCAGTTTGTCCGTTTAGGGCTACTGTAGAAACATGATGGCGACTTCCATGTGAGGGGACCCGCGGTATATGTAGTTATAAATCGCTCATTCTAAGGTAATAAAAACATAACAGTTCATTAAGTAAGGTCTTTATACTCCTCTGAAAACGTAGTTATGTATATTATATTGCATTTCTGTCTATAGATCATCCTAAATATTACACAGTGCACCTTTAAGTATTACATTTTAAAGTAGATATTTATTAATTTTTTTATAAAAAAGTGGATTTAATTTTTTTTTTTTTTTTCTTTAAATGCTTTAAATTATCATTAACTAAAACTATTGAAACATTTTTGTTAATTGAAAGAAAAATATAGATATAAAATAAAAATTCAGTTAGTTGGCAAATGCAACCTTTCTCATTCAAGTTGAAGCACTAAAGTTAATTAATTAAACTAAAAAACCTAAATAGTAATTTAAAAAATGTTAAAAATAAAATGCACTTAAAATAAAATAAATGAAAACGGAGTATAAAAATAAAAGCTATTCAAAAATATATCTAAAAACTGTAATGGTATATAATACAGTAATGCTAAAAATACACTGCTCAGTATAACAAATATTAATAAAATTCAGGATTTTTATAACGGCCATCCATCCCTAATCAGTATATTTATGTGGTTCCACTCGTTACATTGATGTGCTATTTAAAGCTGATTCATTATTAACTTTCAATGATATTAACAAATTGTCTTAAGAATCTTTTTATTATTAAAAGGATAGTTCAAGCCTTTTCAAACTGTCTGTGGAAGATAAATAAGATACAAAAAATTGTCGACACAATAGAAGTCAATGTTTGGTTAAACAAAAGCGATTGGTTACCAACATTCGTCTCTCCGTGGAACACAAAACAAGATATTGAGAAGAAAGTCATTTAGAGGGGGGGAAATGATGACTGAAAGTTCATATTTGGACAACTATCTCTTAACCCTTTAAGAATCCAGCGTACCGCCGGCGGGACGCCTAGTGGTGACAGGGTAAAGTCGTCAAAAAATAAATAAAAAAAATGTCATGTCATATATCCACGGAAAGCTGAGATTCTTGTGATTTCAACTATGTAAACCATTTTAAGATACAATAAACACAGCATGTACAATCAGTGTCTTTATCAGACCACTTTTGTTGACATATGCAGACATGCATGATAGACAGACATACATAGGAATAACACAGTAGGGATGCAATATAACACCAATATAAGAAAAAAACCCACAAATTAAATAATGTACTATGTACAGAAATAGAAATATAGGAAAAAAATGTATTTAGATTATAAATTATAAATATATATGTAATTTTAAAAGGGTACACATTTTTGGATTCTATGTATAAATGTCACTATAATGTGTTTATGCTTCAGTTACTATGTGTCAGCAATTATTGACAGTGATCTGGATGAGAAACTGAATAGCTCTAAGTGTAACCTTTCATTAGAGCCCAAAGGTTGGGACTGTACTTAAAGCATTCAAGAATTACAGCATTGTATGTGTCGTTGGTTACAAAGGGTCGTTTGGAGTCTCACAAGTGTACTTTCTTTGGAAGCGTCTAGACATAAAATTAGATAAAAACATGTGTAAAACACAAATTTTCTAATATATTGTTATTAAATGGTAAATTTGGCTTGATAAAGCTTCATTCTGTGATCCCAATGTATTTTCCAGCTCATACCTCCCAGCTATAGTCATCTGCAGGCTTCTATTTACAAAGAAAATGCAGGCGGAATTATTTTTTTATTTTTTTAGTGTATTCAAAGTGCTATTACTCAATATCAGTAAGACTTACAGTGATTGTTGAGAAACAAACCTCAGAGTGTCACCTTTCAAAGGAGACCAACACCATGCATATCATCCAAATGGCCCAAGAACAGCATGCAATTTACTTTGGGTATGCCTTTTTTAGGCGTTTTAGGCCAATTTTACAGGAATCGTAAAGGGTTAAGAAAATGAAGGCTTTTATGTGAAATGTCTTTTTATGCTTCCTCTCTTGTTTTGATTTGTAGAGGAGTCAATTTGGTGCCGTTTCTTGAGTATGTTGGGTTTCCTGACAAGCTGGTGAAACTCCTGGAGAATTCTCAGAGCGGCTACGCACTGACCGCTTACGCCATGTACAAGGTGGGCTGACGCTCTTGTTTTTTAAGGAGTTAATCATTTACTAATGTGTTCATTTTCTGATTTACAACAACTGATACAAATGAACTTCTATAGACGTTTAAGGCTGGTTAATATGAAGATCAAAGCAAAATCAAGGCGGTTTACTGTTTTGAGGAAGAATTTGCACCTTGTAAAATTGAATAGAGACTTGATATAAAATGTATTTTCAGGCACAGTATCTTTTCATCTACACCCCGCAGCTCATCTAACATAATTTGATTAGAATGTCATTGACCTCAAACATCATTTAAAGGGGTCCTATTATGCTCTTTTACAAAGTCTTGGTTTTGTTTTGGGGGTGTACTAGAACATGCTCTCACGCTTGGTGGTTCGAAAATCGCATTATTTTCCACATAATGTACATTATTACAATACCTTTCTCCCCAGCCTGACACAAACGGCTCGATTAGTTCCGGGTTTGATGAAGGCCCGCCTTTCGAAAAACCAAATGTGTTGTGATTGGTTAGCTGTTAGAAGACGTTACTGCCCCGCCCCTTACCAAAACATCAATTCAGACCTCGAGAATATTGAACAAGAGGATTGCGCAGAACCTTTGTACGCACGGATATTGCAAGACATATTAAAGTGGTAAAGTTATTGTTGTTTTTTTGTGTGGCTAAATCACGTTTTGGATGGGTTGTCAACAACAGCTTAAAAATAACTGCATTGACTAAGTACAGATAAGTGCTACGGTAATATGTTTATTGTTCTTTAAGTCTAAAATTATAACATGAATAGCACTGAAACTGTTATACCGTTGTATTTATTTATACCATAGTCCCACAGACTTGCACTATTTGTGGCTGTATAGATGGTTTCAACGGCAACAACATAAACAAACGTTACTGCGCATGCGCGTGTTTGTGGCCCTAACTTAACTTCCGGTAGACGTCCAAATAGAATCAATAACAACAGCTAAGTCCCTCTGGAGTAGATTATTTTTTTATAACAAGCAAAATATGTTTGCTTCGTAAATCAGACGGACTGAGATGCAGCGATAACTACTTGGACGGACTTATTAAAAATGCAAATTCACTCTCTGCCAGCAGGAGATGCTTAAAAGCGGGAGAAATAACATTAACGTTAGAGTTTTGCGCCGGTAACGGCTGTAAACTGAGCTCCGCTACAAACGCTGCTTTATCAGACATATAACATGCAAGATGAAATGAAATGACATCAAACATTTTCTAAAGACAGTGTTGCTCCATCAGAAATACAGTGATATAAAAACACCCTCGTTTTGATTTTAAACGTGCATTACGTGCTCATGTTTCAACAAAGCCTTTTGGGAAAAGTTTTGATATCTGGTGGGTCGCCAAAATAAATAAATGTATGTGAAACACATCCCACAGCACAACAACCTGAGCCCAACTTCATTACTCATCACTTTAACTGTGTTTGTAGCCGGCGCCGCTAACAGCCCGATATACAAACACAGACCGGAAGTTACCTTCGGTCCGGGCGCGTGCGCACGATCAAACCGTCTATATATATGCAGATTAATTATCTGCCAGCGGAGAGCTCGAGGTTTCCCCGATAACGCTGTACACAAAACAGAGCTCCGCTCACAAACGCTGCTTTATCAGATATTATATGCAAGATGAAATGAAAATGACATCCAACATTTGCTGAAAACAGTTGGTTTCCATCAGAAATACAGTGAGTGATATAAAAACACCATTTACAATTTGTGATGTCACAAAGACAGGAATACATCTTTGTAGTCCAAACGTTGTAGTCCTTGAAAAGGGATTTTTTTTTAAACGAAACAACTCCCTTTGGAGTGGACTTTGAGATTTGTAGCTTTGTAGATCGTTTTATGCCCAAACATACTCTCTACACACTGACTAAAATTCAAAAAGTGAAAAAGCACAATAGGACCCCTTTAAAGAACCTTTCCTCAAAGAACTTTTCAGTAAACAGTTCTTAAAGGGATAGTTCACCCAAAAATTCTGTCATTAATTACTCACCCTCGTGTCGTTACAAACCTGTAAGACCTTCGTCGTTCATCTTCCAAACACAAATTAAGATATTTTTTTATTAATTCCGTGAGCTCTCTTAAGACAGCAAGGATCCTTTTACGATCAAGGCTCAGAAACGTAGTAAGGACATCGTTAAAATAATCCATGTGACATCAACCGTAATTTTAAGAAGCTACAAGAATACTTATTGTATGCGGAAAAAAAACACTAAAATAACAACTTTATCTCGTCACGTCACCCTCGAGCTCCATTTTGGAGAGTATCACATATGTAAACATCGTATGTTCACGGATGTTGTTTACATTGTGTACGCTTTGATCTGAACGTAAACAATGTATCCATGAACACATGTTGCATACGTTGTTTACGTATGTGATTCTCTCCTAAATGGAGCTCGACGAGACAAATTGTTGAATAAAGTCATTATTTTTTGTTTTCTTTAAGCAACAAAAGTATTCTTGTAGCTTCGTAAAATTAAACCACTGATGTCACATGGACTGTTTACTGATGTCCTTGATACGATTCTGAGCCTTGATCTTGTATGGACTCTTGCTGTCTATAGGAGGGTCAGAGAGCTCTTGGATTTCAACAAAAAATCTTAATTTGTGTTCCCGAAGATGAGCGAAGGTCTTACGGGTTTGGAACAACATGAAGGGTGAGTCATTTATAGTCATTTTTGGGTGAACTATCCCTTTAAACTAACTATTTTTCTTTTTTTAGTGTGAAGAACATTTTGATATTCTAAAGAACCTTAAAATGTTTCATGGATGTTAAAAGCTCTTCATGGAAGCATAGACTCCAATAAAGAACTCAAGTTAATGTGACGTTGGTTTGATGTTCTCTGCTCTCCTGAAGATCGCCACACCTGCGCGCTACACGGTGACTCTCGGAGGAACGTCTCTGTCCGTGAAGTACCTGAGGAAGCACGGGTACATGTCCACTCCTCCACCCGTGAAAGAATACCTGCAGGAGAAGATGGAGGAGACCAAAGAGAGGATCTCTGGGAAAATGGAGGAGACCAAGGATCGTTTATCTGAGAGGATGGAGGAAACGAAAGACAAGTTCACAGAAAAACTTCAAGAAACCAAAGACAAAGTGTCTTTCCGAAAAAAGGAATAGGTTTATAGACTTACAAAAGGTCAGTGACTCTCTCTTTCCATAATTTCATGAAGATTCTTGCTATTTAACGATATAATACACTTTAAGGAAAGCAGTGTGTCTTAAGCAAATACAGTATAGTATGTAGACTCTAAGCTCTACACTAATAATAGGCTAAACTATAAGATTATGACCATAGTTTTGGATGTAAATTTTGGACTTGACTTGAAGTGTTTTTAATGGATGAGAGCGAGAGTATGTTTTCTAGAGAGAACAGCAGGTTTATGTATCACATATGTAATATTTTGTTCATATAACAACATAGCACTGCCTCTTTCGGTTCTTGCATTTGTGAAATGTTATTTAAATGAAGGATTCGAAATGGCAATATACATTACTGAAAATGAAATGTTTATGTTATAAAGTCTTGAAGTGTTTGTAACTTGGTATTATGCAAAACTGTAAGTGTACGTTCAAATGTAACACAGCTTATGTCGTCGTTTAAAATACTGGAAAAATAATACAGAAAAATTCACCAATCGTGCCGACATTCATTCTGCAAATCATCAACAGTCTTTACGTCTTGTTTCCAATCCAGTGCATTTATGTGAACTCATTTTCATTGTTCATGTCTGTGGAGCGTCGCATGTTGTTGCATTGTAACTAATGAAGGTTAATAACTGAACTGATTATTCAACAGTAAATGTGTCTGCTGGGGAAGCACTTGGGATCGTGAGGACTTTTTTGTCTGTCAACAATAATAATAATAATAAAAAGATAAACATCTCATCTTATTTCGTGAAGCATGAAGTAGTTTGGCTTGGAAATGTACATATTTTGAAAGGTTTTTGTTTATTGGAAAGGCTACGTTTCTTAAATAAGCTTGTTTTTCTCCGTGGCAGTTAAGGACAGCATATATTACAATAATTAGTAAATTGTAATCAGAATTCAAAAGTGCAGTCATTTTTTTTGGTGGTTGACATTTCAAAATTAACTCCTTGCTAGTGAATTGAGAAAATAGACATGAAACTCTACTTTATTTATAAAAAAAAAAAAATTCTCTTTGACAATGGTAAATTAAGTTTTATTTTAAAAAAGCAGCTTACGAATTATTAAAACAAATGAAATATTAAATGACTATTGTGTTGAACATACTCTAATGCTCCTCTACTTGTCACAAAAAAATCATATCTTTAAGATATACTTAGTATTTTTTCAATCAAAAATATTGGATAATGGAAAAATTATACTGAAGAGTTTCAAGAACCAGTTATTACTTCCCATCGATATTCTACATCTTTAATAACGATTTAAGAAAGTGTTAAATTGCACTTTTAAATGTACTCAGTATTTTGAAGTGCATCAGGTCAATGTTAATATCTTCATTCATTGAAAACTGCTAAAAACAAGGATCCGTGGCTTTAACCTGAAGGCATGACTGATTTCAACCATGCATTATTTTGATATTCCTATAAGTTACATACAAACAACTGTCATTCACATGTGCTGCTTTTCAACTATTTCTGAGGAGTAACTATAGTACAACTAGCTCAGCTGCTTTCAAAATAGTATGTTTCCATTAAGAATCTGCTCTTTTTAAAACTAGGGGAAAAAGTGCACAAAGATGAACGCAACCAATATCTATAATATCCATCCAAAGCTTTATTCAAGTGAATCTCGTGCTCTCCTATACATTACTCGGACTGTAGTAAATGGGTTCATTCAGAATGAAGCAGCTGTGAAATCTGACATTATAGATATAATATATATATATCCTTCAATGTAAAGTCCAACCTCTATAGACAATGTAGCTTGGCTGTTTTGAATTGAAGTATTGAAGCTTTACTGGCTTTTAATTTAATCCTAAATGTGTTTTTTATTTAAAGACAAGTTGTAGTTCGCTTCACCTTGAGGAGCACAACAATGACAAACACAAAACAGACTCGTTCTCTGGTTCTTTTCCTCAACTTTAATTGCTCTCTCTAGCCATTTGATGACAGCGAAAGAATAAGCGTGGAATCGTTTCATGAGGGACTACAACAGTATCTTTGAGCAATAGTTTTATTGTTAGTTTTTTTCTTTTATGCATTTTTCAATTGATTCTTAGTCACCTTTTTCCTGTAAAAGTATTGCAATTAACAGACCTCAAACTGAAAACCGCTGACATCACAATTAAACAGAACAAGAAAAATTAAAAAGGCGTAAGGACAGCAGCGTTTCTCGCTCACTGAACTGTTTCTTCTTACAAAAAAACATAAGTTTGTAGTCCACAATATAGCTCATGTGATGTGATCTCGCTCAAGGCCGATGAAGAACGTTGCTGTGGATTGGCGGGAAACTCCGGATGCTGAACTCACCCACACAAGTCTTCGGTCAGTCATTCATTCAAGAGAGGATCCTGTCAGCTCGGAACCAGAGGAAATAATAACAACATGAACATGCAGTAACGATCAGCTATGGGCTGGATTCTCCTCATTTGATGCTCTTTTATATACCACACAACTCGATTATGTGCACAAAAACAACGACAGAATGTTAACCGTTTGCCACGGACGTCCCACCGAGCCAGTAAAGCCTCACCCTGAGCTGCATTTTGATATGAACCACTAAACCTTGTCCCGGTCGGAGAGAAGGCCGCGTGGGAGCCCAAAAGTCGTCAATCACGGTATAATGACGGTGGTGGTTATTACACGTCCAAACATCTAGCAGTCACAAAATAAACTTCAATAAATAAAATGACAAGCGCTGGCATTTATAATTCTTTCTCTGGAAGTTACAAAAGCAGCAGCTAGTTATTCTTTATATAACTGCCTTATAATCAGAATATTTGTTTCATCACATGACAGATTTGCATTTACTGTATAGGAAAAAAATATAAGTCGTCATTTTGTGATCATACTGTAGCGTTTTACAAAAAAGACAAAGCACAATTGAAGGCATTCACAAAACTTGATGCCACCGTGTTAAAGTTTTCTTTTTAATATTATCTATACATTATATTACAGTATTAACAATGCTTTCTTGTGGTTTTCTACCCATTGGGTAGGATATGTGCATAATATATTCAAGTTATATACAGCACCGTACAAATAAACAGAGTCCGACTACTGAAAGAAGCACCATAGGAAGTGAGGCACAACAAAGGTGGGGACTTTTGAGTGCAAGTGGGTTTCTATGTCTGCTTAAACATGACTGTTAGGCACCGAATTTGCTCATGTAAATAGTAACATGCAAACCTCTTGGCTGCAAACGTAAAAAAAAACTAAAACAAAACACATTAGGGTTCGTTTTCCTAGCACGACTATGATGGCGAAAACGCGCTAATGTTAACGAAAAACCAAAACGGAGCACGAACATCTATGTCTCGGTTGGTACGCGAATATAAAGTAATGGGGAAGCGGATATAGGCCTACATAACGAACGGACAACAGCAGCAGCAGTAGTAGCGGTAGCAGCGCGTAGCAGCAGCAATACAGTACGAACTCAAACTGCGCAGTCAGAATGAGCCACGGGAAGCAGAGCCAATGACGCGAGGCCAAGGTTTCGAAGCCGAAGCGGATGGGCGATAGGGGAGTCTTGCTATTCAAGGGGGGAAAAGCTCATATAAAACCTATTTTAGGAAGGAAAGTGGCGCTTTTTTTAGTCCAATTTGACTAAATGTTCTCTCAAACAGGTCACTTTAATAAATAGCTAGTTAATAAATAGGTTTTCTATGGGACTTTCTAAAGGGAAGGCCAAAGAACGATGGTTTACAAAGCTCAGACGTGATCAAAAACACAATCAACACGTCTGAACGCACTCCGAAGTGTGCCATGTGATTGAAGAAAGAAAAAGGGGGATGTACCTGGTCACGATTGGTACACGGTTCGTTTGAACTGATATAAATACTGATGACAAATAAGAGATACAAGTGTGTTCTCCTGTGCTGCCTCGGAATAAAACGGCATTCCAGGAGAGGAGAGTAAAAGATAAAATATGAGATCCATATATGATCGTGAATTAAAGTATAGTATGGATAACTGGGAAAAAAAACTATACGCATGCTTTTTTAGTGGAAAACAAACTATGAGATATGACACACTCACCCAGAAGGGGACAGGAGGTGCATAAGACTACAGTTCCCATGATTCCCTTGCACTTGGACCCCATGGCAATACTGAAGTGACTTAAGTTTAAAGTGCTACTCGACAGGATGAAAGCGGCGTGCGTCGTGACTTCCATCCGCAGATACCCATGCCAATATCTCTCACTTGGTCAATGGAAAACGTGATCTGGAATTTGAACAGCTCGTTAAACCCCGTTGTTGTTTTTTTTATAAGTGCCATGATGCAGTTCGGGTGTGGAGATTTTAGGCTGGATCAGAGTTCTACATCTCCATTTCAGGAAAAGAAAAAAATCCCAGGAACCATGTGGATTGACATATGAAAAGTAAATAAGGGTAGGCGTTTCTACTCTCGAAAGAATAAGTGAAACATAAAGACTTTTTGTTGTTGTTGTGAGTCACATCCCCAAGATTTATGATTTTTTTCATGGCACTCAATTTGGATTTTGATTGGTTGTGAACAGTTTTTTTTTTGTGCACGAGTCCTGGAAATGCACAAACGAATAGAAAATGTCTCAATCCTATGACCTATGTGGTCTCTCACGCAAACAATCTGTGTCAACACACGTGTTCTTTAAATACAGGAAAGCATACAAAACCAAACAAACAAAGAGATTTAGCCGAGGAGCCCAAACATCCATACAAGGCCCCGAAGTTCTAGCAAAAACAAAACCATTTTTTTCTCTCTAAAAAATAAACTTTGTAAGCTTGGTTCCTCAATTTTCGATTCAAATTGTGCAAGGGAAGCGTGCTAACCGTGAAGCCACTCCCCTTTAGGTCCAGGAGAGAGTACCAAAGAGCACATGCGCTCTCTACTGCCCTCTCCAGGTGCATCCTAGTCACACGGGTTTGTCGCGCCGGCTGTCCTTAACCTTGACAAACAGGGTTGTGCTTGCGCCAGGCTGGGCGGAGCGGCTTGCTGTCCTCTGGTTGGAGGGTGGTGTGATATTGCTGTGCTGGTGCAGGAAGGAGGCGGAGCCTGGGTACGTCTGACCCATCACCTCGCTATAGGTGGGCGGCGGGCCCTCCGCGTGCGAGTTCGAGGCACTCTTACCAGAGTTGCTGCTCGGGGGCCGCGGGCCTCCTCCGTGCACGTAAACGTCTATCAGGTCGCTGTCAAAAATGGTCCGGTTGGGGGGCGCGCGCACGGATGCACGGCTCAACTCGAGCTGCTGCTCGGGGTCTCTGAGCTGCAGGGTACAGGGGCCCTTATAGGGCGGCAGCTCCTCGCCGTCTGACAGGCAGATGGTGGGCGGCAAGTGGATGTCCTGCTGCAGGTATGGGTAGGTGGGCTGGAAGCGGCTGAATCGGTCCCTTTGCATAAATGAAGGTGGGTTGAAGCGCTCTCCGCTCCGTGGCCCATACATCACCTGGAAGAAAATAAACCTTATTAGAAATTAACCCAAGAATAAAAAACGCAAACAAGGTCTATGCAAACATGCAGCCAGGCTAATTATACAATCAATATACAATATTGTTCAAAAGTTTCGGATTTTTAAATGGTTTTGAAAGAAGTGTCTTATGTGCCTCAAGGATGTATTTATTTGACCAAAAATACTGTAAAATCAATAATATTCTGAAATATGTTTTCAAATTTAAAATGACTGTTTTCTATTTCAATATATTGTAAAATGTTATTTATTTCTGTGATCAAAGCTGAATTTTCAGCATCATTACTCCAGTCAGTGTCACGTGATCCTTCAGAAATCATTCTAATATCATGTTTTGCGGCTCAAGAAACATTTCTTATAATTATCAATGTTGAAAACAGTTGTGCTGCCTCATATTTTGGTGGAAACTGTGATACATTTTTCAGGATTTTCTGATGAATAATTCAAAAGTACAGCATTTATTTGACCAAATATACAGTAAAAAGCAATATTTTGACAATAAAAAAATAAATAGCTTTCTTATTTGAATAAAATGTAATTGATTTCTGTAATCAAAGCTGAATATTCAGCATCATTACTCCAGTCTTCAGTGTCACATGATCCTTCAGAAATCATTTTCTAATTTGCCGCTCCAGAAACATGATTATTATTATCAATGTCAGAAATAGTTGTGCTACAGCTATCATTTTTCTGAATTCTTAGGTCAATAGAAAGTTCATGCATCCTCAGTGAATAATAGTATTAACTTCGGATATAAGTAAATATGGCTCTTTATTACTATGCACTGTTATATTGTTGTATACAGCAAAAATTATATAATTGTGTTTATGGAGTGTAAAGCATGCATTTCAGAGCATAAATGTTGAAATAAGAGCGAAAAAATATTGTGAGTTTTGTGCTATTAGCTCTTAGCTATGTTGCCCAGCCATAAACATGATAGTAAAACATAACAGCAATGAATAATTGAAAGGTTGAATAATAGGTCATGTCAGTTAACTAACCTCAGTGGCTCCTTGTTGTGTCACCAAACTATCTGTTGGCCAAGCACAGCCGTCCTACGAAACAGAAAAGAGAGGCTGATGTGAGCCATGCATTAAGAACAAGACATAAAATCAACTTCCTCCCATGCATTAGAGTTTTGAGTTTGGGTAGAAACAAATCTAATTCACTCCAGGCATCAGAAAAAGTTGATTTAATGCACATGCAGTAAATACTAGAATACATTAATATCATGCATTATTCATTCAAGACCGCTGGTTAGTCTTGTGGCCTCTAAACATGCAGCTGTAGAAACTGTGCTGTTGTCAAAATTTATGAGCTTATTACCAGCTTGTTTCCTTTCATGCTCTGCATCTGTTCCTAAATCACATCTTCACCTTCTTCATATCTTTTTATGACTCTCTCTCTCTCGTTCTGGGAGGTGAAATGGACTGCAGTCTAGACAAGCATGTCTCTCTCTCAACTACAGGACGTAAATCAACAAAGGAGAACCAGGGATGTGCAGAACTATGCATTTCCAAAATAAACTAGTTTGTCTGTTGCCTAAAAGACTAGTTAGACTTAGAAACCCTGTGTGATTTGGTTGGTTTAGCATCTAGTCCACTATCAGACGTGTTTCTTAATGAAATATGGATACCTCTAACCTTTCACAGCACAAAACTACCACAGAAAACAGAGATCTGTGGATTATAATGCATAATAAAACATATTGAAGGCACAAGTCAACCTCATTAATGGAGCCAGTCGACCATCCTGACCCATCCCTAGTAACTACATAATGCATTTGTGCAGGTGTACCAACACAAAGACCCTGAAGCTGGCACGCACATTGCTGAGTCCCATATGAACACCGAAACAAAGTCACACACATGGTGATCAAACAAAAGAACAGGAACTCTACACCCACTCAGAGCGCACACAGACAGGACACACATGGTGACTGGAGAATCAAACGAACACCCACTCACACACACACACACACACACACACACACACTTACCGGCTGCATGCCCTCCTCTCGTTGACGGGCCTGGCTGTGGCGTGTGAGGAAGGACCAGGCCGACAGCCGATAGTGGTTCAGCAAACAGATGATCACAACTACCATTACAGTCATCACCACAATTATGATTATTATCTGAACAAACTCCAGTTCAGCTGCAAGACAAGAAAACACAGAGAAAACCATTAGCAAATTTCACACATTCACAGAGCTGCAGAAGTTTAAACATTTTTACATGCTTGCTTCCCTGTGCACAACTGACTGCTATGGTTTTTGTATTGCTGAAAATCATATGCTTGGTTGCTTAAAATGATTAAAACCACATCTAAGCTCAAAAATGCTCACTGTTTGACCAGATACCATTCATGTTTGCAGCATAAACATGGTTTTTCCCCTCACTTTTAGGGGTTATGGTTCATTAAAAATGGTTGTACTGTTAATGATTTGTGAGCTTTCAGGAACATCAAAGAGGCAAGCTAGACAGTTGCTTATGAATAAGTAATGATACAGAAAACCCATCATGTTCTTCATTCTTACCACCAGGGGGCAGTAACGTGAACACTGAGTGGATTGAGATGGGGGGGGCAGACAAAAATCTGACTCTAATCCACAAAAATGTGATAACATGACGTTTCAAATGGCTTTTCTGACCTACATCAAGACAAGAATGGAGAAAAAGAGAAACGAGAGTTTTAAGGTTTTAATTTGTATTATTAATGTGAGCTGGATTTTAACAAGCGCTGCCCGCATAAGCAGCACGGCTCAATACGTCTGTGTGATAACTGCTAGGCCACAGCTCTGATTTCATAAAACTGTTTCATAAACTGATTATGGTCATGGTTCGATCTCACTTAATCAAAGGAAGGAATTCCTTTTTTATGTTAATCTCGTCATACTTCCTCATCTCAGAGGAGCAGTCTACTCATTGTTTTAGAGATTCTTATGAAAAATGATTAGGCATGTTGGTAAAAACAGGATAGACCTCTCTTTCAACCTCCTGCTGACCCTTGATCAATATCACAATTCACAATAAAGAAGAAAAGATCTGTATCTACTTCCATTTCATTACGACTTTAAAATACTGGTACTGAAAATAAAATGAATTAATCAACGACAATAGCTTGTCAGTTGTTGGATGACTAGTCGACCATCCTAACTCATCTCTACTGAAAGACATTAGGTTCTTTAAGTGAGCCGCCTCAAACTTTAGTTTCTGACCTTTCCATCATGACCACTTTCTATTTACAAGAACAAGGCCGTACCCAGGATGCAGTTGGGCCATGTAGTGACACTGTTTAATAAGCTGCATTGGCGCTGGCTCTTTGCCACAGCTCCTCTGGAGAGAGTGCTAGCAAGACAAGGCCCCATCTGTTGTGGGCTTGGAGGAGAGGACCAGAGACCAGACGCATCCCAGGAGTTAACCCAGCACAGGAAATAAAAGGGCACAAATCTGCTGCCCCTAACCGGATTACGGCCTGGACCAACTCCAAGTGACAGACAACTGGTGGTAAATGGAGGGGGATGGGGTGGGGTGAACATGTAACTGAAGGCCTGTACACACCAAGCCGACGCCGACGAACTAGTGGCGACGAAATCAGACTGCGGAGTCGGCCGACGTCGGCAGCGTCTGGGTTCAAAGTTGCCCTGACACACCAAGCCGACGCTCGACATCCGACGGCCAAGTATCACATCCGTTCTGCGCCTGCGTAGAAGAAATCCCTTTCCGTACCAGCAGGTGGCAATAGTCTGTGTTTGTTACTCAAAGCTGGAAACCGGAAGAGCTAAAGGGATACAAAACATAAACAAAGGTGCCTGAAAAAGCAGCACAGAATCTCGCTCACCACAGACGGATTCATGATATTTCGGAAATGTCTGACACTTTGCAAATGGCACTGGCGTTGTCAGCCCTTGGTCTTCTGCTTGTGGAAGAGGAAAAGAAGAAGCGGCCGCGAAAAATACGGAGAAAGCGCACTAAATGGGTGAAACCATGGATACTCTTTTTTCTCGCGCACTGGTTCGCCAGCTGAACAGCCAATCAGAATGATCAGATGGCCCGACTGACCGACGAGCTCCGACGCCGATTCAACATGTCGAATCGGCCGAAAACAAGCCGACGAGGACCAACTTCAGCCGACGGTGCGGAACACACTGAGAAAACTTAGTCGGCCGACGAACAAAAACTGCCCGACGGCCAACCGTCGGCTTGGTGTGTACCGGCCTTGACACATCTCAACCTCCGAAACACTAGGGTCGTAATCTCAGCCAACCTAGAGTACTAGGCACCACTCAAGCACCTTTCCTCAATCCAGGACTGCCCACTGCTGCTGTAAAACACTGTAACAGTTTTCTCTAAGCCGCCAGACTAATCTTATCGGAGTAGCCTCACTCTGTCCTCCTTAGAAATGGCCTGTTCTGACCCAAACAAAGGGTGACGTCATCTAATGCGGTAAAAATGGACTGTAGTCAGTGTGGACTCGAATGAAAAGGCTGTGAGTTAAAGCTGTACAGTCCATTCAACAGGTTGTACTCTGATGTCGTGTAATCTGATGTCGCGCCGAGTTTTTTGCTCATGTACATTTTTTTTAGAAATAAAACTTTTTAATGTTTTGCCAGTTAAACAATCAACACCTGAACCTGTACCAACTCGACATTTATCCCTCACAGCTTTAATATGTCAAATTAAATTAAATTAATTAAATAAAAAATGCCACCTAATCATAGCATGCGTTCAAGTCATGTAGGATAGATCGTATCTACGAAATGAACGCCACCAAAAAGTAGCTATTTGGAGGGGGAAATTTACTTTAAGCCCCGAGTTTCCGAGTTGGGTGCGTGTCAGTGAGAAAACGTGTCAGATGCAAAGCCAAAAACTATTGTCTGTATTGACGGTAAATTTGTTGAAATTAATAAAATTATATATTTTTTTGTAATATACTATATAAGTTACATATATATATAAGTTACTGAGCCATAGGCTCAGCACCCTCCTACTTCCATTCACTTATAACAATCTACATCCCCTCCAGAAGTCTGAAATCTGCGAGTGAGTGTCGCCTCGTGGTGCCATCACAGAGAGGCACAAAATCACTCTCCAGAACGTTTTCATTCACCGTTCCTGGCTGGTGGAATGTACTTCCCACCCCCATCCGGAATCCTGAATCCCTGACTATTTTCAAGCGACACCTGAAATCTCATCTCTTCCGTCATCACTTGACTTTATCTTAAAAAAAAAGTCACTCTCTTTCCTTACCTTTGCTCTCTTTCCCTTAACTTCTCACTGTCTGGCTAGAATTTGCTCTGAACAATGCCTAGTAAATTTGTATTACAAGCAATTCCTATGTCTGTTTGCCTCTTTATAATGTATCGCTTATTGTATTCCTCAACTGTAAGTCGCTTTGGATAAAAACGTCTGCTAAATGAATAAATGTAAATGTACATATACAAAATATTATATTATTGTATAATTACCATAGAATATATAATGATTCAGTTTACATCACCTTCATAAATTTTATAAAACCCCAAAAAAGCAAAAACACAATGATGCACATTCTTTATTCATGGTTTTGTAGATGTAGAGTTAAAAGAATCGTTGAATTTTATCAAGAAAAGTTAAATCGCCATCTTGTTCCGACCAAGTGACTTAAACGTAATTTATACGTAATTATGATTTGTCAACTTTGTCAACAGAACGAACATCCCAGGAGGACTTGGAAGTAGCATTACTAGCATCCATTAAAAGTAAGACTGTCTCAGGTCGGGTGTGTCTGGTCTTGATTACTTGCCAAATTAGCTACTACTCAGATGCCAAAAAAACTGAACTCAATGCGAGTCATCAGCTGTTTTATCACTAATCTAATAGTGCAATTTACAAAAACCCGTAATCCTTATATAAAATCATATTCCCTGAGCCTTGTTTAACCTTTCCTGTGCTAATCGGCGGGCTCAAGCATCGAAATCAGACGTGACGGCATCCCGGAAGATCTGTTAATGTGTTATGATTACAGACACAAACCCCAGATAGAGCAGACACAACAAACCGTCATCAGACTGTTTGCGGCAGGGCAGAAATGTAAACAGGCTGTGATAATGTGGCAACAACTGCACAACAGCGAGGGAGAGAGGCAGCTGGGCTAATTCGGGTTAGCCTCTCTGAGATCAGACAGCTCAATCCTCTTACCGCTACGTATGCTGCTCCATTGTGTTGTTAGCTAAGAGGAGATATGCGCTAACACCTGTCACAGAGCCTCTAACAGGCTCTTAGGTGAACAGGGTGTGTTGTTTAAGCAGTCGTCACCTCGTCTCTGAGGTCGGAAAGCCCTGAAGTGTGCTAGAAACTGCGGGACTGCTCTCTTCTGCGGAGGCCATTCTGTTACTGAGCCGAAGGAAATGGAGGAGGCATTACATAAGCCTATCCGAAACTTTTCCCCCCTCTCCTCTCGCTCTCTTTTTTATACCGTGCTCACAAGCTGCAAAGACAACCAAGTCTGGCCTCCAGATCTATATTTCATGAAGCCATTTCCTGTTTCCTCCTCTCCACAGTTTCATAACAGAAGGAAAACAGCTGTGCTCTCACGATCTGGGAGGAAAGAAATGGAGCGAGTGGAGGGGGGAGAGAGAGAGAGAGAGAGGTTGGAGAATGGGGACTGCTGCTCACTGCCAGCCATCTGTGCTCCGTCTCCAAATGTCTCCCCGGTACAGTACTATTCTCATGGAGTCGGGCACAGTATGTGGAGATCATGTCATGAGAGATGATCCAACAGTTGAACTCGCAGCAGTGAGGGGAACTTCTTAGAATGGGCTTTGAATTCATACCAAAACACACATTACACAACAGATTTCCAAGGGAAAGAGCATGTGTGCAATGAACGACTAATTTCCAAGTGACTTCATCGGTATGGCAAGACAGCGGGGACGAGAGAAAAACATTGAAAGTTTCCTTGCGTCCTCTCTAGTTTGGGCCAGCTCGAGTTGCAGGGCGTACATATGACACTAAAAGTGAGCATCCCCAGTAGATTCCATGCACTAACCTACAGCTGAACATACAGCCACCCATGTTGGTGTTCATGACTGCGCGTTGCAATGGTAACTGGAGAAAAAACAGAGATGGACATATCCAGTCATAATACCACTGCTTCATCAAGCACAAGCCTTAATCTAGTTAACCATCAATTCACCCACATCACTGCGTGCACCAGACAACAAAGGCATTATGGGAAATTGAGAGGGGATGCATAGCCCCCTCCTCCCGAGTCCCATCAGAATGCCAGACAAAAGGCAAGGGGCACAATCCAGACGCCCATGTGGGATGGAGACTTGCGAGACGGCAGGCTTCACCCAGAAACACAATAATTTGAGAAGACTGAACCACGTCTCACTGCTGCAGTAAATGCCCCTTTCTGGAACATTCCCTAGCAACATGCTATGAGTCACTTTATGAGAGGCTGTGGAAGGGGCAAAATAAATAAAGAAAATGTCTGCAGAAAGTCGCTAGACCGAGGTACTTATATTTCAGTAAATATTTGCAAGCTACAACTGTGTTCGACTTATTCTATCCAGAAAAGAAAGAAAGAGGCATCTAAGCATTGTGGAATTTTCTTGTTCTTCTGTTTTGGGGAAACTGAGAGAAAGGGGAGGGTGAGCTTGTGAAGTCTTTCACCAGAGCAGCCCTTTTCTGGTGTGACAGACATTTTCCATTCACACACAAGGTGTATGAAAAAACACAAGCGTGTGAGAGAGACTGAGAGTATGTGGGAGACAGAGGAAAGGAAAGAGAGAAAGTGAGGACACTTCAATAAACTGAGTCTCATGGAACAAATGAAATCAGAGAACAACTCAAAGAGCCACCCAAAAAAACAAAGATGGGCCAGAACTACGGACTTGAGGAACACCGCATTCAATCACTGAGTAAAAATTAGCGCCGCTATCTAACGCATGGCCTTTCGCATAGCATTTAATCGTGCCAGTGGCAGGAGCTATTCGTCTATGCCTCGCTGGCAAAGCGGCACTGTCACCTAAGCAGGGCACAAGCCACTGACCTTGCTCTCTAATCTGAGATAAAACGCTCGTATTAAAGAGACGCCCCATATGGGTGCCAGACACGTCTAGACTCCCCATGCCATAACACCTACTTTTCTTTAATTATTTAACCTCCCGGTAAGACTGTACAAGATAAGCTCTGCCTGGGCCCAGACACCACCTGCTACAGAGTCCCAACTCTTCCCACCCCCAACCTACAGCTCATCTCATCCCACCGGTGACACCGACTCACCACACATATTGTTTTACACCCCTCTCCTCCTCTTCTTCCATTCGACACCCCCTTCTCTTCCTCCTCCACCTCTCACTACCGGTCGCCCAGGCGGATTGAGTCATATCCCCTTGAAACAGGACCCATCCCTGAGTTTAGTTCTTCATCAAATAGTGTTTGGTACATGATGTTCTTTCTGTAGTTCTGACGGCATGACAGAGCTCTTCAAGCACTCTACAGCGCAACAGCGTGTGTGCCGACAACGGACACATGCTGCGTAGTGCGTACAATATACACAGTCCTCCGGAGATTTTATTCCTGGTACACGTATACTAACACACACTTAAAGTTAGGACAAGCTTTCATCCTCATAATCATATTTTCACCCTCATAATCAATGTTATTCCATAGCTGTTCCACATTGGTGGTCTCGGTCCACAGGGAAGTCTTGAGATCAGGCATGTGAGGACCTCACACTGAGGCATGCTGGGATACTACGCACTCTGCTTAGACCAACTTATCTTAACTCACATTCTGAAGGGATGAAAATAATTCAGATTTTTACCACCTATTATAAAATTGCAGATGATCGAGGGTCTGTTCCAAATCTCTGTGAATGCAGGGTTTGCATTGAAATGCATTGAAATATTTCCACTTGTGCAAAACCAAGTGTACTTCCATAGTACATCCAGAATATTCAATCGTGAAAAAAACAAGAAGGGAATTGATCGGATTGTGATAAGTGGGCATTCAATGCCAGAATGAAGTCAGACCATGTTGTGGTTTATTACATTAATGTTAACCGGCATTACTGCTTGGCAACATTTTAGAAAGGTTGCATTGCCTACAACAGTAGCCCCAAAATATAAAAGCCTAAATGATTAATATGAACTAATAGCCCACAAAACCAACTAGGTGACGTCAGATGAAAACGAAAGTCAATTTGTGGCAGAGCAGTTTGATGAAAGATAGACATTTCTTTTTGCATTAAAAAAACTGACAAAATGCACAACAATACCAGGAATGTGCAATTAGAAAGGGTCAATTTTAATTTCATTTAGACTTTAAAATTGGTTAACCTGCCGCAGAGGAGGGAACAAAAGCAGAAACAACACAAAGATGTTTAACAGGCTGTGTTTTTTGTACTGCACTGGTGAGTCAGTCCCTCATTTTTGGATCAAAAGATAAAATTACCATAGTTACCCTCATTTTAAACGTTCATTTTTTTCTCCATTTTGTCTGCTCTGCATGAACCAAACAAAATAAATGATTGGAGAGCAAATGGCTCGGTGGCTCTTACAAGTGACACAGTGCAAATAGCTCTCAAACATGCATGTGTCACGCTGCCAAACCCCAGATAAACTCTATGGTTTCCCTCTGTGATAATTTCCATTATCTTTTTGGAAAAGTAAAGAAAGAACGCTAAGCCTTGATAGCTTTAGTCCTGGCAGGAGAACGTCTTCTAAACAAAGTGCTGGGAGACTCGGAGAATAACTGCGAACATCAAGTCAACAACATGATGATTATGACGGGGTTCAGCATGTGACTTCACTGACTGCTGTAATACGAGATGTGAAGGCAAAAGCCCATCTTATCTGAACACTGACTCACTATATTAACACACAAACAACCCCTCGGCCTCCACGCGCTCCCTGAGGAACATACTACCTCCAGTGCATCATCTCCTACGCAGCTGACACTGCCGTACACGCAGAGAGAATGAGTGGTTGACGAACAGAATAAAACATGCTAGAAATGTCCTTCTTGGCTGATTGGTCAATACAGTGTTCCAGCAGTGCTAAAATACCCCATATAGTAACAACTCTAATCTGTATCACTATATAAACTACATACACTGCACACAGTGCGCACCGCTGAAATATGCCAACTATCAACCTTAGTTTACATGTCTGCGAAAAAACACCTCAACATGAATTTGCTTAGATTTTATAAAAGTAATAAGACACTCTAGGCTTGTGCTTTTTTGTGAACTGTCATAACTTAAGGGCAGAGCTGGACAGATTACTTACTAATTGTAGTTCATTACTGATTCCAAATTACATGATACAAATTATAGTTAGTAACATAATAACTTTTAGTAACATAAAAGTAAAATGTGTAACATTTTAGGTAATGTAATCAGACTTCTTTTTGACCTAACTCGTTTATCACATTGATTTAAATAGTATAATCTTGTACCATAATTATATAAAAATGCAGAGAAAAAGAAAATATATGCCATTCATTGTTATCAACATGAAGTGCATTAAGCATTAATGAACTCAAATAATTAATTAAATCATATTTTTTATTTATTTAAATAAATAATTTTAAAATAACATTAATTCAAATAAAACAATGACCATTTTTTTTGTTTACCTGCATGCCATGTGACCATTAACCAACATCAGAGAACCATGAAATGTGATACTTAATTTACTTAAAAGTAAATATTTTAGGTGAAATAATATATTTCTTGATCATTTATTGCAATTGTTTGAACAATATATAATAATGAAATCATTAAAAAGTAACTGTTGTCTGATTCAGAGTATTTTAAAATGTAATTTCTTCTAATTACAAGTACTTAATTTTTTTAATCTGATTACGTAATCCAGATTATATGTAATCAGTTACTACCCAGCACTGGTTAAGTGTTTGCAGTTACTTCACTGCACTCTTTCGCCATAACTATATTGACATTACAATACAGAATGTCCTCTCATATCCTTTTGGTTAAGTATCCATAAGGATAAATTATATTGACAGGTAAAATCAACACATTAATTGTCTGGACCAGGGTTAGGCAACGTCGATCCGTGAGTGCCGATGTCCTGCAGAGTTTAGCTCCAACCCTGAAAAATAACCTCACCTGCCTGTAACCCTAGTAATTCTGAAGTCCTTGATTAGCTTGTTCAGGTGTGTTTGATTAGGGTTGGAGCTAAACTCTACAGGACAGCGGCACTCCAGGACCGATGTTGCCTACCCCTGCTCTGGACGTTCACTTATGGCCCAGTGTGGAAATCGATATTCGATTCCATAACTGCACTTTAGAAGCCCTTTGCTGGATAGTTTGTAAAAAGAGTTGTGCGGCATGTTGGGACAGGGAAAATACTTTTTATCCAGGATCCAAAATTAAAACTATAGCCCTAAAAATAAAATGTACAGTATATAGTTGGATAATACAAATTTAAGTGACATTTTTCCCCAGACACGCCAACTGCTGACTGTCTTTATAAAATAATGCTCCCCCATTCTCTCAGTTTGGGGTCAGGTGCAGAAAAGGGGTAACCGACATCAGATCCCCGACAGACTTTCAAACGAGGGTTAGGACAAATCTCTCCCCCAATTTCAGCCACAAGAAACACATCAACAACGCTATAATGTAATGAGAGTTTAATGTTGCTATGTTTGTATATAATAAACTCGAAAATGCAATGTGGAAATAAAACACAGTAATACTGCAAAGCAATATGCAATGGTTTTGTGTATGTGCAAAATAAGTACAACTGAAAATATTACAATGACTTAAATGCATGTTTTATTTCGTCAATTACATTTCCCTAGCTTTACAAGCCCTCTCAATAATTTGTGCATCACTCAAAAATAATGTCCCTGTTGTTACATTAATCATGTAATATTTTTTTTGAACATGTAAATTAATAAATACAGCTATTTTTTACCGTGCATTGTTATATTGGGCCATATTAATAATAATTCTTCTTTAAGTTCATTTAGTAAAAAAATGTGAAAAGATGCCTTTGATTATTTTTATTAAGATTTTGCTAATTGTAAAAAAAATCCACAAATCCAAGCATCACTGTGTGATGTGAACCTAAAATATTCAAATTATTAAATAATCCTTTATGTTTAAGCAGGTTCTGTTCTAGTAGAACAGATTGTTTTTTATATTTAAATCAGGCAGCCTGCACTCCACGAGACCGAGCACGATGAATGAGAAGCTAAGGGTTACGGCAGAGACCTCCTGACCTTTCAACCCTGAGAGCAGGGGGTAGGAGGGCTGCTGTCTGAGAGCAGGACCCAGTGCATGCATGCCTGATGAGAGGGGATGGGTGTGAGACACAGTCTGATAACATCACGTCTGATCTGATTCTGTTGCGTCTGCTGTCTGCTCGGCTGTCTCTTTTGCCTCGAGCACCAATGCACCATTTTACAACAACAAAAAAAGGCAGCGGAAAGGGAGGCCAGACGCTGTGTGTGTTATGCGGACAAATAGTTTACATTCCTGGGTTAAAAGCTAAACAGCGACACTGCTTTAGATAGGTCTGCGTTTTGCCACGACTGTTCTGAAAACCACACGCAGGATTTTTTAAATCCAATGTCTATGTCTGCATTAAAAATACGTTTTTCTTCTATAAACTTCTTTTTCTTGTATGTTGTTTTTGCATTCAGACAATTAAGGGCTATACAGCTAACCGCACGCACGCACACACGCGCACACGCACACGCACACGCACGCACGCACACACACACACACACACACACACACACACACACACACACACACACACACACACACACACACACACACACACACATTCTGAGCATCTAAAATGTTTTGCATGTGCTTGAAACAAAGAAACTGCATTTAAACTTGTATTTAAACCTGAACTAAAATCTATTTTAGAAACATATTGTTAGATCTATATTTATTTTGACCAGTACAAGTAAAAAAAATAAACTAATATTTGCCCATTTTGAGCAATAACCAATACATATGCTAGTTTTTTAAATTTAATTAAATCAAAATGAAATAAAACATAAAATATACACTAGCTTTCAAAAGTTATGCGCACTAAGGCTGCATTTATTTGGTCAAAAATACAGTAAAAACAGTAATGTGAGATATTGTTACAATTTAAAATAAGTGTTTTCTATATGAATATATTGTAAAATGTAATTTATTCCTGTGATCAAAGCTGAATTTTCAGCATCATTACTCCAGTCTTCAGAGTCACATGATCCCTCAGAAATCATTCAAATATGCTGATTTGCTTTTTTTTTTTTACAATTATTTTCATCAAGCAAATGTTATCAATGTTGAAAACAGTTGCGCTGCTTAATAATTTGCTGTTGAATCCATGATTGCATTTTTTTCAGGATTTATCAACAAACTTTTGAACAATAGTGTATTATTTTGTGATTTCTGAGAAAATATAGTTTAAAATAGGAACTAATTTTTCATTTCTAATCACGCTCTTGATATTATATTGGATATTGAAAATCCTGTAGCAGAAGATGGGGAGATCAGAAACTGCCTTTATATACACTATGCATTTATGAATCACTATAATATGTGACCTTGGATCAAAAAACAAGTCATAAGGGTAAATTTTTCGAAATTGAGATTTATACATCATCTGAAAGCTTTCACTGATGTATGGTTTGTTAGGATAGGATAATATTTGGCCGAGATACAACTATTTGAAAATCTTGAATCTGAGAGTGCAAAAAAATCTAAATATTGAGGAAAATCGCCTTTAAAGTTGTCCAAATGAGGTCCTTAGCATTGCATATTACTAATCAAAAATTAAGTTTTTATATATTTACGGTAGGAAATGCACAAAATATCTTCATGGAACATGATCTTTACTTAATATCTTAGTGATTTTTTGGCATAAAAGAAAAATCTATAATTTTGAACCATACAATGTATTTTTGGCTATTGCTACAAATATACCTGAGCTACTTATGACTGGTTTGGTTGTCCAGGGTCACATATAAAAAAAAATAAAAAAAACACACAACTGCCACTGTGTTGTGCCTAAAGGAAACGACCTCCAAATAAAAAAGGGCTGACATCGGACCCAAGTCTGGTCCTCTGGTTACACAAAAGCCAAACACAGGCGAGAGACGTGCACTCTTAAACCCTATCCATTATCAGCACACCCCCATCAGACAGCATGAACACATAACGTAACCGGTTTGGTAACGGTACGGATCGCTTGGAACCTCGGCTGAGGTGGTACTAAAAAAAGTGGAAAAGCGCCAATACATGGGTCTGTCCACGTACAAAATACACTACACCCCCTCCCCGTAAACCCCCTCAGAGCCCAGTCCCCGGGGCCTGCTGACAGTCCCAGAGGGTGGGGGAGGGGGCCAGACACAAAGGAGGGGACCATGGCCAATGTCAAGGCTGGCTGACTGCTGCGGGTGAGGCTCAGCTGCTGCTGTCAGAGGGCAAAGCTCGCAAAGCATCGCTGGCAGGAGCGGAGGGTGACACCCGGGGCTGCCCACTCTTTGCCTTTCAAAACAGACTTTGAGGCTATCCAGTCACCAGAGAGCAACTAGAATAGTGATGCTAACTTAACTACACTGAAAGAAAATTACAGTTTTAGTACATTTCTAGTAAACTTCACATTAAACCTGATAAAAATGCAATTAATTAAACATGATATTTTGAAGTAAAAAGAGTGAAATTGTACTTATCTATATATTTTAAATTTAATGGCAAATTTGTAAGCAAAAGCTTTTCCTATAACATTTATGATAAATTAGCATGTATGATTGTCTTTTTGAAAACCGTAAGCATGAAGGTCTACTGCTAAACCTAACCTTTGGTTGGGTGCAAACAGATCATAGGAAAACAAATGAACTAGATCCTTCATATTCAAATGAATTAGCCATGTATTTGTGAAAACAAATAGTTACGAGAGATGGCATTGAAATGGAAAAGTCGTCGGGGGAAAAGTAGTGAATCATTTTTTCAAGTGGGTCATGTGAATAAATCAATATAAAAACAACTTTTTTAGTTAAGTAATATCTACATTATGTTTTGGTTATCCAAATTAGAGGGCAATTTAGTTTTTTTTTTATTTTAGTTTAATATTTGTTAGTGCCCTAATTGTGATGTAAAAAGCCCCAATGTTGTGTGGCAGGAAAATAAGGCTCTGATTAAATGACACATTATTATGTTATATAGTTGCACTGTTGAAAAGAATACTTCAATTTACACCGAAAAAAAGGTGTATCAATTTCTCAAACAATTACAAAGAACAGCAAGTAATGCATTGAATAAAACATAACATTTTGAAGTAGAAAGACTGAAATATACTTTCTCGTAAAATGTACTCCAATAATAAAAAAAAAAATCACGTGTAGTGACTTTTTTGTTAGTAGCTGTAGTAAAAAGTAGCTTGTCAGTAGTTCTTTGAATTTATAAGCGGCTTGTAATTTGGAAAGCTACGGTTTCAAAGTAGCAGTCACATAGACAGACGTTTTTCAGTTGCAGTCCAAGAGACACATTTCATTAGCACAGCGTCGTTCTCTTGGTGGAGTAGATCTTCGGTAGGTTTAATGATCTGACGGAAATGGAATGGTGCATTTTAGTGCGTTTCGTTTTAGTACGGTTGTAAAAGATGAATCTAGTTACCCCTCAGCATGCCAACCCACCCCCTGTGTGCCTTAAAACCCTTTTGACATGACACCGAGCACACACACACCCTCCTCGGAGCGAGAGCAGGCCATACAAAGATTAGCAGGAGGAGTTGACAGCTGACCTCCGGTGTGACCTCATCACACTCGCTCACAGATGCGCACACACCGCTCGTGCATTAGGTTATTGGATGGAGCGCTGTTATGGCCGGGCTGGGCTTGTAAAGTCCAGTTTTGATTGCCCTGCCCGGGGTTACTGGGACAGGGTTGTGACCTTGACTCTACCCCGGAGTAGGTATATCATTTAAAAAAGAATATAAACAAATAAAATGTTGCAAATAAAATGAACATGATTGGAGCACGTTTAAAAATACTTTCAATTTCTCTTCAAAATGTCAAGTTTAATTGAATATGTTGCTAATATGCCATTTCTTTGTAACTATTTATGAAACATACTAGCAATTTATGAGTGTAAATTGTTTGCACACCAAATTGTTTCAGTGTGTCTATAAAAAATAAAAATATACTGTTATCAGTTATAATAAAAACATGTGGTATTGGCCAAATTTGGCAATTCTTGCAAAAGTTAGACTATTACCATAATTATTGCACTAAAAGCAACTTCAATGCCAAGATTTAACCTTACTAACCCAAGCTGACTGTATCACCTTAAATTACATTTTAAAACACGTTACCTTAAGCTTAAAAACACAACAGCCTCCCACGCTCAACTTTTACTGCCATACTTCTAAAGGCAGCATCTGTAATAAATAGTTAACAACACAGACAGAAACTCTGGCCTCTGACAATAAACACCATCTCAGGCCTCACCCTCCAGACTAGCTTAGGCCCGCCAGTGGAAAATAAAAAAGGTGTCAAATTGATGCAGAGATCAGATATTGGCGAGGATGGTGTATTTGTCCCCAGCGTATTCGTTACTTACGAGCTTCGGTGCACTAGTGAGACAAATGCCAGTCCAATATCCTGTTTCTCCATTCTGGTGCTTGACTTTGGCCGCTGTCCCACTGGAAATTGACTACACTAACCCTGTGTGTGCAGCCATTTGCGAGATAGAAAGAAAGACGCAACGATTGTGCATTTCTTTTGCCGTGCAGCACGACTAGCTATGCAACGGTGCCGTTCCACACTATTAATAGCCGGGTTCTGTTTAAACTTGAAATAGCCGTATGGTGTAAGGCCTTTGTCAGATAAGATAAGCAGCCTTTCGCTCGCAAAACCTCAGACGCAGACTGTGCCTAAAACAGCAGACAGAACAATGGGTAATACGAGGCCAGACCTGGAAAAGACGAGAGGGAAGGAAACTCCTAGAATCCAATAACACGCACATGCATGAAAATGCATGAATGCTAAAGCTGAACAGATTTGGTGTGTGTCTGCTGTGTCACTGGCTCCCCCGGTTTTCCAGCCCTGAATGCAGCCAGCACTGCAGTAGAATCTGAGCGCCAAGTCACCAGGCATTCCACTGTCTGCACGGGCCGTCCCGAACACCACAGACACAGGCACGCACAGCACGCACACACGCACACACACACGCGCACACACACACACACACACACACACACACACACACACACACACACACACACGACACACACACACACACACACACACACACACACACACACACACACACACACACACACACACACACACACACACACACACACACACACACACACACACACACACACACACACACACACACACACACACACACACACAACACACTACACACACACACACAGACACACACACACACACACACACACACACACACACACACACACACACACACACACACACACACACACACACACACACACACACACACACACACACACAGTATAGGGTTGGTATGCTTTATCATTCAGAAACAAGGAACACAATTTGTGCCAAGACCACCCATCAAGCATGAGTAGGGAAAGTTAATCCTAACAAATAACAAAAATAAAGATGAATGTATTGAAAACTGTCAAGATTGAGAATGAAATAAGACATTATATTTTGTTTAAAGAAAATAAAGTCGATTTTAGGACCATTCGATTTGTTTGCATTGTGAAATTTTCATGCAAATAAAAAACAGTCTTTAATTTATGTAGATTTGTTTAAATAGTATTACAGTGTTGAGAATTTTCCAGTGTTGCACATTTCCACAGCTCTCAGAAGCAGATGTCGTCATAGTTGGGTACATTTCTGTAGTAGTAAACGAAAAAAGAAAAAAAAAAACATTATGTAACTCGTGTGTTCACATTTGCTTCTGTATGGCAAAGGATCCAGAACAGTGTTTTTTTGGGGGGACTTTGCAAAAGAGGAAACAAATCTAGAATAATATAGGAGAAATTCCCTCAGAAACAATCACACAGCAGCGTAGTTTTCTGTCAAAATGTAATGCCAAAGTAATAGCACAAAAAGTATCACGTTATAAATGTACATTAATGTTTTTATAAAAATGTATAAATCTAAAGCAAAACAGCCTTTTGGATTTGCGGTTGAGCAAATTTATCTATTGTCATAAAAATAATGTGCAAATTTCAAATGGCCGATAAACTCTTAATGCCGCTTTAAATTCTTTTTTCAAATAATAATTTCACTTATTTTTTTCAGGGTGAAAAGTCAAATGTTTAAATGAGATTCACCCATCTTAATTCTCATATCTAATTTTTTTTCAAAACACAAACCTTTTCCCATTTTTCTATGATTCTTTCTTTTGCAGTCCTCACTAGCCGAAGGACACTGCATATGCATCATACATCTTACAGAACAGAAATCAATTCAAGTTCATGAGCAAATGAAAAGTTTCTGGGTCAACACATCAGTGCCGTCTACCAGGGGGCTTTGAGAAGAGGGACGATTCTTTTATTTGAAGGTTTGCTTTTAATAATTCATCCCATTTGCGGCAGAAATAGCCAGTGCGAGTACTGATTATGACAGGCCCTTTTGTCCTCTGTGGATTCAGACAGCCCAGAGTCTCAGCCGGACTTGAGTAAGACAGTCTGGGATGAAGTGACTGCTCCAGACCGCAGTGAACCAATTCCCAGCAATAACGCCAGCGGACGTACACACGTCTTTGAGATCTACACATTTTACCCTGCAGATTTCATGTTATAGTTACAAGACACTATTGCAAACACATCCACAAAATAATATCACATTAACTACATGCAATTCACATGTTTGTTTAGCATAAATGCTAATGAAAAATGCGATTGAATGCTACATTAACGGTGAGAATAAGTGCATCTGGACAACGAGAGGTGTGTTTGTCCGGGAACCATGCTGAAGGAATAGAGTTAAAAAAATGTGTGCACTATGGCAAAACATTTGTACTTAAAGCAATTTTTACATTATTACCAAGTGACTACTTTTAGTAAAAACTATTCATTATCAACCCTCTACGGACACCCTGGGAATTCAATAAATATGAATTTTTGAAGAATTTCAACCGATAACCGATAATTAAGTCCTTCTCACGGCCGATTCCGATAACCAATACATTCATATATTTATATTATAATTTTCATATAATCTGCAGTTTGTGCACCCAGGAGAATACAAAATCTAAGATGCACTGATGAAACTGACATTTAGTAGCTCTGGTTTTAACTATAATAGCAAAACATCAGTCCTGACTCTTCAAATGTGTTTATTTTTTGTGTAAGGCACCACAATACTTAGTAACAGAAATAGTTTAACAGAACTATAGTTTATCTTTAATTAACAACACATTTATATTCAAGTATTTCATGCATAAAGCAATGCATCTATTCAACCTTTTTAGTGCATGAGGATGAGGAAGTTATATCTAGGGACTTTAAGCAACAGCTGCGAATGGAACGGCTACATTGACCGGAAGTAATCTGTTACACCGCCTTAGCCGAGAACATAAAAATCATTAAGCAACCGTAAACAAGACGGTGCAACGCCGCCATTTGATCATTTATTTAAATACAAATGATGGATTATGAGGAGGATGTTTAGGCAATAATTACATTGTTCTCTTCACATATCTTTAGTCTCAGTGCTACCTGAGGTGCTGTTGCTAACAGCAGACATATCTTTGTACAAACGAATACAATCGTTAAAATTAGCTAAGTTCAAAACATAATCAACACAGATTAAATGAAAGACTAATGGTAGAATCGTATACTGATGGAATTAAATGGAATATAACATAAAACGCAACATTTAACTACATAAGCTGTCACATTGTAACGACTACGGCAAAGCAGCTGTTCTCTCGTAGTAGACGGTTACAGAACGCCACGAAGTAGCAGCTGAAGTCGCGAACGCGCAATATGACGTTGGAATACCGTTACCGTTCCAACAGTGGAGGCTGCTTAAAGTCCCTTAATACAGCTTCACCGTGATGACGACCTTTCAAGTGAGATATAAGATTTGTTAGGTTAAAACTTGACGCCTTTTTCCTCCTCTCGGAGTCCTTGCTGAACATGCGTTGCAAATAGCAATGGCATTGTTCCTGCCACCGAGAAAAACTTCCAGACCGGCGAAGACATGTTCACAAAATGATGATGTAATGAGCGCGACACAAGCTGAGAGTTACTGCAGTTTAAAGCTGCAGTCGGAAAGCGGATGAATCTCAGATAAATCAGACTGATTGATTGATTTACCAGCAAGCGTACTTTATCGGGTATAGATATCGGATTTCATTTATTTATCGGAGCAATAAAAATGACGTCATTTTCACCCATATCGGTCTATATTTTATCGGTCCAATAAATATTGTGCATCCCTAATATATATATATATATATATATATGCTCTGTAATATACTGTATATGTTTGTAAAATGGTACAGCTTTTTAAATATCTGAAAGTACACTCTTAACATCAGTGAGTCAAGCATTATAATATGACATTACGATAATTAGAATTAAAGTAATTAGAATTAAAACTTAGTAACCATGTATGAATGCATAGACATTTTAAACTGCATAACTGAATTTGCTTTTTTTGGGGTTATTCAGTCTTTCTGTTAAAAAAATTGGCTAAAAACTAACAATAATACTGATAAGAAGATAATAATAATAATAATAATAATAATATGAATTCTGCTAAAAAGAACAGTATAAAACGCACAAAAGATTAACGAGCTGCTGGATTCATGAATATTTCATCAGGTTGATTGCGTTCACTCGAACTGATTTGCTGAAATCAAAACAGGGACGATAAAAGGTGAGCGCCAGCCAATGAGATTGCCGTTTGCGCATTAGTTCCGCCCACTACCGGAAAACTTGAAAACGCTGAAAAATTCCAAAAGGAACTCCGTCATTTCTGCATGTATGTAAGACTCTCTCTTGCTCTCACCAAAGCAACGGCGAGTCGTGCGCCTAGAGTTCACGGTACGTCAAATACAGGTGCGCTGCACATTTACTGAGATGAACTGAAAAACAGCACAGATTGCTTGATGGAGAGTGAAACTCTGAAGCGCTCAGTCAGTGTTCTGCGAGTGAATATATCTGTGCTAAACTTATACTTAACCTCCAACTCACACACTGGCGAATAAAATCTGAGAATTGATTAGCCATTGTCTAATATTAAACATAATTTAGTCGCCTAGAGTGAAATGTTGTCGCATATGCAAGTAATTTGCTCGCATTGTAGAGGGTTGATTATATACCAATATTTATTCTAACAATGCTAAGTATCTGTTCAAATATTTACGAGTATCTATACCAGTTAACATTCGAATATTCGGTCTGTAATTATTATTCAAACAATAAAAACACTATTCGAATTTTACTGTGTGTTAATTTGCTGGCCGTAAATGCAGGGAATCCATAATAAATCCTAAGCAGTTATAACTACATGCACTGGGCAGCGCTGTGGAGCGTGTTAACATGTTGATAGTATTTGACCACAGAACGTCATCATCTGCCTCGCGAAGTTTGGATTTACTTTGATCTACATTTTCTTACTAACTGATCTGACAAAATGTAATTACTTCTGATCAAATTAATTAGAGAAACTGATTTATCATAATATCACCACCACAACGAGAAATCATGAAATACAAACACAGTCGACTGAGGGAAGACAGCTGTCCATCACTGCTTTCATGACTGCAGGTAAGCGCAGCTGAACCCGAGTGAGCCGAGAAGAGAGTTGATCTGATAGTGAAATTATCTTCAGACATATATGAAGTTTCCTCAAGGGAGAGTGGTTTAACACAAAGCGCTAAGAAACTGTTAGCACACGATATCTTTGTCGGCGCGTTCTTATTTTTACCAGACTGAGGAAAAAACTTTCACCCGAGCATTGGGATATTATTATTTTGTTGTTGTTGTACACGTTTTCAACCAAAATAAACATAACATAACGTTGTTGTAGAACACTGTTGAGTAACGGCTAATCATTGCTAATCAAGCTTGTTCAGAAATCGTGTCAATTAAAAAATAACGTCTTTCTCATCGAATTCAATTTAAATAAACAAATATTTGAATATTCATTTATTTTTATGAGCCCGAATATTCGAATGCAGAATTTTGGGAAAATGCTCATCACAACTATTTATTACAAAACCAGCGTGTAAAATCAAATGAAATACACTTTTAATTTAATAACATGAGAAAAAAATTATTTCAACTGAACTGTAAAGCAGCCATTCTTACCAATAAAATGCAATTAGCTTCTTTAAATTTGACCCTCTCTGTGAAATCCAGGCTAAAGTCTCAAAATCTAATTATGAGATAACGAGCATCAAAGTTTGATTTCTTCCATTAATTTCAATCTTTGACATGACCTTACTCAGTCAATATTAAATATATAAAATGTAACATTTTCACAGAATGTTCTTTACCATATGAAGGATGACTTTGTGTAGAAAACAGCAAATCACAAAAAAATGACTTTAGTTGGGTTTTCACAGAGAGGGTCACAAATACTAGTGTCTCCTAAATCGGTGCTAGTAGCTAATAAATAAGTACTGGTCCCCGATTGAAAGAATACTAATCGCCATTGTATCACCTACAAAAAAAAACACATGTAACATAAAACAGGCATTATTTCGTTTTAAGGAATACATGTTAAATCGGCTTGCCATGTTGTGCGCAGCCCCCACAGCAACACCAGCAATATTCAACTGATGCATTGAGTTGTGTTCCAGTGCCAAACACTCCCAGACGCCCGAGTCATCAGCGGCACTCATTTTTATTATCATATTTAATTGGTCAAACGGTTTAAAACACATAAGAGACTTATCAAAAAGTCGTTTCTGGCAAACATTTGGGGCGCTGAACGAATAGTTGAATACGCCACAACCAAATTCAATAGGTGTGCGAGTGAGATAATGACAAATAACGGTCAAATACTGCAATAATTCGACCTGAGAATGACATTCACATTCAGATGAATCTTTAATACGTTCGCGTTTGACATATTCGCACCGCTTGGTGCAATAATAACGGATTCGGAAGTGCTACAGTACAGTTACAGTTGACACATTTTTGAATTAAATGATTGAATCTCAAACTGTTTTGTGTCGAGCACGGTGAACATCACAGGTTAAAAACATTCTATTTTTACTCGCTCCGCGTTCGAAAACGAACACAATGTAACAGTTTTGGGAGAAGCGTTCCATTCCCTCCGCGTTCAAAAACGGCTGAGGAAAAACCCGCCCTACTTACATATATCCATTCCCTGTGGCTGGGATAGGGTGCAGTTGCAGGAGCATGTGTCATTGGAGTTGGCGTTTTTGTTGTTGTTGTTGCTGGAGCTGCTGTCCTGGACCGTGATGTTTCGCATGGGGGCTCGGGGAATGACGGGACGGGGGGGAAGAGAGCCGCCGGCCGCGGCCCTCACATGAACTGAGGAACACTTCCACAGCAGTGTCTCATGCCATTCTCGCGACTCATCGACGCATTTTCTGCTGCTAGACTACGATAAATAGGTTCTCCGCATCTTGACGGTCTTGCCCTCTCGCTTTCATTCAGAATAATGGCTTTCTGTGACGGTCTCAGGCGCACAGCCCACCTCCTCCTGCGCCTCCCTCCTCCTCCGAGAGAGGAGCAGCTCCAGACAGACAGACAGGAGCGGTGGGAGGGGAGACTGGCGCTGACAATGGCGGTGGAGAGAGAGAGAGAGAGAGTTGCTCTACCCTCAATGGGACTGTGTGTGTGTGTGTGTGTGTGTGTGTGTGTGTGTGTGTGTGTGTGTGTGTGTGTGTGTGTGTGTGTGTGTGTGTGTGTGTGTGTGTGTGTGTGTGTGTGTGTGTGTGTGTGTGTGTGTGTGTGTGTGTGAGGCGGTTAGAGTCACACACACACACTCATTAGTGCCAGCCACGACCAATCAAGGGAGGCATTGAAGAGGCTTTAACCTTGGGCTGACCCCATAGTCTAGCAGATATTCAGCAGATGTGTCAGACACCCCCCTTCTTTCCCAAACTGTCTGCGGTCTATAAATATATCCGGGGCGGTTTGGTGCAGGGAATGTCCGGCTGAGTGGGCAAAGTGAAGTAAACTGAGTTTGTGAAATGTAGTGCACCCCCCAAAAGTTTTTGGACAAAATCCGCATGTGAATTTAATGGCATTGCATTACAAAATATCACAGCAAGTGTCATCTGCAAATATGATTATAGAGCTTTTATGACAACTAACCACTTCACTGATGTCACGGTGCTTTTTGGATGCAGCACTTCTCTTCCAGAAAAACTACAATTTTAGTAATGTTTGACAACCGGAATATGACTGAAAACTTAATTCTAAAAATAAATTATATTTAGCTTTAAAATCGCATGTTTAAAATCAGTGCCACATGCTTTAATATATTTTAAATGTTATATTTTTGGGCCAAGCACATATTTCATTCTAAAATCAAGAATTTTCTTATAAAAATAAATAAAGCCAATTTTAGAACTATTAATTTGTAATTCATATTTTTGTGACATTATATTCGTGGCAATATAAGCATTTGGGTACTTGACTCAAATTCTAATTTCTGTAATGTTAAAATTATTATGAATAATATTGTTTTATTTAATATTATTTAAATAAAACTGTTTATCAGTACTATTATAGTATTATTTATATACTATTATAGTATGTATTCATATTTTTTATTAGCTTTTCTTTTATATTTTAGTAATTTTTAGTACTAAAAGTAAAGTACTTCATTTTAGTATTTTATTTCAGTTAGTTGCAACATTTCTAGATTTGGTTAAAGCTTCAGGTTTTTCTGATATTTTATTTATTCAACTTTATTACAAATAATGAAGAAAGATGATTTCTAATAGTTTTAGTTAACAATAACAACGCTGGTACTTATGCATCATCATAATATTTATTTCACTGCCTCTATACCGGTTAGAATTTGTAAAAAAATAATATTACAGTAAATAATAATCACTACTAAGAAAAATAACAAGCAATACATAAAACAATTCTAAAGAGGTGTATTTTAGATGTGTAAAAGTTGAAGTGAAATTTGTTTTAATTTTGACTTTGATGTAAAATGTGACCCAGACATGTTTTGTGACACCCCTTAACACAACTGGCCAATGTTCTAACTCTACATGAAATAAAGAAACACACACTATCTGTGTGAACAGACAAAACAAAGAAGTGTTTACGTCTCAGAAACAAAGCACATGAGGCCTAATTCAGTCGTGTTTACAAAGATGGAACGTTTATGCGTTTATTTTTAAGAACTGTTTGTCAGACTGGAGAGCTAAAATTGGCCTTGTTATGTCTGAAACTGAAAGAGATGCAGGGTTTGCCTTAGCGTCCTCTGGCGTCAGCACTGGAAAGAAAAATATGCCTTGTCTTGAAACACGCCGCCCCCCCCCCACCTTCTGCGTAGGGAAAGAGATCTGTCCTGGCGTCCTCTGAGCTCATGGCACCACTGCATTGCTTTGAGCGTGGGAAGAGTGACCTGTGTTTGTGGCCTACTTTCGCCTGTGACCTGATGGTTTGAAGTGTTCCAGGCCAAGTTGCGGTAACAGATATGTGTGAGGATATTTACAACGGTAATATAGTCTGGGGTGAGACAAGCTTTCCCTGGTCACGGTAAGGTTAGATAGATAAGAGTTTATGACAACCTCTGAATTTTGAAAAAATAAATGTCACTGGCTGACTTATAAAATGCACTTCCTACTATTTTGCGTGACTTGTCAGCCAGAGAAAAATAAGTCCGATAATTGGATACATGATTTATGGTGTCATTATTGGCCGAAGCGCAAATGATTGCATGTCAAAAGTTTATAATTATGCAAACACCCAAGTATGAGCAATAGTGATGTCTTAGCAAACACAACACATGACAGTAACTTCAAGGAACAACTGGAATCATTTATATTAAATCACATGGCACGGACTTCACAGTTACATAATGCTAATTAAGCTTTCTTACAATATCAGCTCACGCCTCAGACGACTCCTTTCAATGCCTGTCAGTGTCTTTAGGGATGACTCATAGAGTCCGCTTCTTACAGCTGAGACGCAGACACATCCGTCTGGCTCCGTCACAGCACCTGTGATTGCTCAGGTGGAAGTCTAAATCACACGGCCGTCAGCCATCACATCAGCAGAGATCAACATCACAGTGAGACCAAGCGCTGCACCATGTCTGATGTCTAGCCAAAGTAAACGTGCCGTTTATTCATGGAAGCAGACAGGAACTTCAGACTGATGTATCACACTATGTACCAGGACAATATCGTCGGAATAAGACAAATTGAACCAACTGAAGAAGGATCGCTTCTACAAACACACACACACTTGAACACTAGAGAGAACATTTGCATTCCACTACTGATTATATCCTGTATAATTGAGTATGTGACGAATAAAAAGAACCTTGAACATTGACATTTTTTAATTAAACTGATTCTTATCATGTAACTCAAGAGATAAACTCATGTTAAATGTACTGTAAAAACGTTAAGTAAAAATCATTATTAGTTATTAGGAATGATTTTTCTGGCATTAAAGGATGTCATTTTAGTGCTGTATACAGTTTATATAACATGCGCTGTTCAAAAAAAGAATATTGTAAAAAATGCGACTTAAAAATGTGTTAATTGGTTAACTGTAAGTTACCTTAAACTGTAAATGGTTTAACATCACATTATATATGAAATTTTACTATAAAATACTTTCAAATTCATTTATTTATTGTATTTCAAATACCTTGGTCTTGGTACTATAATCATTATAAAATAATGATATAAACATAATTACTGCCTCTTTATTATAAAATATAGGCCAATATGCCATCCTGTAATACCTGAAACATTGTCTCAGTATTTATTTCAGTGATTTTCTGGCAACCACAGCTGCTGGTTTCTTACTGTACATTAAACATTACAATTAACGATAGTACACTATACTTCAGGTAAATAACCTAAAATAACAAACTTCACATCACAAATATATAACAATATATAATAATCGGTTCTCTAACTAAACTCTAAATATTACCACAACTAATAAAACTATGTAGATATAGATTATAATCAAAATTGTCACCATAAATTATAAGATGACATACCTAAAAACAAAAAATATATATATATATATATATATATATATATATATATATATATATTTACTGTAGGGCTGGTAAAAAAAAATTAGAATTTTGAATATTCGTCGAATTTAAAATAAAAATCCACTTTCGAATGTAAAACGCTGCATTCGAATTTTAGGTAAATTTTAGCTTGCCTCATGAGATGCGATGACGAGGTGTCGTTGCATTTTAATGCTTTTTTTAGCCTTTCCAGTTGAACCCACTCGATGCGGCGCTGCACATTCAAAATATAGCAGAAAAAGAGAACATCAATGTGGAGAAGATGTTGTTTACCTCAAAACTGAAACCAAGCCGTTCACACAGAACGCATTTTTATTGCATTTTCTAGAGGGACATCTATCATCGTTGCACTCGCGTCTCACACAAGAGAGCCCAAAGCCATGTCAAATTAAAGTTAAACTTAAAAAACATGTAATTACTAGATTAGGAAAATAGCTTGCTAGCGAACGTGCATTATAACAACATGAACCTTGCGATCATATGATACAATGATAATAAATAACGTGTATCAGCAATGATAAATCTTTGAGTTTAAAGCGGCTCTGACAGAAAAGCTGCGTGTGCCGCTGACAGAGACGCGCTGTTTTGAGCTATGTGCTCTTTTCCTAAATGCATTACTTACATTTCACAGGTATATTCTCCATCTGTAAATGTTAGAAAGCCATGGAAATATTTCCATCTTGTGATTCTCCGCTAAGCTTCACAGACTTGGTTCTGAACGCATGCGCGCACAACAGACAGAGCGCGATGAAACGAGCGCAATAACTCTGACTAAAATATACATTTTGCTGAAATGTTTGTAGTTGGACATTTTAAACCTACAAGTGAGTGTATTTGTATGATAGCACTAACTGTAAAGTGACTGTAATGGGGTAATCAAAATAGCCTTTTACTCAATTAGCCTAGTCTGTGCTTTTTTCATTTTTCACTTTAGTAAATTTAACTTTGCTTTAAAAGCATTATTTTTGTTTTTAGATCGAAATGTTACAATGTTAGAATGCAATTTGATTGTAACCCTTTTTCACATTATATATGCCTACATGGTTACATTCACTTTATTTATTTGTTTAATCCAAATACAAAATACCGAGATAAGTACCGTATACCGCAAATCAGCCAAAAAATACAGAGATATGAATTTTTGCTCATATTGCCCAGCCCTACTTTAAAGAAACATGCATTTGGTAATATTTAGCTCGATGCGCCCTCTTGTGGCCTCAGGAGAGAACCCAAAAGCTTTTTTTTCCTAACTGAATTTATGCCTTTTAAATTGGAATATAATTCGAATTTTGATAATATTTTAGTAAAAAAATTTGAATGTAGTTTTCAGCCAATTTGACAGCCTAATTTACTGTGATATATGTCAAGTCTGATATTGACAATATTATTAGTAGAATATTTTACAGTAAAATTGCATGTATTGATTCATTCAATCTAATATTTTAATTAAATTTTTATTATTATTAGATTTTAAGTAAAAATGTTATAATCCCAAGTTGATGTTTTACTGTGGTTTTACTGTGTTTGTGAGGTCATTTTCAAAATCTTGACAAGAAGAATAGTGAAACGAGCATACATAGTTTTACCTGGGAACTCGTTCGTTTATTCATTCATTCATTCTTTAGTTATTTTATATTTAAAGGTGCCATAGAATGAAAAACTGTCTTTACCTTGGCATAGTTGAATAATAACAGTTCTGTACATGGAAAGACATACAGTGAGCCTCAGACACCATAGTTTCCTTCTTATGTAAATCTCGTGATTAAAAAACTTCACTGAAAAACAGGCGAATCAGAACATAACACCGACTGTGATGTAACAGTCAGGATCACTACGCCCCAACATCCCATAATCCCGCCCTTGTTCTAGACAAGCGCCAGCTGAACCATCAGAAGTTGTAAACAAGTGTTGTAAATAAACAAGCACGGACAACAGCGAAAATGGCAGATCATGGAAATAAATGTAATGTTCCAGGCTGTGCAGGGGATGTGAAGTGCAGGGATGGGTTGGTGTCTTTATTCAGAAAGGCACGGAAAGCAAATAACGCGTTCTAATAAAATAACACGAGCCACTAAAGGGACATGGTTAGCTCCTTTGCTAGCCGTAGCCTGTTACAGTACATAATATTTCACTTACCACATAAACAGAGTAAGGAGAGATGAGGATGATGGCGAATGATTTACAGATCCTGAGCACCACTGACAAGCGTCTGATCTTGTGAAATGTGTGGTAAGTACTGTTGCTCCATAACATAAACAGAGTTTGTGCATCGCGTCTCTTGAAGCTGAAACTATAACGCGATCGACTGATCGTTCAAAAGCAGTTTTTTGCCCTTACCTAAGCCACATACCTTCTATTTAGATATCAGAGAACAATTTAAAATACTGTATTAATGCATTATATGGCACCTTTAAGCATTTTTTGAAAAAAGAAGAAATGGCTTTGTACCCAAACTATAACACACACACACACACACACTGAGTGAAGTACTACACATGAATAGGCAACAGTATTGATTAGGAGTGATTAGAGTAGCTGCAGTCAGCATTGACTAATGTAATCCTCATTAGTCCTCTCTCTCTAAACTAACTAGACTATCAGCTATGGTAATACCCCAAAATGAGCTACTAAAGAGTAGAAAGGATGAAAGGCCAGACACACAGGAATAAATCAGATGGGAACAAACCAATACAAACACAGGCTCTAGTCGGTTTGCATCAAGACTTTTGCATTGTGTTTTACGCGTTTAAGGATGGGAGATATTGATAGGCTGTAAAGTTATGGGCGCCGAGCAGCCGTGCCCCTGGGAGATATGCAGTCTCTCACTGCCGCTGTGATGAAGTGTTTACATGAAGGGATCACCCTGAGGGGGTGGTATTCATTAACCAGACTTACAGACTCAGACTATTGACTTCTCGCTCTAGACTGAACCTCTCTCTCTCAAACACAACACACACACACACACACACACACACACACACACACACACACACACACACACACACACACACACACACACACACACACACACACACACACACACACACACACACACACACACACACACACACACACACACACACACACACACACACACACACACACACACACACACACACACACACACACACACACACACTTTTACCTTTAACACACTTTCCACAACTTCTGTTTGAGTAGCTGCTCTTGAACTTGGACTTGTGTTATTGAGCTCTGTTTCCACTTAGAGCTCCACAGAACCTCATTTTATTCATTTACAGACTTTACAGACCAAACCTGAACTATAGCTCTGGGGAGTCTTTAATGCAAGAGTTCTGGGGAAAAAAGAGAAACAAGACTTTTTACATGCTATGAGGAAAATATGAGTGGCGCTAGCTGGTAAACAATGCACTGAAACCTGAAATGGCATTCACAACCCAGTTTACTTCCCCAATCTTGTGTATATAAGAGGATATTCAAAAATAAATAAATAAATAGGGCGGGAAATTCTTATCATTTGCAGCATTTAATACTCATGATGTAATGTCACTAACAGTTGGGGTATACTCACCTGTAAATATTTGATTAACATCCAGCCGTCCATCCATCCATCCATCTCTCCATCCATCCATCCATCCTTTTATCTATCCATAATTTATCCCATCCATCCATCTCCATCCACATCCATCATCCATCGTGTATCCATCCACCCCATCATCCATCCATCCATCCATCCATCTATCCATCCATATCCATGTGTGCATCCATCCATCCATCCATCCATAATATGTGTCATATTCCATCCAGCAGATTCATAGTCAACATTCAAGTTTATCTCGACAAACTTTCCTTTTCTATTTAATTGATTCCATGTTTCCATTCAAAATTACTTTTAAACTTAAAATTACATTTAAACCATTTAATTTAAAAAGGTATTCTCAGTTCAACTCTGAATGGTGCACAACCCTCTAAACTCTGTAAGCGACATTTGCATGTTTTGCATGTGCGTGTTTTCCTTTGCCCATCCCAGAGAAAAACCCAAACACTCTGAACGAGACAAAATATTACACAACGTCCTACAAGAGCAGAGGGGGGAAAACCACAGGCCTGAGCACTGGAGTCACATACAGACATGTAGGCTATACATAAAACATTTCACAAACTACTGCCACAATAACAATTTTCTGCCAGGACATTAACCGTTAAGTTAACAGACCTTTCCTTCAGCCCTACAACACAACACGATATAATGCATACTGCAAAATATGGTAAAACCCCTGTGGAAAAATCAATACAGCACATTCCTTCATATTAACACAGTACACTGGGCCCTGTTTTTACAGACTTTTCTTAACATCTGCAGCTTTCTCCCGCTATTTCTCGCTCATCAAAGGACACTCATGGTAAGTAAAACCACTCGCAACCCACCGGGGGAAACATACGCCCAGGTTTGTCCTTACTGACCGTCTTGCCTGGCTTTTAGCAACTTTTAGAGCTTCTGCTACACGATTGTGACCTCAGATCAGGACACATCTCCTTGACTGTCATTTCTTCTGCGCTAAAGAGTGAGATAGAAAAAGAGAGAACAGAATGAACCATATGGAGACTTTTTATGAGCTGTGTCTTTTTTCCATGATGGATAGATGTAAATACAGTTTTTTTATTTAAACTGGTTGGAATATGTCAGAGAAAATACTAATAAACTATCTTTGGGTAGAAAGTGAGTCAATTATACAGTTAATAACATACAAATGCATGCATTCAGAGCATATGACACTTCCACCTTTGCAGCAGCTACAGAGATGCTAATCCTGTCCGAATCACTACAAGAAATCAGTTAATAAGTGTAAAGCCCGACTCACACTGTGCGATTATTTAAAAGTCCTTTAGGACTGTACTTGTCAGACTGTCCGAACATTATGGTCATGTCACACTGTGGGATCTCAGTTGTCATTAATGTCAGACTGTACGACAGTCAAGATGAGTTAAAAACGGGTGCGTGCAAGAAAACTTGTCCGGAGTTTAACGTTATCAACCCACACACGTTCAGTGACTGCGAGCTGCGTTGCACGCGGGACCGAAATGTTGGCTATCATGAAAAGTATATGAATGGCAGCAATACCGGCGTATTTAAGAAGAATAGTGTATGCAGCTCTACACACCCACATGAAAACAGCGGTGCAACCAGTGTTTATATAGAAAAGGCAACATATCAGATGAATACCGTGAGCGGAGGACGGGAGCGCCGGAGTTTATGGCTGATAGAATAATTCTCTAGCATTAATTCTGCTCATAGCTCGTCTTGAAAAATGAAGACAGGTTTGTGTTTCATCGTAGGGGTAGTCACACTGTGCACCAAATCTTCTGACACTGCCTGAATTTGATCGCAACAGCCATTAATCGGCTGTCGGTGAACATGTCAAACCAGCGATCAAAGACTACAGATTTTAGCCGAGGATTATAAGAATCTTTTAGGATTTTCTAAATTTGTCTCAGACGACCAAATCGTGGCCAAAATCGCACTCAAACATCATTTAGAAGACTGCGAATAAGTGCTCATAGGAGATGTCTGATTTGTGAACGACAGACCACACCTAAAGATCAGCTGACAGATGCAGGAACGCTCATTTCTCGCACAGAAAATACACTCTCTCTTCCTTCATCTCAGCAACAACAGCGAACCAATGACTATGATGTTCCAGTCGCTCTTTATAAACTTTATTCAATCTATGAAAGCGTTCCGTTTCGTTCGTCCCATGTGAGATTAGATAACTTCCAAACGGTCACATGCTAAACTTAAAAGCAGAGGTATCGAGGCAGACTCTAGCTTTAAAACCAAGTATCTGCAGTCTGCCGTCCCTCCTGTTGCTGATGCGGTGTCTTTGACTGTTTTGGGGTTTGCTGCAGAGAGAGAGAGAGAGAGAGAGAGAGAGAGAGAGAGAGAGAGAGAGAGAGAGAGAGAGAGAGAGAGAGAGAGAGGAGAGGAGAGAGGGAGGAGAGAAGAGAGAGAGAGGAGAGAGAGAGAGGGAAGGAGGGAGAGAGAGAGAGATGGTCAGAGAGAGAGAGAGAGAGAGAGAGGGGAGAGAGAGAGGGAGGAGAGGAGAGAGAAGAGAGAGAGAGAGAGAGAGGTAGTGTTCACTTCGCCATCGACACTCTCACTTCCTTCCCCAAACACATGAACACACTCTGCGCACAACTGCCAGAGGGAGGGAGCAGAAAGATATTTAAGGGCCGACTCCACTGGACTGACAAACAATAGGCAGACATCTTGAACGCCAGCGACATGAAACATCATCTTGCAATATTTTTCTGAACCTCTCCCTACATTTAAGAGACTGCAAATGCAAGAGACGATGATTTGATTTGATAATGCGGTTTTAGCTTCCCTTGTGTTCTGTGTGTCTCATATTGTCTTGTATTTTGGGATTATTCTTTCTAAAGCACACAAATCCTCTTGCTCTCCGCAGGCTGCATGGGTCAGGATATGAGTGTTTGTTTGCACGCAGCAGACAGACAGAACACAGTGCTTTTCAATTCACTCCAATTACATCCCACAGACAGACCTGATGCTTTGATTATTTTTGTGTGTCCGTGCACAACACCGTCAGTCAGGATATTTCCACCTCCCAAAGTTCCCTATAGGATAATACAGTAAAGACTGATCATACATTATGGAAAATTGGCCACAGATGCTCTCCTTAGCTCACACAGGGCACATTTCTTGTGTTCCATCTGTGCTGATTTTCAATTGTTAGTCCACATATAAATGCAGTAGATGGATGTCTTTGGTCACTGTGTTGTTTTTTTCAGCATCTTATAACATGAGCACCACATTAAGACATAGTGTTGTGCTAAAACAGTTCAGTTAATATGTAAAATGTACTTAAAGGAACACACCACTATTTTTGAAAATAGGCAATTCAGCCGATCTCCGGGTCTGGTGTTAGCACTTTTAGCGTAGCTTAGCATAGATCATTAAATCTGATTAGACCGTTAGAATCTTGCTCAAAAATGACCAAAGAGTTTCAATATTTTTTTCTATTTAAAACTTGACTCTTCTGTAGTTACATCGAGTACTAAGATTGACAGAAAATGAAAAGTTGCGATTTTCTAGGCCGATATGTATAGGAACTATACTCTCATTCCGGCGGAATAATCAAGTCACTTTACTGCTGTACCATGGGCGCAATGATATTACGCAGTGCCTGAAAGTAGTCCCCAGCTAGGTAACTAGTTATGATATAGCTGGGGACTACTTCCAGGTGCTGCATCGGTCGGTCGGACGTTGGTAAATCAGTCCATGTGACAACCAGTGGCTCAAATTAAATTTTGTGAAGATACAAGAATAATTTTTGTGTGCAAAGAAAACTAAAATAATGACTTTATTCAACAATTTCAGCAACTTCCCCGAGTTACAGTCTTCCGCCATTTTGGAGAGAATCACAAAGCATACGCACGTTTTCCCCTAAGACGTAAACAACACTGATTGCAGCAATTACGTTTATACGCATGCCCCCACCCCTGAATGTAAACACCGCTGATTATGTTAATTACGCTGTTAGGTAGTCTCCAAAATGACAGAAGACGTAACTCGAGAAGAATAGTTTAAATTATGTTATTTTTGTTTTCTTTGCGCACAAAAGTATTCTCGTAGCTTCGAAAAATTGAACTTGAGCCACTGATGTCACACGGACTGTTTTAGTGGACCTGGGAACATTAGTTGCGTTGCTGTCTGTGCAGGGTCAGAAAACTCTTGGATTTCATGAAAAATATCTTAATTTGTGTTTCGAAGATGAACGAAGGTCTTACGGGTTTGGAACAACATGAGGGTGAGTAATTAATGACAGAATTTTCATTTCGGGGTGAGCTAACCCTTTAAGTGAAACCTGCATGTAATTTTTTAGACACTTAATTGCAATTAAATGAAAATGTATCACAGTTGAAATTATACAGAATGAAATTAGCGGAATTTCAGAGTGTTTTTGACCCACTTAAGTAGGACTTACTTACATCTTTATACATAACTTCATATACTTTAATGTAATTTCTGTTAAAACGTAATGTATGTCTTTATTCAAATATATTTGTAATTATACATTTGTAAGCAATTTAAAATACATTTACTTTAAAAGTAATATTAAATAACACAATACAGTTAAAATGTATAAAGTACTTCACATGCGCTTCAGTATTTTAGTCAACAAATCAAAATAAAGCACAAGAAAAGATTATTAAAACATGACTTCAAATGTAAAACTTTTAATTTGGCATTATTACGAGGTGCACTTTTTTAAAGGGGTCATCGGATGCCATTTTACACAAGTTGATATGATTCTTTAGGGTCTTAATAAAAAGTCTATAACATACTTTGGCTAAATTCCTCAGTGGTAGTGTAAAAAACACCTTCTTTACCCTGTCAAAATCAGCTCTGTTTTCAGCACGCTGTTCTAGTCCATGTTGCTTTAAAGGTGCACTGTGTAATATTTAGGATGATCTATAGACAGAAATGCAATATAATATACATAACTACGTTTTCAGAGGAGTATAAAGACCTTACTTAATGAACTGTTATGTTTTTATTACCTTAGAATGAGCGATTTATAACTACATATACCGCGGGTCCCCTCACATGGAAGTCGCCATCATGTTTCTACAGTAGCCCTAAACGGACAAACTGCTCTACAGAGCGCGTATCGTCACTATGTTGTTCTCGCGGAAACATCTTAGCCCTGTATCGGCCACCGTAGCTTCTCTAAAGGGAGGGGTGAGCGGAGGACTGAGCCGTTGGTTGCAATTCACAAACTCAACCGCTAGATGCCGCTAAAAACTACACACTGCACCTTTAAATGCTAATGAGCTCTGCTGACTCCGCCCCTCTCTTCCGTGGAGTGAGGAGCAGACCATCTCGCATTCACCATAATAATCAATGAATATTAAAAGATATACAAGCCTATAACTTGCTGTTGTAGACGCACACAGTCAATGCGCTCAAAGATTTGCAGACAGTTCCAATAATGGCGGGTGGAATTAACTTTTTCACTCACCAGCCAATTTGGCGGCTGAAATTTTAAGTTACCGGCCGTTCATAACTTCTACTAGCCAAAAAAAAAAACTGAAATAAACCAACAGCTTGAGGCTGTGGATGTGACAAAGCGACTGTTGCAAATAATGTTGTGTCAGTACTAAGGTTGTGCGATATTGACAAAAAAATTATATCTCAATATTTTCTGGGATTTTATCCATAAAGATAATTGGACGATATTTTGCTGAGTGTGTTATTGTGCTGATATCTTAAGGACTACCGTGGACGGCTGACTCCTATAGCTTTTGATATTCTTCATATTCTGTGTGGTGGTCAGTTCACAGCAGTGATAGAAATTAATCTTTTGCGATAAGTTGAAATAGATTTGAACCTTTTATGGGCATTTTTACCTTTATAAAGCCATTTCTAAAAGCGTGCATCATCTTTTGAATCAAATTCTTACATTTAATCAATCAATTATAATAATAATCATACATTTAGGTTGTTACTAAAATGAAATCAGTATCAAGAAAATTCATCTTTGCAGAAGTTTATGGCATTTAGATGTATTTTGTATATTCTATGAAACTTCAGCCTGGAAACTGGCTAACTAGCACATTATTAGGAAAGGCGATTTGCAAAGATTCATAAAAACCTGTATTCTCACTTCTTCTGTAGATAAAGCTGAATCACGAATGATTCGGTCGAACATAGATGCATTTATGTAGATCGGGGTTCGGCACATTCCCTTAAAAATGAAAGCAACGTTAATCCTCTGCCTCAGATGTCGGGATTAAATGACGACTGCTATTAAACTAAACTAAACTAAACACTTCAATTGCTTATGGCACAATGACAGTAAGCTCTTAGCTCACTCAGGGCGGGTCTAAGGTAAGACGGCCTTGTCAATCAACTATCGTGGGAGGGGCCTGTACAGAACTACGTCATACTGACAGGAATATCAGAACACCCTGATTTTAGAGAGGGGATTTAAAAAAACACTGGGTGGATTTTTATCATTATAGGATGGATGTGTACACAACCAAACAACTTGTAAAGTGAATTTTGCATTCGATACCCTTTAAGTATATTTTTTTCAAGTAGTGATGAAAATGTCTCTGTCTCTAAGCCGTCTTTTATTGCATTAATATTATTATCTGCAAGTACAGTTTAAAAAAAAAATACTTTTAAGATTTGAAGTACACTACAAGTGCACATTCAGTTCAATTAACAGACTTCTTTTTTTCACAAGGGTATGATTGGATGATTTGCATTGTAATCCATTGTAAATTACTGATAAACACACATTGGGCCCTCATTCATGAAACACGAGCAGAACCATTTTTTTGTGTAAATCGTTCGTAAAGCCATTCTGACAAACTTTGAAATTCGTGAATATTTTCAAAATGTTAGTTGGTACGAAAGAAAAGTACACCTGCTTCCTATCACGTGTAAATGGTGCGTAAAACGTTCTGTGTTCTTTCTGGCAAACGAAAAAAATGTTGAAGTACTGCCATAATAATGACAGGTTCATCTGCCCTTGCCTTCTTTTTGAAACGTTTATTTTTGTTTGTTTGCAGCTGAGTTGATAGCTTTAAAACGCAGTGCTCGTCACTGTTACTCATGGGCGTAAATTTCATTTAACAGTAGGGGGGGGGGGACAATAAATATAAAATTTCTCATGAGCAATTTTTGAAGGGGACACAAATAATGCAGTCAAATTGTACTTATAAAGATATGTCCCCACAGTGAAAAACTTTGCTTCTATCATTATTATTGTAGCACGGAGACTGCGTCATTATGGTTATTTTCAAAGTTTTTCTCAGGTTCAATGACAAAGCAGATCAGCACACAAACCACCCCAAACCAAGGATAAGAAATAATAAAATCCCTTTTATTTCATCCATGCTGACGATTGTAATGATGCCAGGTTGTTTACCTCAGCTTAGAGCGCTCTGCTCGTGCTGCTTCTCAGAATGTTTGGTCGCTATAGCAACCAGTTGTAGTGGAAAAACTGTAGGTCCGAAACAGAGCAGAACCGAACTGAACCGAACCGAGCTGGTACCAGTCAGTGGAAAACCCCATAAGTTGCAGTGCACTATGCAACAAGCTATTGTAAACAAGCTAACGTTAACTAGATAAGTCATATTTTAATCGCTAATATAGCAGATTCATGGAAAATTACATCGGTAACGTTAATCAGCATTTTGCCGCAACTAATTTATGAATGAGTCTGCTGCATCAACTACATTAAAGAGAATCGCTTTATTTAAGTGAATAAAGTACCCTACTTACTGGAGTTCAACATTAACTGAGCCGCAGCCACACACCTGACTCGTGTGTGGAGTAGTGATGAACGGGAAAGCAGGCAGTGGGCCAAACCACTGTGAGGAAGGGAGGGGGAACTCAACTGTTTCTAAAAGCATTTTTAGCGTTGTTTTTTTTCTACTTACACAATTTATTTTAGGTATACATACATATATTTTTCACAATAGAGAGTGCGATTTTTTTTCCATAATTTTTTTTTTTGGGGGGACAACCCTCGGATGGGGGGGGACATGTCCCCTCCGTCCCCCCCGGGATTTACGCCCATGCTGTTACTATTTAATAATTACTATTTATTATTTCAAATAGAGGATGGGTGGGACAAATAGCGACCAACCATCCTACTTGTAAAACGACTGCCTACAACAATGGAGAAGAAAATATTACTCGTTACTGCTTTTTTATATTTACTCAAATTCTTGAAAATAAGATACTATAATACGTTGCCGCCGTGGATATTCCAAATCATAGCAACTAAAGCGTCTCCAGCTGGCTCTTTGGTGGACACACGTTATTGAATATTTATTATTAGGCATATGTCATATTAGTCTTTTTTTGCATGTATGCAATATACTGGAACCAAACCTGAGATAGACCAGAATATTCCACTGCGTTCTTAGACACGAAGTTTGCGTAATTTTAATTTATAGGCGGGGATTATGTTAATTGTGAATGAGCGTGCGCGAGCGCCCTATATACGACTGATTGGAATTCATTAACACACGTTTAACTATCAAATCGGATGTTTACGAAGCGTGAGTTTTCAGGAAGATCTGTTTTACGTGCAAATTACTCCGAATTTACTCCTATATTTAAGCAAGTTTCATGAATGAGGCACATTGCTTGGCAACTATTTAGTAAATGGCCTAAATATAACCATATGAACAATTAAATATTTTAGAAAATCTATAAATCTAACATATCCTCAGTGATGGGCAGTAGCGTCGCTACAAGTAGTGACTAGTTTAACTACATTTCTCAGTAGCGTGGTGGTAGTGTCGCTGCTTTCTGAATCAAATAGCTTTTCAGCAGCTAAGCTCTTTTTTTTAGCAAGTATCGCGGTAGCATCAACAAAAGCCAGCATTACAATTTCCAAAGAAAGCATTCTGAAACTCGAGCTCAAATCGGAAATATAACTGCTATGGATCACTGATGCTGGATCAGGAAGTGACGCCACAGACACTAAAGCTCGTAACGCTATTGGCTCCTCAAACTGTCAGTCAAACCTCATTATTCCTCCCGCCTCTCTCGTCAATGAAGTGTAGCGCGCAGTTTGGAGCATCTCAGCTTGTTTGCAGTCTGAAGTTAAATAAATAACTGTTGATTACATAAGTACAGCGGTTTCTTTACTCAAAAAACACTATTTATAAAGGCTTTTTTTGTATTTGAGGAGCGGAGAAGAGTTTCTTAGTCAAGCATTTGTTGTCAAGTCACAGATCGTGCGAAACGCTGAATCTTTCATAATATGATACTTTGGCCAAATAACAGAAAAAACTGAATGCCCACATAATGACAGAAAACTGGGGAAAACGGGACACGAGTCATAAAAAAACATCCGCTTGTCAAAAGCTTCGTATTTGAACTTGATTTTGGTGAAATGTTTATATTAATATCCAAGGACACATAATAAAACGTAGCCTATCTGTATGCCTAAACATCTATATGGTAACACTATACAATATGATTTCATTAATGTTAGCTAATGTATTATCTAAAATTAGCATACAATGTCTAAAAAACATTCATTACATTAAAATACATTTATTACAGTATTTATTAATCTTTGTTAATGAAAATACAGTCGTTCATTGGTAATTCATGTGCATTAATAAATGTTAACAAACAACTTTTGACTTTAATAATGTTGAAATTAACATTAAGATAAATGCTGCAGAACTATTGTTCATTCTTAGTTCACGTTGTTTACTACTGAGCCTTATTGTGAAGTGTTGCATTTATATAAATGTATATGTATACAATAAAGCCACAATACCAGGAGGAGGTTTCCGGCCGACAGCAAAAATGTATTTTGCCTATGTCACAATTCGAGGTCAACCCGGCCCTGTATTTGATACCGATTATGTTGCCAAATTGGTTTTGAACAGTTGTTGAATAAACAAATAAACTGAACATCCCTGTCTATCTGCTTGACTGACAGTTATATTGATCACTGAGAGAGCATTGACTTGGTATGATGTTGGTTCAATAGATTTTTATTTTTTTTTAAATAGCTTGGATGTAGTAAACTACTTTTGCCATGTTGCTGTAGCTTAGCATTCTACTTTAGTGTAGCGAAGCTTCATTTAAAGTAGAGTAACTGTTAGCTTAGCTCACTACATTTTCCAAGTAGCTTGCCCAACACTGCATATCCTTCATTAATTGCTATTAAACAGAAATCAGGTATGATAATACATGTGTTCAGAGGTGAAGCCAGAGACGAGATCAAACTGTCTCCAGACACCAGCTGCACCCTATTCACCTGCTTTGACTACATGTTGAACTACAGGTATAATACTTTCTTCTTATGGGAATGTACATACTTTTGAGTGTGCTAACTATGCCAAAGCATATTATAAGTTATAAAGCGGTGACATTAGTTAACCATCGCAGCCTCAAAGTTGCGATGTAATGGAAGTAGCAACAGATCTTTTCTTCTGTATTGTGACATACATTGATATTTCCAGTGTACGATGAATTGGAACGTAGCCACTCTCTAAAGCCCCATGACCGTGACCTCTGACCCCAAACACACATCACCACTGGAATCCAACCACAGATAAACTGGCAGAGTGTAACGAGTATGTCAATATCACACACATAGTTGTGTGGGAATGTCATGTTGAGCAGGAAAAGCACCCGGACAAATTGAGTCACTGTAGATTTCCACCTCAGCAGACATCAGCACCTTTCACCCTCTCTCACACACACACACACACACACCTATCTCGGTCCCAAGTCCTCCATCAGTCAATAATTAGCATTTACACACATTTTTGTGGATTGTATGCACTCACTGACCGCCTGTCTGTTTTTATTTGATGGTGGAAACTTGCCATATGTCACTTACACTACAGTTCAAAAGTTTGGAATAATTAAGATTTTTTAATGTTTTTCTTGTTTCATGTCTCTTTTGCTCACCAAGACTGCAATTATTTGTTCAAAAACAGTAAAAATTACAATATTATGAAATATTATTGCAATTTTAAATATTACACAAAGTAACCCGAGTAAATACAAAATGCAGTTTTGAAATAAGGATTTAATTTATTAAGGGTAAAAAGCTGTCCAAACCTGCCTGGCCCTGCGTGAAAAAGTAATTGCCCCCTAAATCTAATAACTGGTTTGCCACCCTTTGCAGCAACAACTGCAATCAAGCGTTTGTGGTAACTGGCAATGAGTCTTTCACATCGCTGAGGAGGAATTTTGGCCCATCTCTTCTTAGCAGAATTGTTTTAATTCAGCCACATTGAAGGGTTTTCAAGCATGAAAGGACTGTTTAAGGTCATGCCACAGCATCTCAATCGGATTTAAGTCCGGACTTTGACTTGGCCACACCAAAACCTTAATTTAGTTAGTTTTTTTGCCATTCAGAGGTGGACCTGCTGGTGTGTTTGGGATCATTGTCTTGCTGCATAACCCAAGTGTGCTTGAGCTTGAGGTCACAAACATTCTCCTTCAGGATTTTCTGATAGAGTGCAGAACTCATGGTTTCATCAATTATGGCAAGTCGTCCAGGTCCTGAAGCTGCAAAGCAGCCCCAGACCATCACACTACCACCACCGTGTTTGATTGTTGGAAGGATGGTCTTTTTATGAAATGCTGTGTTGGTTTTACACCAGATGTAACGGAACACACACACGTTCCAAAAAGTTAAACTTTTGTCTCATCAGTCCACAAAATATTTGCCCAAAAGTCTTGGTTATAATCAATATATTTTTTGGTAAATCTGAGACGAGCCTTTGTGTTCGTTTTGGTCAGCAATGGCTTTTGCCTTGGAACACTCCCATGGATGCCGTTTTTGCCCAGTCTCTTTCTTATTGTTGAATCATGAACACTGACCTTAATTGAGGCAAGTGAGGCCTGCAGTTCGTTAGATGTTGTTCTGGGTTCTTTTATGACCTGCTGGATGAGTCGTCGTTGTGCTCTTGGAGTTATTTTGGTAGGCCAGCCACTCCTGGGAAGGTTCACCACTGTTCAAAGTTTAATCCATTTGTGGATGATGGCTCTGACCGTTCGCTGGAGTCCCAAAGCCTTAGAAATGGTTTTATAACCCTTTCCAGACTGATACATGTCAACGATTTTGTTTCTCATCTGTTCTTGAATTTCTTTAGATTGTGGCATGATGTGTTGCTCTTTAAGCATGCTTCACTTTGTCAGACAGGTTCTATTTAAGTGATTTCTTGATACAACAGGTCTTGGCAGTAATCAGGCTTGGGTTTGGCTAGTGAAATTTAACTCAGCTTTCTAAAGTATTGTGGTTAATCACAGTTCTTTAATGATTTAACAGGAGGGGGCAATTCATTTTTCATGTAGTGTCAGGTAGGTTTGGACAGCTTTTTTCCCTTAATAAATGAAATCATCGTTTAAAAACTGTATTTTGTATTAACTTGCGTTATCTTTGTGTCATATTAAAATTAGTTTGATGATCTGAATCTTTTAAGTGTGACATATGCAAAAAAAAATTAAAAACAGGAAGGGGGTAAAAAAAACCTTTTCACGGCACGGTAATTTATTAATGTGATCAAAGCTGAATTTTCAGCATCATTACTTCAGTCTTCAGTGTCACATGATCCTTCAAAAATCATCCTAATCATTCAGAAAACAATTATTTTAAGTTGTAATAATATTTAACAATATTACTGTTTTAACTGTATTTCTGATTAAATAAATGCAGCATTGGTGAGCAGAAAATACTTTTTTCAAAAATATTAAAACATTTATTCCATATGTTTGTGGAATAATTACAAAATAATTAATATATGTGTGTGTGTGTGTGTGTGTGTGTGTGTGTGTGTGTGTGTGTGTGTGTGTGTGTGTGTGTGTGTGTGTGTGTGTGTGTGTGTGTGTGTGTGTGTGTGTGTGTGTGTGTGTTTCTGACTGTGTGTGTGTGTGTGTGTGTGTGTGTGTGTGTGTGTGTGTGTGTGTGTGTGTGTGTGTGTGTGTGTGTGTGTGTGTGTGTGTGTGTGTGTGTGTGTGTGTGTGTGTGTGTGTGTGTGTGTGTGTGTGTGTGTGTGTGTGTGTGTGTGGCATGTTTATGTGGTTTATGAGGACACAAATTTGTATAATGACATGGGTATGACATAGGTATTACAAGGAGAAGGTGATTTATGTTCAGTGTCCCCATAATTTGTGCTTATAAATCATACAGAGTGAGTTTTTTTGAGGGAGAAATGCACCGTCTCCTGTGAGGGCTAAGTTTAGGTGTAGGGTAGGTGTAGGGCAATAGCACATACGGTTTGTACAGATAAAAACCATTACGTATGGAGAGTGTAAACCATAAAAACCACATGTGTGTGTGTGTTGTGTGTGTGTGTGTTGTGTGTGTGTGTGTGTGTGTGTGTGTCTGATATCACTGTCTGTGTGTGTGTGTGTGTGTGTGTGTGTGTGTGTGTGTGTGTGTGTGTGTGTGTGTGTGTGTGTGTGTGTGTGTGTGTGTGTGTGTGTTGGAATGACAAGAGTGAGAAAATAATAACGTTGTTTAACAACCATTTATATCGTCTGTTTCCACCTTGTGGCTCTTCAGTGAACACAAAACCCATGTGATATTGAGTCACCTCCTTCTCGTCTGTCCGATGAGCGTATGATAACAGTCATTTATTTTCTGCCTGAAAATGCTTTCATTTTCTCTAATCACAGTGTGTGTGTGTTTTGTGGAGGTGGGGTAGTGTGAAGACCCCTCTCGTACAGGGCCCTGATTCACCCAGAAACCAAGCGTCTAGACCATATTCATGATCCATCTGTCTGAGAGCGCTACGCTACCGCCGTGGCCATTAGAATTGAAATCATTTTTGCTTCCCCCCTCCCATCTCTCGTTTTGTCTCTCTCGCTCGCTGTCTCTTTCTCGACATGAAAATCAGCACTCCTCAGCCTCTGAAAATTCAATCACGGCGCACACAGGTGTCTCTAAAATAGCAGCCAGCCGCAGACGCTTTCATTAACATGCGGCCCAGACTGCTAAATATTTTATGTGCAGCAGTTGGACTTGTTCCATCGGTAAAGAGTGGCCCTTGTTCAGCAGACAGCAGGGAAAAAAATAGAAAAAAGCATGTTAAATAAAGCACACAAAAGACCGAGCAATCCTAACGTGGGGAGTGTTCATGAAGAGATGGCTGCTGGGGAAGGAGAAAGAGGGAGGAAATGACACAGCCAATAAAAGCTGAGCTGTAAAAAAAAAAAAGTTGGTAGAAAACGGTGTAAAACAAACGGAAAAAAACACTTTAATTGTCCTAGTTTATATGAAATTAAACAAGACCATTAAAGGAACAATTCACCCAAAATAAAACATTTGCTGTAAATGTACTCGCCTCAGGCCATCCAAGATATAAAGGAGTTTGTTTCTTCCTCAGAACATATTTGGAGAAATGTAGCATTACATCATCACCAAAGGATCTTCTGCAGTGAATGGGTGCCGTCAGAATGAGAGTCCAAACAGCTGATAAAAACGTCACAAGTAAAGCCCGGTACACACCAAGCCGACTCCGACTAGTGGCAATGAAAGCAGACTGCGGGGTCGGCTCATGTCAGCAGCGTCTGGGTCCAAAGTTGCCCTGACACACCAAGCCGACGCTCGACACCCGGCGGCCAAGTAGCACGTCCGTTCTGCTCTTTTCTCATGCACTGGTTCGCCAGCTGATAAGCCAATCAGAAATATCAGAAGGCCCGACTGGCCGATGAGCTTCAATGCCGAACTTGTGACTTAACTTTGTGACTTTCACTTTTCATTTCACAAGACATTAATTTGATTGAAGTGGTGGGGATTACTTGTGATGTTTTTATCAGCTGTCTGGACTCTCATTCTGACGGCACCCATTCACTGCAGAGCATCCACTGGTGAGCAAGAGATGGAACGCTGTATTTTTCCAAATCTGTTCCCACGAAGAAAACAAACTCATCTACATATTTCTACTAGAGTCGACGACTTTCAAAGACATACATGACAGAGGCGATGCGACTAAGTGAAGCAGAGCTCAATAGAATATGGAGTGGACAGTACTGTTGAATAAAAACCAAACTAATTCCACTCAGTCCTAAAAATGAACCTTGAACACATTTGTTGAATTTTAAAAGAGTTAACCGTCTGTCTGGATGCTTTCATGTTAACTGGCCTTGTAAGATGACTGACATCAAGCAAGAAAGAGTGTGTGTTTGTGTATGTACGCAGATAGAAGAGAGAGCTAAAGCAACACAAATTCATCTACAAACCGCGTCCACATACAAACACAGATCCACACACCTATGGGCACGCATTCATGCACAGGATGGAAGGGGAAGGTCATACAAACAACTACACAAACTGATTTGGTAAAAGCTCTTGGTACACAAACAAACACATGCAGTGTGCTAGCAAAGGATAAAGCCACTAAAAGTTCAGCCTTCAACAACAACCAGTCTAACACTGAAGCCGACAGAGTCAAATATAAAGATAAATTCAACTTTCAAATGCAAAACACAAAGACTGCTCGGTAAAAAAAATGATCATCTAAACTGCACAAACTAATACATATGATGCAATCGCTAATAACTAATTTATATTTGTATTTGCAAGGACACTAAAATGATCAAAATAATTTGGTAATGTTACAAAAGATTTCAAATAAACGCTGTTCAAATTTCTACTTATAAAGAATACAAAAAAATTATGTTTGCATAAAAATATTAAGCATCAAAAACATGTTTTTAACATTGCAAATAATAAGAATTGTATTCAGCATATTAGAATGATTTCTGAAGGATCATGTGACACTGAAGACTGGTGTAATAATGATGCTCAAAATTCAGCTTTGATCACAGGAATTCATTTTTTTAAATATTTAAATATAAAAGTTACTTTAAGTGTAATATTATTTCACAATATTTTCTTATTTTTAATGTACTGTATTTTCTATTAAATAAATGCAGTCTTTAGGCCCGTACACACCGGGACGAATTTCGCGAAATGTGAGTGTGCACACCGACGCGAAAAACGCCACGCGTAAAAGCGTCATTTTTTTAAAAACGCCTCGGGTTCGTTTTCTTGGTTTGACGCGCCGCGTCAAAAACTATCCGACCAATGAGATTGGCGCTTTTGCTCACGTGTCTGGAGCTGCTGAAGTTACAGTAAAACACAACTTGGGGGCGCTCAAACACAAAACAGTCTTGCCGAGCACACATACGTAACGACGAAGAAGATATACGCCAAGTAGCGTCTACACTGCCGGGAAGAAATAAGAAGACAAAGAAGATGCAAGGCAAGATGAATGTAGAGCTGCTGGTCTCGTTGGTGTCTGAACACAAAGAACTTTATGACATGTTTTCTTTGTATGATTTTGACAAGCGCGTAAATACTTGCTCTCTTCTTCTGAGTGACAAGCGAGTGTCAGAAGCGTAAAGTTGCGCAGCGCCACCTTGTGTACCGGGGTATTTCTGTTTTACATTAAGCGCCATCTAATGTCAGGGAATGAATTTGCATGTTCACTCGGCTCATCGTCAGCGAAAATCGCTTGGGTGTGAACACAAAAAACGCGTTGAAAAACGCTGGCGAATAACGCGCGCCGATATTCGTCCCGGTGTGTACGGGCCTTTAGGCTGGCCGCACACTGGAGGATTTTAAGCCCGATTTGCACCCCTGAACGATCGAGGGTGCGTGGCCCGATTCAAGGCTTTCCGCAAACAATTTTCATGTCCAAAAAAAACTCAAAATGATATGTAATTTCGATTATTTAACTGCTCCCGATCGAGCGTCCCTGGACTCAAATCGTAAATATCAAACATGTTATTTCCGACTCTTGATCAGGCTGCCTCGTGATAGCCAATGAGAGCAAGCAAGCGTCACCTACCGGATGTTGCGTGCTTCTATAGATGAAACCTGGGACTACTGAGAAAGAACATCAGTCATATTCCTTTTCATGTGTTTCACTGTGAAACAGAACTCAGAACAAAAACAAAAAACAGTTTGCACACATAGTATATACTGCATTACATACTTCAATTTGTACACTGTTTGGTGGAGAGCACCAAGCAAACTGTGGAGTAACATTGGATTAAACCAGAATAAAACTTGGCAGATGAATCGATTATCTAAACTAAAAGTTGTTAGTTGCAGCAACAATGGATGCTTCCAACTCTCAAATCTGACTGAATAAGCCAGTTTCATTATAAAACAGCTAACTGAAATTCAGTTTTAATGCACCAAGTCAACATATCTGCAATATCATCAACAGTTATGCTAATGACCTGTATTCCTCAGCGGAAGAATCGTTCTCACACTTGTGCTCAGTGTGTTTCTAGCATAATTGTGGTAAGATAACTGCACCACATGGCATTTTGTGGCATAATGCTGAACAAAATATAATGAAAACAGGATGGATCAGCAAAGACAATAGCACAGAATACACAGCAAAGAGATCCGGGCGACACCACAATCCTAACTACAGTTTTCAGTAGCGTTACAGCAGTTCAGCTGTTTTCAAAATAGAGCAGATTTCCAGTAACAAGACTTTTTTTCCCAACAAGTAAGTGCTGTTTTTATGTCACATTTATAATGCACACCCAGCCTTGCAACCGACTGTGATGTTAATCAAACACTCCAGTAGACTGGCGCTCTCCAATAGCAGGAGTCTGATTTATTTTAGTGAGTTGGTTCACTTGGACCAGGGTCAGAAATGAACTTTTCCATTAAGGAGCAATAATTGCCCCCTGGAATTGTTAACCGGGGCATTTTTTAAGGTTACCTATTATTTTGTATGATTGTTGACTTTAATGTCAAACACTTAAATTTAACCATTTGCGTCAATCAATCTGAATATTTGATTTGATTTGACAATAAAGAGATTTGATTTGAATATTTTAAAATGTTACCAATGACAACAGACATTTTTAATCATGATGTTTTTGGAGAGAAAAAAAACGTCGCTCGATCTTCGCGTGAAACTATATGAAATTATATAAATGTATACATTTTCTGCCCCCATATCTTGAATTTTCTGATCATTCTTCATGCATTGTAATACTGAATAGTGAAAGGACACACTCGCACGTGAGCTAGTCTAACCTAGACGACTTTACGTAATGCATGCGTGCACTCTGTGTTTTGTTTGATTCTTGCAATACACTCATTAAAACAATAATTCCGAAATTATCGCAAACGATATATATCGCACGCCCTTATAACAAAGGCTATATCAAAAATAAAGGCAGATATTATTGTTTTTGGTATTGACTTTTTCAAGCTACTTCTATTTCACTTGCCCGTCCAAAACATTCACTTGACAAGCAGACAAGCATTAATGTCGAGCCCTGCAATGAATGCAGATTTAAATGTATTTCCACAAATTGACCGTTTTCACATTTTATTTTAATTGCGACAGCCATAATAGATTTAGTTTAATTATGCAGAGGACATTTTTGCCCATTAATCTCGAATTTGTGGGGCATTATCGGTCATTTTAGTGACATTTTTACCACAGGCCCCCGACCCTGGTTTGTACTTTATATACTGCTTCAAAGAAAGAAGCATTAATTCACCAAATATTTTTTGTAGTGAAATAAATATTGAAATACGGTAGTCACTAGCACTGTTTTCAATTCAGGTGAATACATTAGGGTACACTGTATTTGTTCCAGTCCTTTATGTCACATAAATACTGATCTTTTCAAGCGAACCACATAATCTAATAATTATTGAATTTAAAGACACTAAATGATCCAAATCCCTTCTATGTATGCAGCAACTTTTGGTTATGCTTTTTCTTAATGGTAGCTTCACTGTAACCAAGTAGTTTTTACAGTAGCTTCCCCAACACTGATGCAACATCACCTGTTAGAGATGCAGATGTGGCGTTGAGACAGAGGTGGGCGGATGGACTTACACTGGACGGTGTCTGGAGATGGAGGTACAGCAGCAGGACAGTGTTCCTCATCACTGTTGTCTCCACATTCATTCAGATGATTGCAAATCAGCGAAAGAAGTCTCAGACATCTGCCATTGGTGCAGTGGAACTTGCACTCTGTAGAAAGACAAAGAGAGAAATGTGTCTTCAAGGGTGGATGGTTAGGATTGTTATGACACAATGCGGCACTATTATACAACTGAAGGCATCACATACCAGACAGACTGAATAATTAAGCATATGCAGGTTGATGCAAAGCACCACATGCAGGAAAATAACAATTACAACTTGGGTTTGGGTGGAGTGCTGAGATGAACAGATATTTCAAAACTTTATAGGGCATGTGAAACATTTCTACCCAGTTACTCTCAGACTAGTCTAAACCTCAGACGGTACGCCCATGGACCGCTCAATCGATATTGCACACAGAAATGGCAACAGCTGGCTAAAACCGCAAGCTCCAATCTGATTGGCTGGCTTCCAAACTATTTATGTTATTCAGAGTGCCCAGGTTTTTAGGCACTTCTTCAGTTTGCTGATGTGCTATTATCTATTACAGATTAGTGTTTCCAACACATCCTGTAAACAAACTGCGGTTGGTTGCTTCACATGTCAGTCAGACATAATACCCGGATCTCTTTGCTGTGTGTTCTGTGCTATTGTCTTTGCTGATCCATCCTGTTTTCATGATATTTTGTTCAGCATTATGCCACAAAATGCCATGTGGTGCAGTTATCTTACCAGTCAGTCTCATGTGATTTTCACGCGCATCTCGCCAGTAAAGCCGGTTCCGTGATTAGTAGTAAATCTCCATAATGTGCCTTTAGATGGAGTGGCGTTTAATACACAGATATCGCGATCCTAATCGCAGATGAATCCAATTCGATTATAAACGCGATATTGCGTAGCTTGTCAGCAAATTATGGCTCTGTGTATTAAATGCCGCACTGACGAGATGCGCAAGACAATCGCATGCGATTTATCGTGCAGCCCTACTTCCGGTCTAAGTGGGTAGTTCTTTGGCCTTATTAGGGCTGCACGATAAATCAAAGTAGACAAGACTTCAGAAACATAAAAACATTGTTAATGTAAGCACAATGTGTTGAAGGTGTGCTAAAATGTGTGCTAATATGGTTTCTATAAGGCTACGGTCATTCCATGCACGCGAGCCTTAAGTGCTCAATTCAGATTTTTCCTCAGATCCAATTTTTGTTGTATAGCTGTTCTCATTGTTGTTTTAAACGTGGCCCATATCAGATTTCCAGTGTGAACAGATCATGGTTCTGAACGAAGAATGATACGAACAGGGTTTTCAGGTTTTTACAACAAAATCCACCCAATTGCTTCTCAAAACTAATCCAAAACTAGTCCAATCATGCTTAGGGGGGTAAATATCGCGTTAGTGGGGTCGTGTCAACCCACAAAGTTGAAAAACAACCTGGCAACAGAGCAACACTGGAAAAAGTTGCCCAATTCTGCGGGAAAACTGTGGATTTGGCAACACTTGTGCAGTAAACTTGTGCAGAGGACATAAAGTAACCGATTATGCTTTAATTTTTGGTGTGATCTGCTGCAGAAGCCAGGAAAATTATGTGCAGAATATATGAAGACAAGGATGTGACAAAAGACAGCAGAGTTTTTAAACTTTAATGATATGAGCCCTCATGTTTTGCTTGTATATAGTGTTGTCACTGCCATTATACTTATGAGTTCTGACACATCACACTTCCACGGATTACCTTTCGCAACTGTCTTGATAACTTTGCATATGTAACATTTTGAAGTGTCTCCTGTCAGCGCAGAATCATGACGAATGTTGTTCTAGAGTGACATAAAATTAGCATGAAATCCGACATGACCGGTCGCATTGCAAACCATTTGACATGTATCGGATTTAGTACCACATATGGAAGTGGCACAACTCAGAACTGAAAAGATCAGATTCCATGCGGTTTGTGCTGTTCACACGGTCATGACAATGTCATATATGCCTGCAGTGTGAATTTAGAGACATCTGATAATTATTTTGATGGCAATTAATTATGAAGTATACACAAGTGTATGTTTTTAATTAATATAATCATTTGGTAATACTTTCCTTGAAGGGGTGTGCATACGATTGACATGACACCTTCATAATCATGACATGTCATGAATATGAAGGAGGTTTTATGCATGTTTATGACAAATGTCATTAAGTGTCATTCGCTCAGTTATGCATTTTTAATGCAAAGATGACATTATTTGACCCTAGCCCATAACAAAGACATCTCAAACAATGTCATCTTGGCATTAAAAAATGCATAACTGAGCGAATGACACTTAATGACAGTAACATGCATAAAAACCTTCATATTGTGTCATGTCATGATTATGCACACCCCTTCAAGTAAAGTGTAACCAATCATTTTCAAATATATCTGTAGCAATGTAAACATTTTAAAACAAAAAAATGGCCTGTGCACTATACAGTATTACATGCTTTATGTGATGAACAGACAAGTGTTATTTTATTATTATTTATATAATTATAGTATTTAATAATATAGCAATTAGCCTTTATTTTGTATATTTTTATTTAAATATTAGTCATTTTGATATACGCTATTGCCATTTTTATTAGTTTAGTTTTTCAGTTATATTTATAATTTTTTTATTGTTTTTATTTTATAATTAATTTTTAGTTTTAGTAATTTATACTTAAACTTAAACTAATTTAATGCCAATGCAAATAATTACTTTTTGATGACAGAAATACAATTATTATTTATTTATCTTTTTTAAATAATGTGATGGATAAATCTGTAGCAATGTAAATATTAAACAAACAAACAAAATCGTCTTTATGGCATGTGTGCTACTGCTATATTACATGCTTTATGTGATGAACCAGATATTCTGCAAAACATCTCCTTTTGTGAAATCATATTTTGGAACAACATGAGGGCGAGTATAACTTGTTCACTGTTAATTGCTTTGTGATATTCCACAGTCATGCCAATAAAGCTCAACAGAATTGAATTGAAAAGATGAGAGTGAACTGTTTCTTTAAGGAATACAACAACACCACTGAAAAGATCAAATGTAAGATTAAATAAAGACAAAGAAAATTGTTTCATTGTAAAAGCCTTAATTTCTCCCTTCGATTTAATAACAAAAGAGCTTTGTTAGTCAGGTGCACTTAAAAGATCCCGAGGAAGGGAACATATTAGGTTCGGCAGGCTGCTGTGAATAAGAGGTCAGGGATGTTGTGATGGAGTTTTACGCGTCTCTAATCTACCCAGACTCAGGATGCGTGACCTGACGCCGCACCCGATGACATAACATCTACCATAAAACATTGACTTCAGAGCCATTACAGCGAGCAGGATTTCTGCGAGCTTGTATCCGGCAGTTCTCTGGCCGCTGTCTCGTCTGTGGCGTTAATCGCAGATTTGATCACCAGCAGGGGAAATGAGACACCATGTTTGAGACGCCAGTCTCTACACAACGCCCAAACAAACTTAAACACACTTGTGCGTGAGGACAGACAACTATCTATCTGTCCCGAGCAGACAGCCAGGCATGTCACTCAATTTCAGGATGATCTAGAAATATAGAGCAAGATCTGAGCCATGCAGACATTGCTGATTTTTTATTTATTTCTGAACATACTGTGTTCATAAACCTCACTGCCGTGATGCTAGGGTGCTTGGGTTCATGGCTTTCAAATCTTTGAAATATATATATATTTTTTTTAGGAACTTGAAGCAAACTAAATATACATGAACAGAACTCCATTCTCACAGAATTTCTGAATATTCTCTAGATATTTTAATTGTGTGAACGAAGATGGCCTCGCCATTTTTTTTCTTCTTTCCAGTCTAATATGCCATTTCAGATTTATCTGCCCCAAAACTGAAAATAAAACAACTTGCTTGACATTTTTCTCAGACAGTCTCTTTCTGTTTAAGTGGGCAGACTTTATGCCGCCACTCAAGATGTAACTATATAAGATTTTTCCCATTTCTTCACGTTCTAGGCTAAAAACGTCAAGTCAGTTTATTCGTATAGTACTTTTTGCAATGCACATTGTTTCAAAGCAGCTTTACAGAAACTCATTATGTTAATGTTTACGGTATCTCAGTATCTTCATGCCTTATTGTTGCATTTCTATTAATATTGGGGAATAATATAGTTTATATTTTGCGATGACAAGCAATCCACCAGTTCAGACCCTTCACAAATGTACTGCATGTACACAGTAAAAATGATTTTGTAAGCAAAAAAAGTACATTTTATAAGAAAGTATTTCAGTCTTTCAACTTAAAAATGTCATGTTTAATTCAACGTTGCTTACTGTTCTTTGTATTTCTTTGTAAAATGTACTATACATTTGTGAAAATTGTTTTGATGTCAAATTTCTTTCAGTTTAAGCATATGACCTTGGACATAATTATATATACAACTTTATATAAATAGCTGGGCATTTTTCAGCAGAATAAACAAAATCAGGGAGATGAGTTTTGTTATAGCATACATCGCTTTACACAAATGTACTGTATGTATATGGATAAATCTGGATAAAATATGGATTTACAATATATATATATATATATATAGCAAGCCTAATATACTGTATATATACTGTAACAGTGCCAACGAGACGTGAGGCATGCGGATCCATATGAAAGCTTTTATTAATAAACATGGTCAACACATGCAGGGTCGAACAACAGCAAGCGGGTATTGCATGGGTAAGAAACAAGAGTAGTCCAGTGAATAGACGGGGTCGATCGGTGGCGAACGTAATCCAGGGGGCAAAACAAAGAGAGATTACCCAGGTACACAAGCAATGGTCCAGGCAGGAGCAAGCAGAGTCCAAACGACAAGATGAGAGAGATCCAAGGCAGGCTATAAACTACAGGGCAGGCGGAGAGTACACAGAAACGAGATACACAGGCTAGGCTCAAGACACGAATGACTCGGGCAATAAACAGGCTAAACTAGACAAAAGCCGGGCTCACACTGTGCGATTTTGGCCACGATTTGGTCGTCTGAGACAAATTTTGAAAATCCTAAAAGATTCCTGTAAACCTAGGCTAAAACGGTTGTCTTTGATCGCTGGTTTGACATGTCCACCGACTTATGGCCGTTGCGATCAATTTTTCCTCCGATTAAATTCTGGCAGTGTCAGAAGATTTCAGATTTCCTGCAGTGTGACATCTCTACGTCAAACCAAGATAGGTGCGCTGAACCTGATGACGCAATTAGCGCGACAACTTCAAACCCGAAACGAGTCCAGTACAACAGGAAGAAAAACTTATTGAGCTATGGAGGGAAAGGAGTGCTTGTATGACGTGTCGTCGCAGCTCTACCATGACAGGGTTAAAAGGAAGCGGCTTGGATAGCGCTGGAGATACAAATACACGTCGTCTTGTTTTTTCTTTTTATTATCAAGGCATGTAATTAATAAAACTAATGCTACACGTTGCTGTTGTTTGCTAGCTACCATTATAGCGTCACGGATTGATGACGTAAAACTCCGGACAAGTCTTTCTTGAGTACGTTCATTTTTGTCACGTCTTGACTGTCGTACAGTCTGACATTAAGACAACTGAGATCCTACAGTTTGACATGGGGATCATGTTCGTACAGTGTGACAAGCAACAATCGCAAAAGACTATTAAAAATCGCACAGTGTGAGCCCGGCTTAACTCAGAAAACTCGGAATGGCTCCGTAATGTAGCTATTGCTAGGAGAGTGATAAACGTTAAACCATTGGCACATTTTGCATCTCTCCTTTGTCTGACAGGTCTTGGAGTCTCTACTAATGAGCTGATGCTCTGAATCAGGTGTGTTTGACTAAGGAGACAAGGAAAACATGCAGGAACGTGGTTGGGAAACACTGCGCTAAACAATACTCGGCGACTTGAGCAGGATCTGAGTGAGTGTAATATAGTGTGTGTGTGATTGATTGCAGGTGAATCCAATCAGTGCAATGGAACATGGGAAATGTACACGCACAAACATACGTGCACTCATGTGAGCACATTCCCACTCGTATTTGTAAATATTAAGCCTCAAAACAACTATTTAAAAATGCCTGTCTCGGTTGTTTACTACTCATACAGAAGCGCCCATGACGCTTGCGGTGATATTAACGTCTGCCGCCTCACTAAATGAGGACATAAATACATGAACAACATCTCCAGAACTGCTCTGAGAGTCACTTCACGAGCATTTGACCGTTTCATTTGAGTAAAACTATCCTCATATCATACAGTACACACAGAAATAGAGGTATTCACGGCAACCCGTCAAAATAAAAGTTCGGTTTCACATTGGTCAGAAACACATTACTATTGTTCAGTGGAATGTACGTAATAGGCTACTAATACTAAAACTATTAAAACCTTATTTTTTAAGGAATAATCATACAATATGTCTTCAATGTTTTAATTGTAATATTAAATCCCCTTTATTTAAAAAAAAATAAGATTTGTTTAATTTTCATTCATTAAAAGATACATTAATTTAATGTTTTTATGCCCGAAAAAACGGATGGAAACTTTTTTTTTAAACTATATCCATATCTATAGTTATTATTCTTGGTGTGAACAGACCTTCAGACTTTCATTTAGGTCATTTGTCAGTGTGTCTGATGTAGCAGTGTTATTGTCCTGCACTATCTCTCACGCGCTTCCCTGTCTGCTCAGTCAAACTAATGCTCTCTGACCGCTCTCCGTGTCATCGGCCGCTCGTCGCACAATCGCCTGCCATTCTCATGACTCATCCGACCCTGATAAGACCTCGAACCACCCTGCGTGTCTGGGTTCTCCTCCCTGGTCCGGCTGTTGATGTCACCTGCCCTCCGCTCCCCTGAAGCAGTCAGACAGGGCCATCTGTGTGCAGCCAGTCGGCTGGTGGAGATCATGAGATGGATGAGTCTGAGAGAAGCCTCAGTGCCTAAATTTAACCCGCACCTGGGATTTGGAGTCCGCAGGCAAGTCCAGGCCAAGTGTGTCAGCTGTCAATGACTGTGATTTGTTGTCTTTTTTTGTCTTAATTTTCCACTTGACTTATTGAAACAGCATTCATAACCCAATTTATTTCCATAATGTGACAAAGTCAAACAGGATTTTCAACAAGAAAAATGGTAACACTTAAGGAATTAAGGAACACTATTCACTATTAACTACTTGCTTATTAGCATGCATATTATTAGCTGTTTATTAGTACACTCTAAAAATGCTGGGTTAAATACAATCCAGTGCTGGGTAATTATTGGAAAGAACACATGCTGGGTTGTTTTCAACCAACAGTTGGGTTAAATGTTTAAAGGGGTGGTTGATTGCGATTTCACTTTTTTAAAGTTAGTTATTGTTGCTGTTTGAGCATAAAAAATATCTGCAAAGTTACAAAGCTGAAAGTTCAATGCAAACGAAGTTATCGTCTTTTAAAATTCTGGCAGTTTAATGCCTACAAAAACGACTAGTAGGGACTACAACGAGCTACTTCCCGGGTCTGTTACGTCACAAACCCAGATAAACCCCGCCCCCGGGAACAAGCATCGAAGGGGGCGAGGCCATGCTGCGCTGCTTTAGAGAAGAGGAAGAGAAAACTAGGGATGCACGCAAAAAAACATTCGTATATGAATCGCGATTCTGTCTTCTAATGATTCTAATGGATTCACAAGTTTCAAAATCATTAAAGCAGTGGTTCTTAATACTGTTACTCGTGTCGCCCTGCTCTGCATCTCTCTCTCTCTCTCATTCAGATCATCAGCTCAGTGAATACACTTATTTTCACATACTGTAGCTATAAGAAGCGTTGTACATGGACGTGTGTGTGGTTGCCGTACTGTATTAAAGCTTTAATCAGAATAAAAACGTATATTAAGCTAACAGAAGCAGTAGCATTTACAAATAATAGCATATCTAAAAGACAATAACAAAACATAGGCTTATCATTAAAAGCAATGCTAGCACAGGATCTGCGCGATCATCTTCACTAATATCCTCTGTGTCTCAATTGGGCTAAAACTGATAAGCAACATAGACGACACCACTGTTTACAATAATACCGGAGCACATGCCGCTGAGCTGAGGGGCGGGACGTTCAGACGTGCACTAGAGATGGTTTAACCAATCACAACACACTGGGCCAGCTAACCAATCAGAGCCCATCGTGTATTTCCGAGGGAGGGGCTTCATAAAATCAGGAAATGATCAGCGCGTTTAACAGAGAAGGGACAGAGCGTTGTGAAATAAAGGTAAATTATGTGAAAAAGAATGCGTTTTTTAACAAATGCAACATTAACACATGTTAGACTACACCCCATAAACACAATCAAGCCTAGAAAAAAAACGCTTTAACCCAACCTTCTGGGCAGTAACCCAATAGCTGGGTTTGTCCATATTTTACCCAGCGCTGGGTTGTATTTAACCCAGCATTTTTTCGAGTGTACTTATATAGCACATATTAATGAAACCCCTATTCTGGATCTTCAATACCTAAACATCACTACTGCAACAACTGCCTTACTATCAATAAGCAGCCAATTATGAATTTATTGAGGGAAAGCTCACAGTTAATAATGAATGTGTTCCTTAATCTAAAGTGCTACCAGAAAAGTAAAAAAAAAAAAGTGGGTTTTCCATTAAATAATGGCCTACTCCCATCCTGAAGCACCGCCAACTCACTTTTGAGACTTTTTGACTTAGATGTAGAGACTGAAGGTGAAGTTCACATTCAAGAGCATCTCCAAAATGATAATGCATCAAATCATTTGCTATTGTTGTTGTACACTTTACTACATTAATGACATTAAATTAACTATGACGACTTAAGAAAGGCTGCATTGAGTAGTAGCCTTAAATGGTTAGTTCACCCAAAAATGAAAATTAGCCCATGTTTTACTCCCTCAAGGCGAATCCAACCGAAGAAGGTCATATACACCTAGGATGCCTTGAAGGACTAAAACATGGGCTAATTTTCATTTTTGGGTGAACTAACCCTTTAATCAATGACTAAGGGTGTGTTCACACTTGGCAGGTTTGGGTTGGTGCTGCTTTTCAAACCTTCAAACGAGCAGACCAAGATCCCCTTTTCAGAATATGCTTCCAAACGAACTCTGGTGTGGTTTGGCTAAAAGATGAATGCAACATAGCCCAAAGTAGTGTTGTCACGGTACCAAAATTTCAGTTTTCGGTACCGATACCAGTGAAAATCCACGGTTCTTGGTACCAAAAAGCAAAACACAAAAACATGCTAATTAAAAAACACACAATTTTTATTTATAAAGTCAAACAAAAATAAAATGTGACCCTGGAGCACAAAACCAGTCTTAAGTCGCTGGGGAATATTTGTAGCAATAGCCAAAAATACATCGTATGGGTCAAAATTGTCTATTTTTCTTTTATGCCAAAAATCATTAGGACATTAGGTAAAGATATTTTTGTAAATTTCCTACCGTAAATATATAAAAACGTAATTTTTGATTAGTAATATGCATTGCTAAGAACTTCATTTGGACAACTTTAAAGGCGATTATGTCAATATTTAGATTTTTTTTGCACCCTCAGAATCCAGATTTCAAAATAGTTGAATCTCGGCCAAATATTATCCTATCCTAACAAACCATACAACAACGGAAAGCTTATTTATTCAGCTTTCAGATTATGTAGAAATCTCAATTTCGAAAAATTACTCTTATGACTGGTTTTGTGGTCCAGGGTCACAAATGTACAAAAATAAATGCCATTATTTTTACTTATATAAAATTGTGTTTCAAGTTTTTCCGCAAGTAATAAAGTATGAAAAACAGTAAACAAGTGTCACCCAAATTAAATTTGTCTTTTAATTAATGACATTTAAAAAAAAATTAAATATTTGCATTCAAATAATTAGACAAGCTAAAACATGCTAATTTGGTAACAATAAAACATAAGTTGAGAAACATTTCATAAGGCCCTAAACATGTCATTTTTGTAACACTTTTAATAAATTAATGTTACATTTTATAAGTTTCATGATTTTAATTAATATCTCTGTTCACCATGATGGTTTTGAAATGCTTGAAATATGATTGGAATCACTTTGAAAAGGACAATACGCTTATGTGTGACGTGCAGAGCAAATCTGTCATAAAGGCTACATTAAATTATAATAAGAACATTACAGTAAATGACGTTGTGGAATCTTTGTGCGCTGTGTTTTGTGCGTGCGTTGAGCACCTCCAGTTAAGTTCGCTTGTGCATTTGCATCCTTTTGTGCAATTGTACGCAGTAATATTGTGTTTATTTTATGTATATCTGATTTATCTCATATAGAGTGCGTTTGGTTAAGTTAATAGAGCATTAATAGAAGGCTTCAGTTTACCGGTGTTCATTCAGCTTCATACAGCGCACGCAGCTGCTATTTAAAACAGTGGAAGCCTATTAATTTGTAACTTTTTCAAAATCACTGAAGCATTATTAATAATAACCACCACTTTTATTTTCTCTAATTATTTTCATCAACAATATGGTTTAGTAAATAACATAATTTCATTATTGTCCATGCAGATGGCTCTTCCGTTTTATTCATCCATGGCACATGCATTTTGATGCTTTCCACATGTAATGATGTCCAATGACTTGTTTGCATTATTTTATTTTATTTGTGAGACTTTTTTATGGTGAAATTTGGTAACGGGAGAGTATTTTTTTTTTTTTTTTTAAACTTACTCTGTTCAAACTAGGCTGCTTATGTTGAAGTGTTTGGGATGTGGCTTTTAATGATGAGACCTTTTTTTTTTTTTATCAAGCTCTCAAAAAGTATATACAATTTTGGATATAGATTTATCGGCCAACATATCGGTTATCGGCTTTTAAATACAAAGAATTATCGGTATCGGCCAAAATGTTCATATTGGTGCATCCCTATACATTTTATAAGCTCTTCATGAATTATCAGCTAGTAAAAATACCACCACACACACATAAAACGAGTACATTTAGCCCAGCACACAGCATTGTTCTGAATGTTCAGTAAGTTCATGAAATATGCATCATAACATTTGTCCAGTCAGGTTGTGACCATATCCTTGTGCATCTTTAGGTTTGGTGTTAAGAGTGTCAACAATAAGCAAACTGATACGTTTCTTTTGTGGTCAAGATCAAAAGAACCAAACTACAAGTGTAAAAACACCCTAAATAGGTGAATGGCTATTAGTTAACCTTTAACCAATAGCCCGAAAGGCCTGATTAAAGTCGGCATGAAATAGAAATTCTCCATATCAAGTTTCTAAATGCATCTTATTGTGAACAATTCATGCATGCACTTTTTTTTTAGTTTATAGTGTTTAATCAAAATGTAAATGTCATGGAACGTCACATTTATCTCTGATGGTGATTCTCTATGATTACATTGCAACGTTAATATCAATAGAAAAGTACTGTCATTTCAACTAAACAATGGGTTGCATTTCGATGAAGATAAACATGCATTATTAAAATAAATTATTCCTTATTAATGAGATCAAACTTCAGTTTGAGATTTTTTTTTTTTTACTGACTGTTAACTACAACTTCTGCCTCAATAAACTCCTTATTTGCTGCTTATTAATAGTATAGTTGTTACGTTTAGGTATGGGGCAGGATTTAATGAATCTAAAATATGGTCAGGCATTAATATGCGTTTAATTAGTACTAATAAACAGCCAATATGCATGATAGTTAATAGTGAAATTCGGTCATTACAATAAAATGTTACGTTTAATGCATATTATTTACATATTTTTTAATATCGTCCATTTTAATTACATGGAAACTTCAATAATGAAGTATGTCTCCTCACTGTTAGCATCATCAAATGAAAATAAATGGACAGTTTACAAACAGGTTTCTGCAAATGGTTGGTCAAACAGCTAGCCCCTCCCTCAAATCCCATCATTGGTTGAGACAAAGTTGCTATACATACAGCTGGGCAAGATCCTTAAACAAACAGAGAAATGTTTTGATTGTGCCACAGAGACGCAGTGTTTACGAACGGCTTACCGATAGTTGCCTGTGCATGTTAAGCTGGCACAGGAGAACGTCGAAAAAAAGCACACACACACCACTTTTAAAAACTGCATATCAATTTATCAGCCAGAATCAGTGTATTTCACTTCTTAAAATGGATTGATACTTTTCCGACTGCTTTTGGATAACACGTCTTGTTGTATTACACAAGTCTTGTGTACTTCTCCGCTGGATTTCTCCTCCAAGGCTGCGAAACGAGTTTTGTTCTTAATACCTTTAATCTTATTTGGACCTCGTCTCCCACACATCACGCTATATCTTTTGTCACTTTCAACACTCCCCTCCCTGTCTTTCTCCCTCAGTCTGTGTCTGTCGCCGCCTCCAGGTCTTGGCTCCTTTATTAAGAAAAGAAAATAAAAGCGAGGAAGCCTGTGAAATTTTCTGCGCCAAATTCCCCAGCACATTGAGGGGGAGCGGTGTGTGTGTCGTGGTGAGAAGCCAATGACCTCCGCCAGCTGAGCTCGGATAATTAAGTATGCATGCAAAGCAGAACCGAGTCAAAAAGTGCGAGACGGAGCAGCCATCGCAATATGTTCTCACTTTACTAACATTTCGGAGTAAAATGTAAAAGAGACAAGGGCTAGACGCTGTACTACATATAGCTGGTGTGATGGTCTTTTTTTAAAGTTGAAAACTATTAAGCTAATTCTGAAACGCCTGTAACTTAATGTGCCAGATTTAAAAGGAACATATTAGACTGGAGCTTTTAAACAGGTCCCCACCACCAAGCACAGCTAACCAGAGTTTAACCTTGAGGGTATCGATTGTTTTTGCTCTCCCCCATCCCGCTTGTTTAGTACCGCCGTATTCCCCGGCATTCAGCCCACTTTAAACTCTCCCAACCTATCCGAACCTCCCCTACGCAAACCTGTGTGCTGTGGGCTCACAAAATGACGGGAATCGATTTGGAAGAGGTCCACACTCAAAACGCCTCTGCCATGAAACACCAACACAATTCCTACTCCACGAAGACTACAGTGTGTGTGTGTGTGTGTGTGTGTGTGTGTGTGTGTGTGTGTGTGTGTGTGTGTGTGTGTGTGTGTGTGTGTGTGTGTGTGTGTGTGTGTGTGTGTGTGTGTGTGACTGTGTGTGTGTGTGTGTGTGTGTGTGTGGTGTGTGTGTGTGTGTGTGTGTGTGTGTGTGTGTGTGTGTCTGTGTGTGTGTGTGTGTGTGTGTGTGTGTGTGTGTGTGTGTGTGTGTGTGTGTGTGTGTGTGTGTGTGTGTGTGTGTGTGTGTGTGTGTGTGTGTGTGTGTGTGTGTGTGTGTGTGTGTGTGTGTGTGTGTGTGTGTGTGTGTGTGAGACTGTGTGTGTGTGTGAGTGTGTGTGTGTGTGACTGTGTGTGTGTGTGTGTGTGTGTGTGTGTGTGTGTGTGTGTGTGTGTGTGTGTGTGTGTGTGTGTGTGTGTGAGGTGTGTGTGTGTGTGTGTGTGTGTGTGTGTGTGTGTGTGTGTGTGTGTGTGTGTGTGTGTGTGTGTGTGTGTGTGTGTGTGTGTGTGTGTGTGTGTGTGTGTGTGTGTGTGTGTGTGTGTGTGTGTGTGTGTGTGTGTGTGTGTGTGTGTGTGTGTGTGTGTGACTGTGTGTGTGTGTGTGTGTGTGTGTGTGTGTGTGTGTGTGTGTGTGTGTGTGTGTGTGACTGTGTGTGTGTGTGTGTGTGTGACTGTGTGTGTGTGACTGTGTGTGACTGTGTGTGTGTGTGTGTGACTGTGTGTGTGTGTGTGTGTGTGTGTGTGTGTGTGTGTGTGTGTGTGTGTGTGTGTGAGACTGTGTGTGTGTGTGTGTGTGTGTGTGTGTGTGTGTGTGTGTGTGTGTGTGTGTGTGTGTGTGTGTGTGTGTGTGTGTGTGTGTGTGTGTGTGTGTGTGTGTGTGTGTGTGTGTGTGTGTGTGTGTGTGTGTGTGTGTGTGTGTGTGTGTGTGTGTGTGTGAAGTGTGTGAGCAAGCACAAGCATCAGAACTGAGTAGCTTCGCTCTCTGTTGCTAGGCAAAATCATGAGCAAATGAAATCAAATCATATCAACACAAAAACAGTGGCATCTGCAGCATACATCTCTTTGATTGGGATAAAATTAGCTTAAATTGATATTAAATGTAAAGTGACTTCAGCTGATCATGCTACAGACATATATCTAACAAATTACATGATATTTGGGTTGTTATTCATAGTTTTTGTCTAATTACATTGACTAGGCTTTAGGATTGTCTCTCTCTCTGAAACGTTTTAAAGCAATAAATCAAGGTCATTTTGTATTTTAGTAAAAATTTAAGTTCAAAAGCTCACAGAAAATAAGTTGTGTCATTATTTACTCACCCTCATTTCATTCAACCCTGATTTTCATTCTTGAGTGGAACACAAAAGAAGATAATTTGAATAATGTTCAAGGTGCTCTTTTCCACGCAGCAAAATTTAGTTGATCAATTGAGAATAAAAATTATGAAACTGCTGTAAAAGTAACCATCTATTCAAAATCGTCTGAATTTTCACAATTATGATTGTTAAAATATGGCATGTTTAGGCTTAAACTAAATCTTTGCCGTGTTCAAATTAAACGTAAAGAGTCACTACCTTTATGGTGCATTTTGAAGCACCGTGCATTTTATTTTGTGATCCACAAAAGTAATGAAGGTTTGGAACGACATGAAGGTGAGAAAATTAGAAAATAATGACACAAGTGTAATTTGACAATTGACTTTCTTTGTGCTAAATTTCAAATCAACGTCAAAGAGTTAATTTAGTTTTGCTATAGTTGAAGCATTTAATTCTGTTGTGATTTCTTTGACTGACAGGTTGCCTGGGACCGTGGGCCAGCGTCAGCTGGAGAGCCCATCACATGCTTTTGAACAGAACGTCCTGGTTTTTCATTTCTCTCCATGATGAATAAAATAGCAGAACATTGTGACCCCGGCTCAGCTTGGGGGCCATCCAGTTGTTAAAACAATATCCTCTACCTCAGGTCTCTCAGGAATTTTTGGATGTATGGGTGCAAATTCCAGTCCAAGTTCAAATTCCACATCTGATATTAAAAGCTGGATACTGGAGTATTTTCAGCGTCAGCAATTGGCCGGCCCCGAACAAAGGCAGACGTTTCACTTTCTGAAAAGAGTGTTTTTTTATTTTTTGGTGAAACACAACCCTACCAACATGATACGGACTCCTTGCAGTTAAAAAGTCATGTATTCTCAAAAACATAAAGGTGAACTAAGCAACTTTTTGTTAATAAGTAATTGTTTTGACTTTATACTAACACCCATGGGACATCGTGCCTTTTTTTAAAGGGGTACCAGTGGCAGTCCAGCCTTACTTCTTTGCCTAACCCAGAGGTTCTCAATTCCAGTCCTCGCGCCCCCCGCTGTCAATCTTTGTTAACACACCTGATTCAGATAATCAGCTCGTTAGAAGTGCGCTCCGTGCATGAACTGTGTTCCGATTGACATGCTCCCTACACAGTCCATTGTCCCTACACAGTCCATTGCCCCTACACAGGGTCCATTGCTCCCTACACAGGTCCATTGCTCCCTACACAGTGTCCATTGCTCCCTACACAGGGTCCATCCATTGCTCCCTACACAGGTCCATTGTCCATTGCTCCCTACACAGGGTCCATTGCTCCCTACACAGGGTCAGGGAAATCCGCTGAAGTTTACTTTATTTCGGAACATTCATTCATGGATTTGCGCTGCGCAACGTCTTCACGCACGGACGAGTGTGACATCATATACCTCTGTAAATATATACAATTTTAATTCACGTCTTGCACACTTCAATGCACTTTGAATGGAATATATACGTTCGCTTCGAACTGGAATCATGGCGGAATATCCTGTGATGTCCACTTCGCAGGGCACTTACGTTCGAATAGAACAAACATCTGAAGCGATAAGAGTAACATACGAAATATGCAGAGCGGGGGGGCGCGAGGACTGGAATTGAGAACTGCTGGCCTAACCTAATGAATGAATGTATGAGGCAAACCCTTCCCTAAGTAAATCTGCACCGGAAAAGCAATCAATAGCAACTGAGGTTTACAGAAAAGCTATTTATTTTATGCAACATGAAAAAAGTCTTAAATGTTTTGAGTAACAAAGTGGTGATTAGACAATGATGTTCAAATTGTTTATGAAAGGTATGACTCAATTGACCAATCGCAAGAACCTAGATACTGTTGCTACGTCCGACAAGCCATGATGCTCTCAAAAATACATCGCAGAGCAAAGAGGACACTAACGACGTGCCAACAGACAAGACAGTGCAGGTTACTTTTGCTATTAAACAAAGTCTCAGCTTTCAAATTTTGTCATTTTTAAGAAATTCAAACAATGAATACCGTTTTGCGGCTCTTAAATCTAGTGTCGTGACAGATCGCTGTAGTGCTTCCTCTTTACTAGTTATAGCATGAATGAACATTAGACGGTATCTTGTTTCTACTGCGGAGCGTTCAAGTCCACCAACGTTAATCTACTCTCCTGTCTGGTTTGTTTGTCGGACCAAATTTTTACACATGAATGCATCTGAGAGCCAAAATATCATAGTACTGATATTGTTTAGATAATAAGAAGAAAAAGATGATGAAGCAGCAGCATTAGGTGACAATATATAATAATAATATTCTTTATATTATTATAATTATCATCATATTTATTATTATTAATAATAATAAGTAGAAGTAGTAATGGTAGTACAGCGAGTATATTTTGCCACCTAGTTATTAATAATAACAACATAATAATAATAATGTAATAAGACAAAAAAGAACGGTGCTAATATTATTCAAATTATTGTTGTTGTTGTTAAAAGTACAGTAACTGACTGGTCATGTGACAAATGAAAGTGATAATTGATGCAGAGTTTTCATTTTCAAGTGTACATCAATTTTAACATGTAGCTGAAAGTATACTTAATTCAATTACGTGTAAACCTTAACTGAGAAACTTAAGGGACTTGAGGAGAAACTTAATTTACTTATGGCACCTCTCAAGGGGTAAGATGATTCTTACCTGTGTTATTATTTGTGGCTGGGTAGTCAGCTGCCTGCATACTGCCCTTGCAGTAATGCTTTTGACTGCAGCTTTAACCAGTCCGGGAGAAAGAGCGTTGTTGCTGTGTGACCTCCATTTTGGATCCTCCGGTTCAGCTCGTGTGTGGCAGTTACTCTATAAACCCTCTGGGCCAGGAAGTGCAGGATTTGCTAAATGACCAGTTTAAAAAAATTAACTGTGGTAAAAATGCTTTCTGAACAAGGGATCCTATCCTCCAAGCCATGGATATGCAGCCATGGCCAACTGTGCAAAGTTTCACTCTAGAGCTTGGAAGTGTTCGACGTGTCTGCTAGAACGGTCTTTCTTTCCACTTTTCAGGCTTGGCATGTGAGTGGCACAGATGCCCATAGGCACCGTCCTAGCCAATGTGCCAGGGGTGTCATCCTTCTTCAGGAGTGCTGGAGTTTCATCTTAGGAGAAACTGTGGAAAAAGGAGAAAACTGGTTAACATGATTATATTTGAACAAGTGATTCCCGTTCCCCTTGGCTGGTTCATTTAGGAAGAGAGCCATATGGAAGGCTGCACTGAAAGAAACAACCTTCTTTATTTGTTCAGATGCAAAAACACAGCAGGGCGGCGCTTTGAAGTCTGGAGATAAATATAACTGGGGGTGGCGTGCACACCTCTGAAAGTAAAATCATCTCCTCTTCAAACACAACGGGGAGAAGAGAACCCCGCTCGACAAGAAAAGGCAAATGAAACACTGTTAGCAAAAAGTACAATTGTATAGAAAAAGTCAAAGCAAATAATATGGATATGTGTAGGGCAGCTCTGGACACGGCAGTCTGGGCTTGTTGGCTCTTCATCAACGCAGAAAGAGTACTGAAACAATACACTCAAGTAAAAGTACAATTACATTCCAAAAAATGTAGTGTGAGTAGAGTAAAATTACTTAAAAGTACTAAAAAGTACTTGAGTAAAAGTCACACGGAGTCCGAAATTTTCGCATGTTAAAAATTAAAACCACACACTGGCTACGAAAACTTCATCCGTCGTAAAAACAAATTCGGATCAGGTTCGATTTTCTGCGTTTTCGCATCCGTAGCATGCATTTTGCTAGGTAAGGATGACGAATACAAAAAACGAAAAAACGCACGCAGAAATGTCGGACGCAAGTGTGCAATGACCTTAAGATTAAAAGAGTAGCTTATTTAAAAGTACTCATGAGTACTGAGCTGTGGATTCTACCCCGTCATAATAAACGCTGTACACTGCAATTTAAACATTTAGAAAACATATACTGTAATTTACATTATCTTGTTTGTCATAAAGAATGAAGAATATCTATCTTCCAGCAGCTTTAATTTTGAGTGCCAACTCTTTAAAAACATCAAAAGAACATGGAAAAACTATTAATCTGATGAAAAGATGAAAAGTTATTCTCAGTGCAATCATCATTTAAATTAAATATTATTTTAAACACATCAACAATTCAATATTTGAAAAAAATGGATTTAAAAACGGGTATAAGGCCACTGAGACACAGTTGTTGTACATTAAATATTAATGTTTAGAAAATACAAAAACACATTATAAACTCATTCAAGAGTTCAGCATCATATGGGTTAAAATGAGAGATTAAAAAAGACCAAATGATCTCCAAAACAGTGCCAGTATTAGCATTTTGCGATAAAGAAATGAGAATCACTAAATATAATTTATGCTACAATTTAAACATAAATGCATATTGTTCTAGAAGGATGACATCACCCCCTATACATTTACTCAAATTGTTATGCTGATAATACCATTTTTAAAGGGGGAAAATGCATTAAATAGGGAAGTATTTCCTTAATAGTTTTTATAAAACTATAATAGTTTTATTTTCATAAGAAAACACACACACACGCACACACACACACACACACACACACACACACACACACACACGCACACACACGCACACCACACACACACACACACACACACACACACACACACACACACACACACACACACACACACACACACGCACACACGCACACACACACACACACACACACACACACACACACACACACACACACACACACACACACACACACACGCACACGCACACCTCTTTGCTGAGCCGTGGCGGTCTCGGTGAATCAGCAGCATCCACAACTGAATGGAACAAAAAAAATTAAACCTACTAAATGAAGGCGGATTGTATAAAGTGGATCAAACTAAAATTGTTGTTTATTAAAGAGCTGCAGTTTTATTACGTCACGCGCTGACACAGATGCAGTATATTAACGCCATGGGTCATCAATAAGGAGGAACGCAATTTGAGTACATTATTTCCAAACTGTTCCCAACACATCTCGCGCTAGTGATGGGAAGTTCGGATCATTTTACCGACTCGGACCTTTGAGTCTCGTTCAGCCAAATTAATTTTTGCATATTTACATAGCATAACAGTAGTAGTATAAATGTACATGTTTCGTACGGGTCCCGCATTGTCCCACAAAATCACATCTACTGTCCTGCAACAGATTTATAGGGTGGTCACCACTTCTTTTCTTTCCTACTACAAGCATTGATTGCGTATCATTTGCATGGCAAATTCGTGTGTATCATATCCATGCCAAAGTCAATTTATGCGTATGCTAAATAGAAACAGAAAATCGTGCTATTGATGTGAATTTTCAAGAGACCAGGCTTTAAATGCCATATCTGTCACACGTTATTAGCAGCTCACAATTGTTTGTTGTACCATAAATGTAACAAAAAAATTTTTTTTAACAAAGTTATTGTAATGACCTGTGTTTGATGATACTTGTCTTTATTTGCTTAGATTTATGGAGTCATTTGGATTTCTTAACCTGATAAATTAAAAGGATTTATGTTAAAATAACACAGAGCAATAACATCTATGCAAATGCATATGCAATGTTTGTAACTTAAATAGAGACAGTTGTTTAACAATATGTTAAGGAGTAGTAACATTTGTGCAGTCTTATTAAGGCCCGTACACACCGGGACGAATATCGGCGCGCGTTATTCGCCAGCGTTTTTCAACGCGTTTTTTGTGTTCACACCCAAGCGATTTTCGCTGACGATGAGCCGAGTGAACATGCAAATTCATTCCCTGACATTAGATGGCGCTTAATGTAAAACAGAAATACCCCGGTACACAAGGTGGCGCTGCGCAACTTTACGCTTCTGACACTCGCTTGTCACTCAGAAGAAGAGAGCAAGTATTTACGCGCTTGTCAAAATCATACAAAGAAAACATGTCAAAGTTCTTTGTGTTCAGACACCAACGAGACCAGCAGCTCTACATTCATCTTGCCTTGCATCTTCTTTGTCTTCTTATTTCTTCCCGGCAGTGTAGACGCTACTTGGCGTATATCTTCTTCGTCGTTACGTATGTGTGCTCGGCAAGACTGTTTTGTGTTTGAGCGCCCCCAAGTTGTGTTTTACTGTAACTTCAGCTGCTCCAGACACGTGAGCAAAAGCGCCAATCTCATTGGTCGGATAGTTTTTGACGCGGTGCGTCAAACCAAAAAAACGAACCCGAGGCGTTTTAAAAAAATGACGCTTTTACGCGTGGCGTTTTTCGCGTCGGTGTGCACACTCACATTGGCGCCCTTTGTTTAGTCACGAGGCGTTAAACGTCGGCGAATATCGCACGCAAAATTCATCCCGGTGTGTACAGGCCTTTATAGTTTCAACCGGCCCTTTGATGGCAGCCATATTGTTGAAGTGGCCCTCAGTGGGAATTTACCGCATTATGAACGTGGCACCTGCGGGAGTTATTAACATTGTACGCAATTCCCGCAACATCGCACCAAATGTCAGGCCCTGTAGGTTGGCAAGCATACAGATCATTTGAGTGAAATGTACCTTAACATATTAGAGGAAGATGCTGATAACTCGACTGAACTGCGCTTGAAGAACGCATTTCAGCCATTAGCAGCAGTTGGCGGTTAAAGTTTTCTATGATTTGAGTTTAATACAATTTAGTATTTTAGAGTTGAATACAATTAAAACTAGATAAAAAGTTTGTCAAGACAAAGAGAGTTTGAAAAAGTTTGAAAAGTTTCAGAAGTTTAAAGTAGTTTTACAAGCTTAAGGCAATAGAGTCTGTCAGAGATGGATGGTAAGCACCTCAGCGTGGTTGCTAGGGTATTCCAGGTGGTTGCTAGGGTCCCTTGGGGGGGGGGGGGGGTTGCTAGGGTATCGCTGTGCGGTTGCTAAAGTACTTGGGGGGGGGGGTGGCTAGAGTGTCTCTATGCAGTTGCTAGGGTACCCGGGCCAAGTTACTATGTGGTTGCTAGGGTACCCGGGGTGGTTGCCAAGGTGTTGATGGGTTGCTAGGGTACCCAGGGGGTTGTTATAGTGTTGCTATGCCGTTGCTTGGGAACTCTGGGTATTTGCTAGGTTAGTTTGGAGTGTTAATATGGAGAGAGAGAGGAGAGAGAGAGAGGGGAGAGAGAGAGAGAGAGAGGAGAGAGGATGAGAGATAGAGAGATAGAGAGGATAGTAGAGATAGAGAGATAGGGAGGAGGGAGTAGAAGGATAGATAGATGGAGGGATGGATGGATGGAGGGAGGGATGGATGGATGGATGGATGGATGGATAGATCAAATGAGATTTGAATTGATTATAATAGTACATAGAAGGGAAGCTTGATTGAGTCTCAAAGGATTATGGAAGTTTAAAGAGGGCATAACACACACAGTTTCACCCAATCTCATGTTAATCGGAGAACCTATAGAGTAGTACTGCATCCTTCATATCTCCAAAAATTCTTTAGTTTTATCATATTTATAAAAGAAAGATACAGCTTTACGATTCTTTCTGAAAAAAGCCGAGCTCCTGCAGGCATGCCGTGGGCGGAGCTAAAGAGTGACGAGCACTTGAGCGCAGCTCGCAAACAAAACACAGACATTTGATGCCGTTTCACTGACCATCTGCAGGTTTTAATCATGACCGGGATCTTTTATAAATGGGGACATCTCCATCTTTCAGTATCAAACGATGTGCAAATCTAGCATTGAATTGGGCCTTGATCATAAAACGTTTGTCAACAAACACACTTTAGAAACTATGCTGCTGCTGCCCCGGAAAAACAAACATCATCCACTGTTTACGTAACGCTGGGTTATTCAGGAAGCTGAACACGGTTATCTTTCCCTTACAACCAAAAACACACTTCTTTAGAGACATTCTTCCTGAGTGAGTCCCGTGCAGTGCAGCCAAATGAAGCGCATTGATGGGTGCGGGCGCGTTCTTCCGGAAGAAATGCCCATATAAGGAGTTCCACCCTCGTTTACATCATGAAGAGCCACGATCGAAAAAAACTCAGAAACGTGTATAAACCCGGTAGTAAGAGCATAGAAATATTCTGTTATACGTCAAAAATATTTTTTTTAAACTTTGTCCATGAGAATCCAACTCTTTAACAGCATAAACAACTCTGAATGTATGAGACAGCATTGTACAATTCTAGAGAGCATTTGATTGGACAAAGTTTGATGAGAAGATGAAGTACGATGTGACGTCAAAAAAAAATCGTACGTATGATTTTAATCTTCATTTTTATGAAAACCGTAAGTCCAAATAGTTCAAAAAGATCTAGCAACTAACTTCAGATCAGTTTGAAGATCTGGACTGAGTTTGGAGTCTGTAGAGTTAGGTGTTGAAAAATTACAACAGCTCCTAGCACCTGTCTAGGAAGGTTTGGAGTAGGGAGACCGAGGAAATATGCACGGGCCCACGCATGTCATTCTATACTAGTGTTGTAACGGTATGAGATTTTCACGGTATGATAATCGTCTCAGAAAATATCACGGTTTCACGGTATCATCGTATACGGTATTAAACAATCAAAACAGAGGTTTTTTTTGGTTGAACAAATGTTTGGAAGCATGTGTTTATTCAAAATGAATTAATAAAAAACAATCAAGTAAATTTCATCATTGATTATATATTAGTTTAACAACTTATATTCATCATTACTAATTCATAACAATTCATAAATTCTGGTTTGACTTTATTTTTCTGGATTCTGGACTTTTATGATATAATATAAATATACTATCAAAAATGATGGTAATGAAATTAATGCATAAAGCTTTAACAATTTATTTAATGTTTTAAAAATGTAATCAAATGAAAAATAGCATTTATCCTTTTATGTTTCCGTAAAGGGCTGCACAACAGAGAATTACTAAATAAAAATGAGGGGGAAATTATATTCCTTAAATGTTTCTATAAATTATTATTTTAGAAGTAGGCTACATTATAGGACAGTCGCAATTTCTGTCAATTTCTTCGAGTTAAAAAGCTGACTTTTATTTTGACGGGTTGTAGTGAAGAGCTTTGAGTGTATTTGACAGGGGTTTTCTCAAATAAAACGATGAAAGGATTATTAATTGTTCTCTCAGTGTCAGTGAGGCTCTCAGTGTTTGTCCTCAGATAGTGAGACAGCAGGCGCTGTTAAACACTATGAGCGGCACCAGCGTGCATACTTGAGTATGTAGTACACGACACAACACCGCTCACTCACAGAGAGACACGCAAAACAAACAGATTATATTTTAATATAGCAGTGTTTTTGTGCTTTAATAAATCACAGACACTAGACCATGTAGTGATTTGATAGCTCTGTTTTGATTTATTCATCAATCCATAAAATCGCGCGTTTTATGTGACATCTGCATTGGAAATTCATTGTTGTGACTGGATTCTGGGATTCACTCCGCATTACGGAAATCATAAGACTTTAATCTTAAGTTATAAATGGGACATAACTGTATTTGCACAGAGGGATGGTGTTCTGAAATATAGGTAAACATGTTCGATGTGTTTCCTCTTTTTGCAGCCGCTTTGCGACCAGTTTTTGTGAACTGTGTCTATCCTCGAGGACAAATAAGCATTCGTCTTTTCTATATCCAAAGTAACGTTATTCCCATACTGCCAATATGAACTTATATTTCGACGTGGGATAGAGATTAGAGATAACGGCCTCTGTCTCTGATGTTGTCTCCGCTGTACAAGTGGGTGGACCAAGAGAACAGTTAAGTGGAAAGTTGTTGCCATTGTTATCTTTTATTTTCTCCCAATAGTGTAGATAAGGAAATGTACACGGTATGATAATCGTACGTGTTTATATCGTTATGCCAGTATATCGTTACAACCCTAGACTATACCACATCGTATGAGATTATCTCCGGTCTAGGAGCTGGGCTTGTCTAAGCATTGGGCCTAAAAAGTGAAAGTTATGTTTATAATCGCTGGGTCTGTGACAGTTAAGTTTAGATCAGCCTTAAATTTAGCAGTACTCGAGTTGAACCGGCAAGGTTTCTAATCGCTGAGATTATGGCAGTTAGGTTGAAAGCGCTGTTTGGTCCAGCACAAAATTTAGATCTAAGTAAATGTGAGAACACAAAGTTCTTGACGGAACTTGTTCCAGATCGGCGAAGCGGACCGCAACTCAAAAGCCGCAGTCCGATAATCTCGACCAGCATCGTGCTCTGCTAAGACGTTTTGTTTAAACCAAATTGCCATGTTTCAAAGACAATAAATGTCCTGGTTAGATTATAATCACTGGGTCTGTGACGGGTAAGTTTAGAGTGTGGTTTAGTTTAGCTTTAGCTTTAGATTTAGAGGTACCCGAGTTGAACCAGCTAGGTTTATAATCGCTGAGATTATAGCAGTTAGGTTGAAAGCGCTGTTTGGCACTAGAATAGATGTGAGAACGCAAAGTTCTTGACGGAAAGAACTGTACTGAGTTTGGAGTCTGTAGCGTTAGGGTTGATTATTTTAGTCTCAGAAGAAGGATAATAAGAAGTTTAAATAGCATTTCAGTAAGTTGGCTTTCTCAATCGGAGCACAACTGCTCTTGACTCTCTAGCTCCGCCCACGGCACGTCTCCAGGAGCTCGGCTACTTTTGGAGAGAATCATAAAGTTGTATATTTTTTTTATAAATATGATAAAACTAAAGACTCTTTGGAGATATGAAGGATGCAATACTACTCTATAGGTACTCAAGGATAACATGAGCTTGAGCGAAACTACGTGTTATGTCCCTTTTAACGACTAGTTGGTTTAAGGTTCACTCCATCACGACTGGACATGTTTCATAAGGTTTATTCTTACATTCAGAAACAGCTTAGGCCCGTTTACACTAGTGCATTTTCGTTTTAAGACGCATAAATTTTGCTATGGTTACGCCTATCATTTACACTACTCCAGCGTTTTCGAGATTGAAAACGGAAACTTTTGAAAATGCTGAAGACCCCGTTTTAGTTTGAAAACTCCGGGGTAGCATTTTAGTGTAAACGGACCAAATGGAGACTTTTGAAAACAATGGCGTGGCTGCCCACATTCACACTGCGTATCCTTGACGACCATGTAAACAATAACATCATGCTCATTATTGTACCCATAGATATGTATGGGTAGATTCCCCATTCGACCGCTCCAAGCACACAGATGCATCTGCCATCTAAATAACAGGAAATATGCCAATACATATCTATATTGTATATCATTTTGTACCTGCATGAATGGTCATGTGACATGTGTTTTTGGTTGTGTAGTGTAGTGTTCTGAATGTGGAGGGCTGTAGCAATAATAAAAGAAATGTGAAAGGGCTGAAAGCAGGCCATAAAAAAGGCCTTGTGACCTGACTGCCCAAACCAGTGCTGTCAAAGTTTAACACCGTCTTCCAATAGTCCAACTTTTACAAATGCATCTCGAGACCTCTGCATTCTGTTCCATTCTACTGCACTCAGTCCAAATGTTTTCAAACTGTAGAACTATGGTAGGAGAAGCCATGTGCCTGTATGATGGGACCCAGTGAACATGTCCGGTGAACATGACCCTAAAGGTCTCTGCACAATGAGTCCGAATTTTTGGTCCGAAATTGTCGCACGTTAAAAAACAAATTCGACCTCACGTCAATCACGTTAACACACTGCCTTCGAAACTTTTGTCCATCAAAAATTATTTGGATCAGGTTCGATTTTCTGCGTTTTCGCATCTGTAGCATCCATTTTGATAGGAAAGGATGGGGAATATGAAAAAAACGGAAAACACATGCAAAATTTTCGGACTCAGTGTGCAATGACCTTAAGGCTGCAAAATTATACAAAGCTCAGGGTTGAGAAAACCAACTGGTTTTAAAAATATTTAGGGTTTTACATCTCTGAACAGTAGGGCTGCAATGATTAGTCGACATTATCGACAACGTTGACAATAAAAAATTGTTGACAAATATTGTTGTTGTTGAGTAGTCATTTGATCTCATAGGACCTAATGTAAGAGCCTGGAATACTGCGGTTTGACATTTGTGGCGCTGTAGCGCAAGACTGTAGTTCAGCCCTCCTGGATGCAATTCAAGAGAAGTAGTCAACGCTTCAGACTGAGCAAACGCAGCCTCTCAGTAACGAAATAAGCACATCAAAAACTGACAGCAGTGTGTAAGCACTCAAAGCAGCAGTTAAAAATGCATCTGATTACAACGATGTGGATGTTTGCATGAGCTCTGAGGTTCTGTAACATACTCCAGTAAAGTCCGGTCACATCATGTTTATTTATATAGTACTTCATGCAATAGATAGCATTAATTCAGGCAGCTTTGCGGTATTAAGCATGAAAAACCAGAGTCGGTGTCACTTTCAATAAGAATTACAAATTGATTTTCTGTTATAAAGCAGCTCTCCAGTGTAGCGCTAGCTAATGATAAAATATTTTTATTAGAGGAAAAAAATGATTTCATTAAAGTGACAGTTTGGTTTACAGAGATCAAAGCTTGATCTAGCTCAGGACTGTTTTGGTTATCATAACCCTATAAGGTATTTTAAGATATGTTGTGAATAAAATAGTTTATCCAAAGTGTCTAATCACTTACGTTTATTTTGTTTCTTATCTATATGAATTATAAAAGATGTTCGGCAGAATTTGAAAGATGTGTCATTCAGTTACTTTTTCATCTAGCTAATTAAATGGTGAGAGAGTGTCTTTGTCTGTCATCTAATTTTGTATGCAAAATACATTTATTTGTATAATTTATTTGTCGGACCTGAGTAGGTACCAATCGTTGCTTTCATCTTTGATAACATTTTCATCATCTTCAGAACATTTAATTCTCTCCTCTGTCCTCCTTCACCACCTCCCACACTTCTATAACAGCTGATGACTTTGCCACTTTTTCACAAGACAAAACTAGAATAATCAGTAGTCAGTTTTCACCTCCACACACACAGGACTCCAACCAACTAGATCACTGCTCAAACTCCATCTTCTCCTTCTGTCCCCTCACTGAGGCGGAAGTATCCAAACTTCTCCTCTCCAGCCATCCTACAACATGTCTCTTAGACCCAATCCCCTCACACCTTCTCCAAGCAATCTCTCCCACACTCTTACCAGCACTCACACACATATCAACACATCTCTCCTCACAGGCATCTTCCCCACTGCGTTCAAGCAGGCTCGGGTTACCCATGCTCAAAAAAACCTACATTAAACACTTCTCTTTTAGAAAATACAGACCTGTGTCTCTCCTTCCATTCATAGCAAAACACTCGAACGAGTTGTCTTCACCAGGTCTCATTTTTCTTTCACAAAACAACAAAACTGGACGCTAAACAGTCAGGTTTCAGGAGTGGCCATTCAACTGAGACTGTGCTACTCTCAGTCACTGAAGCCCTGCGAATTGCAAAAGCTGATTCCAAATCATCAGTCCTCATTCTGCTGGACCTATCTGCCGCTTTTTTTTCATCTCTTTCAACACTACCTGACTTTTTACGTATTTCTCTTTCTCTTTCTCTCCTTCCCTTGCTAGCTTGTATTTATTTGAACAATATCTGAGACTTAGTGTTACAAGCACTTCTTCTCTCTGTTTGCCTCTTCAAGATAAATCGCTTTATGTATTCACCAATTGTACGTCGCTTTGGATAAAAGCAAAATGAGTAAATGTAAATAAGGAATTGGTAATTCTTTACAATAAGGTATCATTTGTTAACATTGATTAATGTATTAAATAACATCAATGAACAATGCATTTATTTCATGTATTTAGGCCTATTAATCTTTTTTAATATTGTTAATAAAAATACAGTTGTTCATGTTAGTTCACAGTGCATTTACCAATGTTTAAAAAACACATTGTGATTTTTATAAATGCATTAGTAAATGCTGAAATTAACATTAAATAAGATTAATAAATGCTGTAGAAGTATTGTTCATTCTTAGTTCATGTTAACTAATGAATCTTATTGGAAAGTGTTACCAATTAATTGTATAATAATTGTAATTACATAATATGCTTTTCTAAGTCTGAAGTGACCTTTATTTATGTTAAAATATGTGAACAGTTCAGATGCAAGAGCCTCTATGTGCCGTCTGAATTTTTCTTCTAAAATGTGCATTTTTTTCACGCTCCTATATTTATGTTCAGTTATTTCACTTGAATTGCATAGAAAAGGACCTATACATTGCCATTAAATTGAAATTACGGGAGAGATTTAAAGTCATTTTATCAATAATACAGAAATAAACATTAGCCAAACAACATTTACATCTAGGCATTTATTCAAATTCAAATAAAAAAATGACTTTAGCATCTGAACTCTTCATGTATAACTTAATATTTTAACTAAATGCAAAAACTGAATAATCAAATCAATGTCTACTGATTAATCAGTGAAATAATGGACGATTGGTCGATTAATCATTCTAATAATCGTTAGAATAATCGATTAGCAAAATAATCGTTTGTTGCAGCCCTACTGAACAGGAGACCGACTACCAATATGTGTACGCAGATTGAGTTGATTTATAGCGATAAGGATGTGGGGGAAGAAGGAGTGTGAGTGAAGTTTTCTTTTTGTCCCTAGGACAGAGTTTGTTCGTTGTTTGACTGACAGCTCCGATATCAGCCAGCATGCACAAGCCAAGACACTCCTTCGCTCCTCTCCTTCTTCTTGAGGACAGTTCCTCCTTGTGTCAGCATTCTATGTGACTGGATATCTCTCTCTGGAGATCGGCCAGTGTGCCGCGGCGAGCTTGTAAACTGAAATGAAGATGGAAGACCTAGGGCCTCAGGGGTCTCCAACACGTCGCTCGCGAGCTACCAGTAGCTCGTGGTCTGATTGGAGGTAGCTCGCCAAGACATACTTGACATATCGGCCATGAGGTTTTTTTAATTATCCCGTTTCGTATTTTAATTATCATTAAACCCGTATATGATTAAGGGTCTTGCGCAGGCGCAACACACAGAGTAACTTTAGTTTCGTTTTGTGTGTGCCACTCGCACACAGAGATCGGAAGATCACATTCAGAAGCTCATAAACTTCTTGTCAGTGCTGCCTCGTGGACTTTTATTAATCGATACTGAATCGCTACTTTATATTTATCAGCAATGAGGGGGTAATTTGCTGTATTTTAACTAACTAAACTCAGATTCATTGTTTGTAGAGAGAGATGGATGCTTACAATTTCTCTCTCTCTCTCTCAAATGGCCATGCTTGAGAAAAAAAACATTCAAGTAGTTTGCATCACTGGCTATATGAGTGGCATCTGTGAATGGTAAACCCCGCTACTTGATTTGATTGGCCATCTCAGTCATTTTGACATTGACGAGCGCTGCTGAGGCTTTGATCTGAAGCACCTATGTGCAGCGATCACGGCATCTTCATAGACTAGTGCAAGGTTAATTCTAACACTTTAATAGTATTTATAGCTCCTAACAGGCTGTGTGACTATGAGACGTTATTACATCAAAATGTACGTCAGCATGCAGTTTTCCCTATTGCTCACGTGCCAGCGATTATCCCTCTGCGTGCCACTGTTGGTTGCCGACCCCTGGTTCAGACCAATGCAAAAATCGCACCAATCGTAGAACTGTTTATGGATGCTTATGGAAAATTAAATTTATCATTCTGACTCATTATAAAAATTAAAAACAAGATTTAAATGCTGAGCTGTTATTTTATTTAAAAAATTGTCAACTTTATTTGAACATGTATTAGCCTACATGTCAGTAGATAACATGTTTTAATTAATTTTTTAAGTTTAAAATCCGGCCATCATTTTTTTAATGTTATTATTTCACTGTTTATGCGAAGAAAAAGTACATAGTGCTGCTAATTTTTTTGTTGGCTTTTGTCATACAATTATTATATTAAAATGATTTCAGTGTACTTTTTAAATATTTCCAGCACCTTTTAACAATGGCGTGTATAAAGTTTGGACTGATACATTATTTCGACTGAGCATGTGACAAATAAAACGTCTACTTTGAGGAATGATGTATTCTAGACCTGAAAAAACAGGAACACTTTAGGGGGAGAGATGGATGATGGATGTTTGATGGTAGTAGGGGACCAGGCTATTGGCACCACTGGGATAATGTAGCTTAATATTTAAAAATATAGACTGGTAACAAAAATATTGTAGGTTAAAATACCCAAGAGTTGATTAAGAATAGCCACCCTTATGTAGTCCCTTCCCAGAATGCTACAGTTGTATTTTTAATCAAAATAAGATACCGATAAAACTAAATGACAAATTAGTAAATTAGACATTAGCACTGCAGGTCAGACACTTAAATGTAATTCTTGCAGTTACTGAGAGCCAAAGTACAGACCTGAGCAAAGGGCTTGACATAAGAGAATTTATGGAGGTTAAATACAGGTCAAGTGCCGGTATTCTGGATGCACTCAGGGGGGCTTTAGGAAGATGCAAGTAGGCCAGCAAGAAGTGAGTTGTATTAGCCGAGCCATGAAATAACTACTACCTGGATGAGGAGCTTAATAGAACAGTGGCCAAGAAAGGTACAATTGCAGACCATAAAGCATTGAGAATGGCCAGTTAATGTAGTGTGGTCAGCAAAGTCTAGGGTGAGTCCTGCTGTTTTCAGGAAACTGGGAAAAGGTTCTTGGCTCAGAAGAAGAGTTACATTCAAGTTAAAGGAGTCGGCAACCAGTTTGATATGTCAGAAAGGCATGCTGAGATCCACTATAAGGTCTAGAGACAGATAGGAGGAAATGAGACGTGTTGAGAATAAGAAAACAATGTATGATGAGCAAAGAATGCATTACAGCTCTGAGCGCAAATGAGAAAAGTATGGGGCTAAGTACCGAACCCTGTAGTACCCCACTGCTGAAGATACATAAATTGTTGTAAAGTTGGTCCATATTCCATGACATGACAGACTCGCATAGTACATATTTATTGTTCTTGTTTGGTACTGGCTAAACTTACTATGCGAGTCTGCCATGTCATGGATGATGGATCAATTTAACAACCATTGCTGCCTACACATGCACACCACAAAATATAAAACACAAGTTCTCCTAGATGCTCACCTAAACCCCACTTCACTGCAATGTTATGTAATTAGATAGACATATGAGCACTTCACTAGCAGCATACTGCACACACCTCAGCTGGGAGATGATGAAGAACCTAAATTGAGAGTGAGGCACCTAACTGTGTTTACAAGATTAAACTCTGTTCTTCTTGTGTCTGAAGAGAGTGAAATCAGAGGAGTTCCCACTACTGCATTGTCTGTGTGTTGTTGCTATGGCCTTTCACTGTCACTAGGCAGGAATGAACTTGCCAGAATTTACACAGACTTATTTGCTTAAAAAAATTATTTCAGTTTCAGTTATGTCCCCCTATAACCCAAGCAGACTGAGAATCATTAACCCTAATTCCTGACCCTAATCTTAATCTTAGATTTGTCTCTGGCAACACTTAGGATAACCTCCTCACTCACAGTTCCAACACTTTATGTAACCAGCTGTTTTTATACAACCACACATACTCAAAAGTCAGCATACGAATTATACAACGAATTTCAGAAAAGTCAATTTTTTAAAAGATAGAATTCAGAATCAGGACACAATTTATTGAGGTATTGTCTCATGCAACCCAAATTGCCTTCTGCACCCACACCAAAAATCAATCTTGAGGACTTTTTTTTAATAAAACACTTTCATGTTACTTTATATATAATCATAATCCAAAAAAATTAAAGACCAATAGTATCCAACTACAAAAAGGGGGGGGGGCATAATCTTGTCTTCCTGGGGGCACCAAGCAAGCAATTTTTACTGAGGATGACCTTCCATCGATTTGGCACCAGGTGAAAATTGACATTTGTAACACTCTTAAAACATTCTTCATGTACTATAAAGAAAAAAAAAAGTTTAGTATTTTGCTTTCATCACCTAACCTATAGGCTTTAATTAGGTGGGTCAAACCACCCCAATTCACACCCGATTTAACAGCCTTTAAGTAACTGCCATCAGCATCAAAAATAATAGAGACTGTTATAAGTGCTCATGCTGTTCAGACAATATTTGGCATAGTTCCTGCTTTTGGCATAGAAGTGCCCACGTAATAACCCAGCAAGAATATTTGATGAATCTTTTATTTTACGTAAGGTCCCAAAACCTATCATCGTCTCCCTATCTGCTCTCCCATGAAGGATTTCCTTCTCACTTCCCCTTCATTCTCTTGTTCTATATAATAAGGAGCTGTGAATCATCCAGATGTGCCAACCTCAGATTTCATCCTTTCAGGCATATTCTGCCACCTAAACAGTACTCAAACACACACTGATACAAACACAAACCTGCAGATAACCAACATGACCTATTTATAGAGCATCCACCTACTCTCAGACTATCATTTTTAACATTGATCTTTTTTTACCTCTTGGCCATCCTGAACTGGACAGACACTCATACACACCTGTTGTCCTCAGCGACCACTGATTCATTACAATCCTGCCATGCACCCAGTGTGACACAAGCCTTTTGCCTTCCCCATTAGATGAGTCACAGCTCAATTAAACCTCCCCTGCCAGACAGACACACATACACACACACAATTGAAGCAGGCTAAGTGCTCAGAAGGGTGGCACTGGCTATAGCAGGCCTGGCCTCAGGTAAACATCTCTTCCAGACTTTTGACTATCACCATAAAGTCGGGTCCACTTTGCAGCTTTTGAAATTGAATTGTTACCTAAGAGTATATTTCATGTGTGAAACAAAGGATGAAAAAGTCTGACAGGCCCAGAACTGTTGTGTCTGTACTGTCTGTATTTACGTCTTAGATTAGGAATATGTGTATCTTCGTATTGTGTCGGGGTCTCATTACTGTCTGGATGTGTGTGCACAGGGGTTCAGGGCTGAATGGTGCCAGTCTGAGATTGTCTCTGTGGTACTTGCCTCGTCTGCCAGCCTCAAGATTGATTTATCAAGACACAGAGAACGAGGCAACACCCCCCTTACGCCATCTTTCTGTCTCTCTCAAAAACACGCAGTCCCAAAAACACCCCCGCCACAATCACATTTTCCCCTCAGACAAGAGCTTTGCAGCCAGAGCTAGACACCGTCTCACACACTCTCATGCCGCCGGGGGGGACTGGCACAGAGGGGAATCATAACACTTGATGCTAGCGGAGCATGTCGGAGGTAAACAGCACCATTTTCTCTTTTATTTAATTTACGACATGAGAGTATGCGTCTCCCCATCCCTGTCCAAAAGCTTCCGTCTCTCACCCGCATCATTATCCGTCTGCGTCGTTTTCAATCGGCTGGCGAGACGGAGAGCCTCACGGGGGGGGGGGGAAGCAAGCAGAACATTTTTAATCTCTGCTGTGTTCCTGAACGAGGAAAAAAAAGAACAAAAAAATAGGAATGAAAAGGCAGAGACTGAGAGAGAAGTGTTTCCGTGTGGGTTGAGTTATGACAGGAGATTTTTCCTTCACAAAAAAGTATTGTAGCGATATCATAGTTGAGAAAAGTAACAGCATGGTATTTTGATACATAGTACCAATAATTATTTTTTAAACAGGACAATTTGAGAGTTTCATTATCAGCGTCGGTTTGGCTGATTAGCAGGAGTGCGTTTTGAATCTTTTCCAAAATCTATGGACAGTCTTTTTAACAACTAATAAATATTGGTAAATATTGCTTAAAATAAGAGTGGATTTCATTTCATGTGTATTATATCAATTTATCTATATTAGCAGTCTAAAATAAAACTCTCCAAGTGCCAAATGCAAGTAAAAAATTGGCTTAGGGGAATAAATAAGTTGGCTGGTAACTTTATTGGGAACGGAAACAATTTATGATTTAAGTTGAACTGAAGAAAAATATTCTGACCCTCGTTGATGTAAGAGATAATAGCGTTTCAAGGTTTACAAACAGTCTATCAAATAAAACATATGTAGTGACTGACTTCGAAAAAACTACCATCAATAAGTTTATCTAGGACATGGAAAAGGATAGTTCACGCCAAAAAATTAGCATTCTGTCATTAATTACTCACCCTCATGTCATTCCAAACCCATAGACCTTTGTTCATCTTCGGAAAACAAATAAATAACTTTTTGATGAAATCCGAGAGCTTTCTGACCCATCCACATTCAAGGCCCAGAACGGTAGTAAGGACATCATTAAAAAAGTCCATGTGACATCAGCAGTTCAACCGTAATCGTATGAAGCTACGAGAATACTTTTTGTTTTCAAAATGTATTTGTGAATTCTTCGATGTCAGTCTTTGCCACGTGTTCACAAGAGTACCACAATGCATTCATGTGATGCTACTAAAGCAGGAGCCGGCATTGTGACGTAGAATGTCCATCTCTCTTAGTTCATCGTCTGTATTCTGGTTCGAATAATCAAGGCTGGGCAAAAAATTGCAAGTCATCCTCTCTGGCAAACTCTTCAGACATGTTTATGAAGACTGTTTTATGTGCAGCGTGCATCTTCCTCTGATTGTAAACAAGGTGCAATGCATGCATCGTGGTATTCTCGTGAATGAGTGACACGGAAGAGAAGAAATTGAATAAAGTCATTATTATTTTTGTTTTCTTTGCACACAAAAAGTATTCTCGTAGCTTTATAACATTAGAGTTGAACCACTGATGTCACATGGACTATTTTAATGATGTCCTTACTACCTTTCTGGGCCTTGAATGCGTCAGTTGCGTTGCGGTCTATGGAGGGTCAGAAAGCACTCGGTTTTCATCAAAAATACCTTAATTTGTGTTCTGAAGATGAACGAAGGTCTTATGGGTTTAGAACGACGAGTAATTTATTACAGAATTTCAATTTTTGGGTGAACTAACCCTTTAAGGGTTTTTTTTTCTCTAGAACTCCATGTAGTGACACATGTGAAACACTACATTACTTATATTAAACCAAAAAAATATAATTAACAAAAGTCTTGACATTTTTGTGACAGGTGAGACTAGGGCTGTTCAATTAATCATAATTTAGTTTAGATTTCGATTTTGGCCTCCAGCGATTATGAAAATACATTAATCGAGATAAAACGATTATTGCGCCCCATTCCAGCAGTGCTCTTTTGTTCCTCCATAAAAGCCCCGTTTCACGTGCAAATCAGTAAAATCGTGTAACGAGACTTTAGTAAAATGGGACGTGTTTGATTTATTTAAGTTGATTATATGTGTTTTTGTTTTTAAAAGCGTGACAGAGAACATGCGCGTCCTCGGGAAGATTACTGTTTAACGTTATTCGCTCAGAGACAGAGCACAACACGTACATGTAAAGTCATCTTTTAGCACCTAAACGTTCAAATACACGCAAAAATGTGTCAAAATGCGGCGCTTAGTGATTATTCATGTAAAACCTCGTCGGTTATGTAATAAATGAACGTAAAGAGTTGAGGATGAAAATACTTGTGTAACAGTAAATTGGATCCGTGCGGCTCTTAAAGTGACAGCGCGCTATATTCCTGCTGCGACTGTGTGCTTTATATTAATAATCAAACCACAAAAGACTAATTCAAACTCACTCTCTGCTCTTGACTGAAGGACTTTTGTAGCTTTAATAAGAAGAAACAAAGGACGTTTAAATCTTACAGTGAAGACTATGCTGTTTTATTTTATATTAGGATATTACATTTCTCTATTATACTGGTAACTGAATACTTTAGACTTAAACGTAAAGCACAGTTTGTTTCATTTGTATCCTTTTTATTCTATTGTATTCCTTTGCTTTTTATCACTGGCAGTTTAATTATTTTCAATAATTTTGAGGACCTTTGTTATTTTTACTAATATTAGTTACTCTGATATTTGCTGTGGTATTGGGAATCGTGACATTTCACTGGTCTCTAAAATGTAGATGTCATAGCAACCTTATTTACAGAAAATATATATTTGATACATATATATATATATCACTATTTTTAAATAAATCTTTCATATAAAGTTTAGATTATATGGTTCACTAATAATCGTTTTAAATAATCGTGATTACAATGTTGACCAAAATAATCGTGATTATGATTTTTGTCAGAATCGAGCAGCCCTAGGTGAGAGACTTGGTTTTTGTAGCACAGGTCAACACAAACATGAAATAGGAAAAAAATTATAATTATATATGTATATATATTCTTAAATGTTTCAGACTTGAAAAAAGAAAGGGATTGTACGTTCTGTTTACCCGGCATTGTAAAAGATTCGATGTTGGAGCCCGGGTATTTACAATTAAGAAAACTAATTGTATACATGGTTTCACCATCATACCTTTTTGGTAATTTTCTATTAGTGTTATCAAAGTTTGAGAGGTCTGTGGAGGGGGACACAGTCTAACTCTCTCCCATGCCGCAATAAAGAAAATAGACACAATGTTCCTGAGTGTTGAAATATCATTCTCCAGAGGACTTTAAGCTCAAGACGATGAGAGTCAGATCAGTATATCAGGAGCTGAATCAGATACTTTATCTGATACATGCTAATGCGGCCGTTTCAACTTGATGCCTTATTGAAGATTATATCAGAATGTGCTTGTGTCTAAAGGACAGCTTAAAAAAGACAAACAGTGGCTGATACAAAACGTCTGGTACAGCCAGACAACACGATCTTATATATCTGCAGTAGAAAATTTCACAGCTCATTGGCTGGTGTTATTGGATGGAGCAGTGCAGACCTGGGCTTCATTTCGTCCTTTCTAATTGACCTTCTAATTCTTGCTGACGGAGTTATTTATCAGTTTCTTTCTTAAAGGAATAGCCTACCCAAACATACAAAATCTCAGTACAAACCATCTATGACAACCTTTTTATTTGTGGAACAAATTTGCCTTTTATGGTTTTTAGAGCTAAATAAATGGCAAGGTATTAGTAAAAACATCTATTTTGTGCTCCAATTAAAAAAGACGACAGTAATTCAGGTTTGGTTTCGTGTAAATGATGAAAGAATATTCATGTTTGGGTGAGCTACCCCTTAAATCAATCTCAGAGATAAATACACAAACAATAGCATGATAGATTTGTGCTAAAATCACTGTCTAGACAGAAAATGGGAGATTGTGAGTGTGTTTGTCTGGTGCATGAAGACATGAGGTGTCTGTGACCTTCTTATGACCCCTCAGGTGTCAGCGAGTGTCCGTCTTTGGGGGCCGTGAGAAGACAAGAGAGAGCTGGAGAGAGTGCATGGAAAGGGCAGAAGCACATTAACGTATCGTTTGGTATGAGGGTGCCAGACTATAATGAATAAAAGAGGTGTGAGGGTGCCAAGCGCTTGGAGAGACACAAAGGGATGCGATAAACCCTGATTAAGTCAAAGGGTGTTAGTGCAGTGCTTACTATTTTAAAAACAGTATGCAGAAATAAACATTTCAAAAACAAATGTTTAATACAACATATGTTGTCAAATGTTTAATAGGAATTCTGTGTAAAAATGTCTTAACTCATAGTAGTTTGTTGAATACTTAAAACAAACACGATGTTATCAATGGAAACGGACGGTTAAGCTCATTGTCTAGTGTGCCACACAGTGTGCTCTGGATGTAAACTGCAGTGTTTTGCCACAGGTTTAGAAGGTAATTTGGTTTTCTGGACATTCTGTGCATGAAATACATGCTAAGCTAATTTGAGGAGTGTGTTACACTGTGTTCAGTATTGAACTGCGTACTGCATTTAATGCACAGTGCACACTGCTTATTATTTCAAACTAACATGTCAACTAGTATGAATTATGCAATTGTTTCAAACATGATTCTTGCTGTCGCATGGTCTCATTATAATTAATATTTAATTCAAGGAAGGAGTTACAGTTGAAATTTTAAAAGTAAAGGTTACATTTATTAGAAATTGTGTATAAAAAGTGCATTGTTTGACAGCCTAATATTACTTCTGATTAATTCGCCAGGCTGGTATATAAGGTTACGTTGTGCATTGTGGGATACATTATTCAAGACGGTGTGCTTTGGTTGAATACCGAACATTCTGACAAATCTAACCATATTTTAGGTAAGTCATGTAATTTGTGCATAATGCAAACTAAAAACATACTGTGCATAATATACACACGGTGAGGGAAAAAAAATATTTGATCCCCTGCTGATTTTGTTCGTTTGCCAACTGACAAAGAAATTATCAGTTTATAATTTTAATGGTAGGTTTATTTGAACAGTGAAGAGACAGAATAACAACAACAAAAAATCCATAAAAATGCATTAAAAAAAAGTTATAAATTGATTGACATTTTAATGAGTGAAATAAGTATTTGAACCCCTTAACAAAACATGATTTAGTACTTGGTGGCAAAACCCTTGATGGCAAACACAGAGGTCAGATGTTTCTTGTAGTTGGCCACCAGGTTTGCACACATCTCAGGAGGGATTTTGTCCCACTCCTCTTTGCAGATCCTCTCCAAGTCATTAAGGTTTCGAGGCTGACGTTTGGCAACTCGAACCTTCAGCTCCCTTCACAGATTTTCAATGGGATTAAAGTCTGGAGACTGGCTAGGCCACTCCAGGACCTTAGTGTGCTTCTTCTTGAGCCACTCATTTGTTGCCTTGGGTGTGTGTTTTGGGTCATTGTCATGCTGGAATACCCATCCACGACCCATTTTCAATGCCCTGGCCCTGACGGTACATGGCCCCGTCCATCGTCCCTTTGATGCGGTGCAGTTGTCCTCAGCAGAAAAACACCCCAAAGCATAATGCATTCCACCTCCATGTTTGGTGGGGATGGTGTTCTTGGGGTCATAGGCAGCATTCCTCCTCCTCCAAACACGGTGAGTTGAGTTGATACCAAAGAGCTTGATTTTGGTCTCATCTGACCACAACTCTTTCACCCAGTTCTCCTCTGAATCATTGGCAAACTTCAGATGGGCTGTACATGTGCTTTCTTGAGCAGGGGACCTTGCAGGCACTGCAGGATTTCAGTCCTTTACGGCATTGTGTGTAACCAATTTTTTTGGTTCAATAATCTTGTTGACTATGGTCCCAGCTGCCTTGAGATCATTGACAAAATCCTCCCGTGTAGTTCTGGGCTGATTCCTCACCGTTCTCATGATCATTGAATCTTCACGAGGTGAGATCCTGCATGAAGCCCCAGTCCGAGGGAGATTGACAGTTATTTTGTGTTTCTTCCATTTGAGAATAATTGCACCAACTGTTGTCACCTTCTCACCAAGCTGCTTGGCGATGGTCTTGTAGCCCATTCCAGCCTTGTGTAGGTCTACAATCTTGCCCCTGACATCCTTGGACAGCTCTTTGGTCTCGGTCCATGGTGGAGAGTTTGGAGTCTGATTGATTGATTGCTTCTGTGAACAGGTGTCTTTTATACAGGTAACAATCTGAGACTCCCTTTAAGAGAGTGCTCCTAATCTCAGCTCCTCACCTGTATAAAAGACACTTGGGAGCCATAAATCTTGCTGATTTATAGGGGATCAAATACTTGTTTCACTCATTAAATGCAAATAAATGTATAACTTTTTTGAAATGCGTATTTGTAAATTTTTTTGTTTGTTGTTATTCTGTCTCAAATAAACCTACCATTAAAATTATAGACTGATCATTTCCTTGTCAGTGCCAAACTTACAAAATTGTGGGGGGGGGGGGGGGGGTGACCACTGTGCCAGTATTATTTCTGATTCATTCATCAAACTACAATCAAACGTCATCTTGTGCATTGTGGAATAAAGTAATCCATGCAGTGGAATCCATCAATCTGCTTGTATAGATATTGAATTTTGAGATATGTAGCAAGTAATCTATGGAAGCATATGTATAGCAAAATTCAATTTGCAATGTAATATGCAAAATGGCAATGCAATATGTAAAATGGCAATGTATTTCTGTATTTAAATTTACATTTTCCCATACCATATGTGCAACATTTAGTGCAAAGTGAAAATAAAAATGTAATTATATAATTTAAATTTGCCATTTTCTACAATAGTTTTAATATGCATATTATACGAATTGATACTTACATACATGACGTTTCAATTGCATTTTCATTAAATACCCCACGATGAATGCAGTTTAAGTCATTATGGATTTGAAAATGCATTCAGAGCCGAGCACGCCCCCTAGCTGTCAATCATTACATCAAGGCAGGGCTCGGCAACAGGATGCACGATAGGTCAATATTCCCCGTTAACCAAACGCTTTCCACCTGCCTGAACATCTCACACTGTTTACACTCGGATTGATGCACATAAGTAAACAGACAGTGCTATTCTGCACGTATTTACTACCTTACCTTATATTTTATTATTCTTTTATTTATAATACATAAAATAATGTGTTCCGTGGCACCTGAACAGGGACATGCAGTGCGTTCCCTTAGGGGCAAGGGCTCAAATGTAAAAAAAGGGGGACAATGTGAAAAAATGTATATAATTAGGTCAAAAATTAGGTTTGGATACATTCATGTTTTTGCAATAAGTCACTTACGGTCATCAAGCCTGCATTTATTTGATCAAAATTCTACTGTACTTTAAAATAAATTTTATGCAATGCTAATTTAGGCCTATTAGCAATGTTGGAAACCAGTCATACTTTTTTCAGGATTCTTTGATAAATAAAAAATTAAATAAGAACAGCATTTATTTAAAATATAACTTTTGTAACAATATACACTACCATTCAAAAGCTTGCACCAGTATTATTTTTTTTTTAAGAAATGTGTTTTTATTCAGCAAGGATTTGTTCAATTGATAGAAACAGTGATAGTAAAGATTGATATTGTTAGAAAACATCTCTATTTTGAATAAATGCTTCTTTTTAACTTTTAATTTATCAATGAACCCCCAAAAAGTATCACAGGTTCCAAAATAAATAAATACAATTAACAATGTATGTCTGCATACTACATGCAATATGCATACTACAAATGTATAGTTGAAGTACTGAAGGTCATATTGAGCGCATTATGGGATATAATACTCCAAGCTGTGAGCTACAGTTTAATATTGAAACCTTCTGACGCAAACTAGGCATTCTTCGGATATACTAACAAATTGGAAAAGTAGTAAGCCGTTTCAAACATACAGGTTCTATACGAGCATGGCCACATTGATGTGAGCCATTAGCAGCTGGTATGTAATATTTACCTGTAGTTTCTGCACTACTAGTGGTGCCAGGGTTCTGAAAACATGTATTCAGAAAAACGTTACAAACGCCCCTTTCACACGTCACGTCGTCCCAACTCAAACATCACAAAAACAGCTTTCACGGGTCTATAGTGAAGGCATGTCTCAAAAGGTAAAAGCAGTCTACTTTCAATAAAAGGTCCAACATATCAAGAATACTTTTAACTTGAAGTTTAGCTTATTTGTAGAGAAGAAACTCCATAAGTTTGTTGTATTGATTGAAACCCAAACATTCCATCAAATTCCTCAATCTTTTAAAAACACTGCCATTTTTTACCCTTGTTTTACCCTGTTGTCTGTCTCTGTGTATTTTGTAAGTCTTTTAACTTTGCTTGCACTTCAGTATAATACACACACACATAAATATACATATATATATATATATACACACTCAATGGCCACTTTATTAGATACACCTGTTCAATTGCTTGGTAACACAAATTGCTAATCAGCAATCACATGGCAGCAGCTCAATGCATTTAGTCATCTAGATGTGGTGAAGACGACTTGCTGAAGTTCAAACCGAGCATCAGAACGGGGAAGAAAGAGGGATTTAAGTGACTTTGAACGTGGAATGGTTGTTGGTGCCAGACGGGCTGATCTGAGTATTTCACAAACTGCTGATCTACTGGATTTTCACACACAACCATCTCTAGGGTTTACAGAGAATGGTCTGAAAAAGAGAAAATATCCAGTGAGCGGCAGTTGTGTGGATGAAAATGCCTTGTTGATGTCAGAGGTCAGAGGAGAATGGACAGACTGGTTAGAGATGATAGAAAGGCAACAGCAAACTCAAATAACCACTCGTTACAACCAAGGTCTGCAGAATACATCTCTGAACACACAACACGTCGAACCCTGAAGCAGATGGACTCCAGCAGCAGAAGACCACACCGGGTGTGTGTGTGTGTGTGTGTGTGTGTGTGTGTGTGTGTGTGTGTGTGTGTGTGTGTGTGTGTGTGTGTGTGTGTGTGTGTGTGTGTGTGTGTGTGTGTGTGTGTGTGTGTGTGTGTGTGTGTGTGTGTGTGTTTTATGGAGGTGTGAAAAGCAAAAAGGCCATGACATTAATGCCGGGATGGTTGGGGGGAGGGTGTATACACTCTTGTCAGTAACGCTCTCTCACAGCAACACTGCAAGTGTCAGCTTCCACCTAATCAATGGCTCTTACAGTAGCACTAACAGCGTCTAGACGACAGGGTCATTGACTGCTCTTCACAAGTGTGTGAGTGTGTGTCTCTGTACAGAGGTCGCACGCAGGGCACGCGCTCTCCAGCGGGACAAACGAGGCATTACATTGACCAAGTGTGTGGGGGGAGATTGCTATCTCGTCCTCACATACCTTGACACACACACAATATGTTGGCAGACTAAACATTTGACTTCAAAGGCCATGTGGTAAATTAAAACAGGTCTGTTCTGTCTGCACGTCTGATGTATGAGGACACTAGAGAAACGAAACTAAATTCTGAACGCGTGTCCAAAAAAGCCCAAGTTTAGACACATAGATGGCATGACAAACTCACATCTGACATTACTAAAGTTCACAAACGCATACTTGAAAACTTGGTTAGAGCATTATAAGAGCAATTTCAATTTCTCAAATCCCTGTTGTACATAGGCCTACTTAACGTGCGCTCTTTCCGTTTCTGTGATGATTACTAACCACTACTCAAGGGAGCAATAGAGTTCATTTCAAATGCCTGAGTCATTGAATTACTTGTTCAGGTAGCAAGCTATAAACAACTTTAAACATTCTTGTTACAGAAAGATTATAGCCTACAGTTTGACAGTCTACTAAGCATAAAAATGGCATAGCACACAAAAATATTAGGTAAATATGAGTAAAATAAGAGCTCCTAGTGTATTTATTGTGGGGGAAAATGTGTATTTAAACGCTGCCATCTTGGATTTTTTTCTCTGAGTTCATTGCAAACATTTCTATCCATCATCCCTCAATAGACCTCTCTCATCACTTAATTTGTGTAAGAGAAGAAAAAAGGACATGTACTGTCCTACATCCAGTCAGGTTAACATAATTTCATACACTTTATTTTAGAAGTACACAATACAAAACAGATTGCTTTGTTTATTTTGCCATAAAAGCCTCGTCGGCTTAAACATGGTGAGTTCTGACATTTAAAACTCTGACGCTCTTTTAGCTGAAGTGTTTTTAGGATTGGACTGTTCTGTCTCTCGGTTCCTGAATGCATCTGATTGTATTCTCAATGTTCCGGAGTGCGAAGCCTCTTTCTAAAGGCGCCCTGTGTTAACAGATGACGAGAGACACAAGCCACAGCTGTACGTGCAGTACAATCTAAAGAATGAGGGCTTGTACGGTGCTGTTCTGTTCCGTTCGTTCGAACACACACACACACACACACACACACACACACACACACACACACACACACACACACACACACACACACACACACACACACACACACACACACACACACACACACACACACACACACACACACACACACACACACACACACACACACACACACACACACACACACACACACACACACCAACTGAAACCATGCCAACTGCAGACAGTCTGCCACAGCACCAGTGAACATTTATAGCACACTTTTCACACAGAAAAGGTGAGGTGTGTGTGTGCAAGAGAGAGACACAGGGAGCATAAATGAGTGTTAGCATTTACGCATTGCTATTTAAAGATTTTGCAACAATTTTCACCCAAACGCCTCAGAAAGTCGTCGTCTAACACATGGTTTAGAGGTCACCCCTTTCACTCAAGTCAGGCAAACGAAGAAAGTGTATACTTTGCCGCACCCGGGGCTGCCTAGCAGCCTTATGTGGTTCATACTAACTAACACCACCACATTGGATCAACATATACGACTCTGTCCTCTGGGAAGGCGCACCAGAGGGGTACGGCCTGGGTCGTAGGCTTTGCCCCGGGAGGGGATTAAGGAACTGCTATGGAGGCTTAAAGCGTCTCCATCTGGACTTTCTAGCAGAAATAACGTCCCACAGGCGCTAACTTGGGGCATGTCCATGCAATATGTTCCGCAAGAGCTAGCCAGAGCTTGGCAGCAATGGCAGAAGACATACAACGTTACAAAAAGATGAAGGCTTAATTTGTGGTATTAGACACAAAGATAGTCTGTACTATAGATACGGCTAGCTAGAAAGACTGAAAGAATGTGGCTACTCTGTGCTTCAAAATACAATTTTATGGGGAAATCATAAACAAAACATTTCAGCGTAAAAACATCATAAAATAAAATTTGACCCAATTTACTGTAGAGCCTTATGAAATCCATTTTCTTTTTATTTATTTATTTTTCCCCTCTTGTGATTACGATTTTGTAGTGGCTTTCATGTGCACTTAGCTCATAACTACAATCTATTCGACATGACTTTAACTCACCAATAGATGCATTATCAGATTCATCACAAAGGAAATAATTTGATCAAAGACGACTTTGCCCTAAGTTTACTTATACACAGCAAAATTGTATAGTGTGAATTAGTGCTGGTGTCCGTAAAAAAAAAAAAAAAAACATACAAACCGTAACTGGTTGGTTGACCGTAAAAAAGTAACTGGTTGGTTGATCACAGGGTAGAAAGATAGTCTGTCTTAGGGCTGGGCGATTTTTTCAGATTTTATTAATTAATTTGAATGCAATGTTTTGCCATGATTTTTTTTTTAATCGAGGAATCACAGTTTAGAATAAAAATTGCCGAATGCTAAATTAATCATAAAAATTATAAGAAAAAATGATCTGAGGACATGACAGTGCATGTGATTAACCACTCGTGTTTGATGTTCTCTATGAAGGACCATAACATAGAACAGTCCTAGTCATATACGGCTTTTCACAAAGAATACATGTTTTCATTGAAAACATGAGATCAGGCAGTCGCTTATGGAAATTAACCATGGTTTTACTACAAATAAAAACATGGTTACTGTGGTTAAACAATGGTAACCACAAATTAACCATTTTAGTACACCAACCATATGGTAGTTGTAGTAAAACTATGGTTATGGTAATCGATACACCAAAAAAACATGGTTACTATAATACTTTTACTATAATAAACCAGTGGTTCATTTTTGTTAGGGGTGGAATGGGGAAAATGCTGTAAAGAACTACTACTGTATGTTTGATATATGTTTGCATGATGGTGACAGGCAGAAAGCTGCTGTAATTTAATTGTTTTGTGTTTATAGTAGCCTATTACTGGTGTTATAATTTTAGTCATTTTGAATTTGACTTGCCTTGACTTTTTGAGTTGAAAACTAAATGTTTATACTTTGGCTAATAAATATTCAGAATTTTTATTATTTTATATAATTTCTGAAAATGTTAAAGACAAATTTGTACAACATTTGCCCCCATATTTTATGCATATTTTCTGCAAAGACATTTAACATGTTTGACAAAATTGTTTTATACACTCACCGGCCACTTTATTAGGTACACCTGTTCAATTGCTTGGTAACACACTAATCAGCCAATCACATGGCAGCAACTCAATGCATTTAGGCATCTAGATGTGGTGAAGACGACTTGCTGGAGTTCAAACCGAGCATCAGAACGGGGAAGAAAGAGGATTTAAGTGACTTTGAACGTGGAATGGTTGTTGGTGCCAGACGAGCTGGTCTGAGTATTTCAGAAACTGCTGATCTACTGGGATTTTCACACACAACCATCTCTAGGGTTTACAGAGAATGGTCCGAAAAAGAGAAAATATCCAGTGAGCGGCAGTTGTGTGGATGAAAATGCCTTGTTGATGTCAGAGGTCAGAGGAGAATGGAGCAGACTGGTTAGAGATGATAGAAAGACAACAGTAACTCAAATAACCACTCGTTACAACCAAGGTCTGCAGAATACCATCTCTGAACACACAACACGTCGAACCCTGAAGCAGATGGGCTCCAGCAGCAGAAGACCACACCGGGTGCCGCTCCTGTCAGATAAGAACAGGACACGGAGGATACAATTCACACAGACTCACCAAAACCGGACAATAGAAGATTGGAAAAACATTGCCTGGTCTGATGAGTCTTGATTTCTGCTGCGACATTCAGATGATAGGGTCAGAATTTGGTGTAAAGAACATGAAAGCATGGATCCATCCTGCCTTGTCTCAACGGTTCAGGCTGCTGGTGGTGGTGTAATGGTGTGGGGGATATTTTCTTGGCACACTTTGGGTCCTCTTAGTACCAATTGAGCATCGTTTAAACACCACAGTCTACCTGAGTATTGTTGCTGACCATGTCCATCCCTTTATGACTACAGTGTACCCATCTTCTGATGTACTTCCAGCAGGATAATGCACCATGTCACAAAGCTCAAATCATCTCAGACTGGTTTCTTGAACATGACAATGAGTTCACTTTACTCAAATGGCCTCCACAGTCACCAGATCTCAATCCAATAGAGCACCTTTGGGATGTGGTGGAACGGGAGATTCACGTCATGGATGTGCAGCCGACAAATCTGCAGCAACTGCGTGATGCTATCATGACAATATGAACCAAAATCTCTGAGGAATGTTTCCAACACTTTGTTGAATCTATGCCATGAAGAATTAAGACCGTTCTGAAGGCAAAAGAGGTCCAACCCGGTACTAGCAAGGTGTACCTAATAAAGTGGCCAGTGAGTGTATTTACACCATGTTAAGCACTTCAGGTGTTGTACTTGAATGTTCTTTAATCGGATGGTTTTACAAGTTTTTAATGGAGAATGTTACTTTAATCACATTGAAGCTATTTTTCTTTTATTGTAGCTCACCAAAACATTCTGTCATCATTTACTCACCCTCAAAATATTTTTTTAAGACTGTTGGTAACTAAACGGTGACTTCAAAAGTGTTGGTTACCAACATTCTTCAAAATATCTCCTTTTGTGTTAAACAGTAGAAAGAAACTCTGTTTCACTTAATTTTGACGCACCATTTAACACATGTTGACTATAAGTAACATTGCACCTACATATCTACTAACTCTCATTAGCGTGTTAGTGGAGTATTAGTACACAGGTTAGGTTAGGGTTAAGTTGACATGCACTTGTCAGTAGGATGACTGTTGGGACACCATCATAGTAAAGAGCAAACAGATATTAATCAGACAGTCTACTAATACTCTAATGATAGTTTGCTGACATTGGCCTATAGGGTAAAGTTACTTATTGTCAACAGAATGCTCAAAATGTACCATCAAAATAAAGTGTTACCTCATTAACTCATATAGGTTTAGAACAACTTGAGGTTGAATACATGATGATAGCATTTTTGTGAGCTATCCCTTCAAGTTGACTAGCTAAAATGTTTTTTATTTGTTGTTTTTTTTATCAAAACCGTTATCTTAAATCGGTCAAATGTTCTGAAAAACATGTTTTTGCCATATGGCACAGCCCTAGTCTGTTTTCATAGTGTGTCATGCACTCTACTGCGAGACCTTTCCCCTTCAGGCGAACCGAGTTTGGCCAAACACAAGCCACGGCGAGAGTAGTTTGCAGTTTGACCGCGCGGTCGGAGACTGACGTCATGCATTCCCCGCCTGTGTCAGGAAGCTTTCCTGCTATGCTGTAGGAATGCAGGCTTCTCTCGGCTCTCTCTCCTCAGGCCAGGAAGAGAAGAGGGGGAGGGAGACAGCAAAGAGAGAGAGAGAGAGAGAGAGAGAGAGAGAGACGTGGGCAGGCTACAAGCGAGGAGCAGTCTGCCTCGCCACTTATGGGCATGTTAGGTGGCAGCAGCATAAATGACCATACATGAGTCTGAAGCTAGTTGAAGGAGCCGATCACGATGACTGATGATGTCACGATGCGGTTTTGTGGCATCTGCCAGGTTTCGCCATCAAGCAATCAACGCCCAGGTACAAGCCTCATCTCATTCCTGATCTGTAATCAGGATCCGTGACCCAAATCTTTGCCATAGCACCAACATTCACAACTGATCTCGGGTCAGCTGATGAACGCTGTGCTGCCACAGCTGGCTGAGTGATGTCTGCATGGATCAGCAAAGTCATCTAGACTCATCACACCATGGCTATCAAATAACAGGCCTAGTCTGGCTTACTCGCTCACCAGACGAGCAGGGTTTGGAGTGTTTATACTCTGTGTTTGTGTGGGTGATCGAAAAGGTTTCTGTATCTAACGTACTTGCCATTTTATAGCTGCGACAATGTGACACAGAACATAAGTTCTCTGTCCTCCCACAATATGTCCAAAATAGTTTCCAAAAAGGTAAGTAGGGATGTGCAAATCTATCTGTTTTGTATTTTTAAAAGTCAGATTTTAACTTGACAAATAATTTTAAAAATGCAAAACTTATGAAAGATTCCATACAATGGCCCTTGAATAGACTTTTAACACTTCCCTCTCCAGCATTTAAAAAAATGTTGCTAGCCAGTGCCATACATTTTGATCAATTTTCACAAAACTTATATATTTTGTTGAATATGTTATATTCTAGAATTATGCCATCTTTTTTAATCAAAACTTTAATGTTGGTAAGTTTAATTTAAATAGTAATATTTTAAACATAAAGCTGCGAAAATCTATTTTTTTGCCAAAGGTTAAATATAGATCTGATTTAAAATAATGATCAATACATAGACGGAGTAGATCAAGCCTATCAACACACCCAAAGCTTGCACACTTCCTGGGTCAACATTTATTCAGTCATTTTAGGCAGGTTTGATTTATATGCTGTTGAATATTTGATGATCCCGTTTGATTACATGTGTGCAAGCAATGCTTTAACACTTGTTTTTGCTTCTTCTTCGCCTTTTTCGGATCCAGAGATTCTGTACCATTTCAGAAGATGCATAATAGCGCCCCTTACTATATAACAGTGAAATCACGGATTTCCAGGAAATTCAGTCAATGGCGGGGAAAGAGTTACAATCGACTGAATCCAAGAATGTGCAGTTGTTCAATAGGGTAATTGCTTCGTGCTCTATGTATTTTTGTGGGTGATTGAAGAAGATTATTGTACCTGTAATTTTATAGCTGTGACACAGAACATCAGTGCTGTTTTTCCCTATAACATACCTGTGTTCAAAACTAGTGATAGACCGATTAATCGGTTTTGTCGATTAATCGGCACCGATAGTTGATTGCCGCAACTATCGGTTATCGGTAAAAATCCATGCCGATAGTTTTCTGTTTTGCGTCCGTTGCTGAGAAGGGTCCGCTGGCATTATACACTACGAGAGCAGCCTCTAGAGGCGGAAATCACTGACAGCACGTGTTGTTTATTTTGACATGTGACACTGCGCACTGCACTGAGCGGGAAACTTCAAATGCAATTTAAATACAGCCGACAGAAAATCCTGCGGCGGAACAGAGCGCCATTCACATAGTTTTCTATTAAATTACATTATACTTGTCCTAAATCATTGTGAATGTACATAATGACTTCACTCTAGGCTATAAATTATGTATTGTGCATTTTTTAGCAAAACGTTTGTCTTTCTGTGGCTCTAATAAAGTCTGTATGCTTCATATAGAGAGCTGTAATAGATTGCGCTTTCTCTTTCCACTTGCTGTTTTTTAAACCGAAATTCAAACTGTTTAATGCCACATTGTTCATTCTAGAAACAAACTTCTGTCCGTTTGGTGATCAAATAAACTGTTTTAGACCGCCACTTGAATTGAACGCAAAGCGTTGTGTGTGTGTGTGTGTGTGTGTGTGTGTGTGTGTGTGTGTGTGTGTGTGTGTGTGTGTGTGTGTGTGTGTGTGTGTGTGTGTGTGTGTGTGTGTGTGTGTGTGTGTGTGTGTGTGTGTGTGTGTGTGTGTGTGAGAGAGATACCTCTGAGTTCTCCTAGACACAGTGCTGCACTTTTCCCTAATTTTTGCTTTTGTGGGACTCACTTTTTCTTAATTATTAGATAATGATCAAGTGTTAAAATAGAAGCAAATAAAGTGTGTGAGTACACAAACAATATCCAAATGTATGTAATTTTAATGGTATGGCCTTGTGTAGATATTTAAAGATGGCCATCTTTAAGCATGACTGTTGAAATTAAATGGTAATACTTAACAATAAGAGTCCATTCGTAGCATTAATGAAAACTGTAGAAGTATTGTTTCTTGTTAGAGTGTTCATTTCAACATTCGCTATTAGCAGGCTACATTTTTTAAAGTTTTTTCTTTTAAAATTAGCAAACTATGAAATAACTTTAATGATCAATATAATAAATAATATTAATATTTTTTTATTAATTTGCAAAGTATGGTTCAGTACTGTTACTGCTTATATTTTTTTAAATAGCAAAGCTCTAGTTTTATTTCAGTATCCATTTAAAAACTATCGGTTAATTAATCGGTATCGGCCAGTGTGGTCCAACCTAGCTATCGGTATCGGTAAAATCCACTATCGGTCCACCTCTATTCAAAACTGTTTGGATGTGCAAAACAAATAAATGTAGGTCCTTATATGTTTTTAAAAGTCCAAAATATTTAAACTTGCAAGCCATTTTTTAAACTCAAAACTTATGGAGTGAGACAAGTGGGTTCCTTTAAGATTTTCTTATGGGTTTTTAAAGTGAGTTGAATTAGGTCAGGTTAGGTAAGGTAAGGTTCATGAGTAAAATAAGTTCTGCGGTAAAACAAACTTGACAATACCTGACTTTTTGTTGGATAATGTAAACTGCACACACTCACACCCCAAACACAGTCACTTATTACAAACATGCAGCTACAAAATTTGCGTTTTGAGCTGTATGTAATTCAAGTTATAGAGAAAAAAGTCAAAGTAGTGTCAAGTTATTCATAAGTGTAAAAACTCCATTAAAAATCTTGAAGGAACCATGGTGAATTAGTGGGTTTGCACAGACCAACATTTAAAAAAAAGTTTTTTTTTATTTAGATTGAATCCAAGAATAGTGTAACTATTGACAGATTTTTGAAAAAATAATAAGATACCTATTTATAGGCTAACTGTTTACTGTTCCAAACTATCATATTTTACACACACACACACACAACACACACACACACACACAGACACAGACACAGACACACACAACACAGACACACACACACACACACACACACACACACACACACACACACACACACACACACACACACACACACACACACACACACACACACACACACACACGAGATCTACAGATTAGGTATAATATCAGAAACATTGCTTCCAGCTGCTGATTTAAAATCTGTAGTAGTCGTCTTGAAATGCATTGTTGATGGCAGTGGATTTGTTACAAAAGTTCTACTTTGATGGCTGTGGCGCAGTGCTTTAAAGGGGGGGGAATTTAGAGACAGAACTTCTAACAGAGAGTTTACCATGCTGACAGTCTAATAGCTCAGCATGCTAAAAGCTAGGAAAGTTTAGCATTAGTCTCCCAAATCATTTCCTTCAAAGCACTGCCAGCAAAAGTATTAAAGCTAAAACCAAACTTACAGAAGATTCAACCTCAAATTAATCTGCTGGTTGGTTGGTCAACCATTCTCACTCATCCCTAGTAAATCTACACATTTCAAAATGCACAAGTCAATTAGTAAGGATGGAACGATACACCTAGCCCCCGATTCGATACTATCACGATACTTGGGTGCCGATACGATATTTATTGCGATTTTCTTTAAGAATTTCGATTCTACAAGTATTGCGATTCGATGTTGCGATTTTTATTTTTTGTTTTTAACTCTAGACCATGGGACAAAGTTAAATGATACCATTAATATACAATAATAATAATAAAAAAAAATCACATCTTAGTAGTCATTTTTCCTGTTTTATTTCAGTTTTCAGTAGACATTAACAAACAGCCACACAAATTCCAATAGAAAAATACTTCTTGAAATAAAGTGCCTTTTGAAATGAAGTGCCCATCAAACTAGTTCCATTAATAAAATAAAATAAAATGAAGAGTCCGTGAAAGCTTTCTTTAACATCAAACTTTACTCGAAAGCCATTCTTTTAAATACTGAACTGCGTTAAATAAAATATATAAGCCGTGACCCACTTACCATATTATATATATATATATATATATATATATATATATATATATAGAATTTGTTAAAAAACAAAGCAAATTTATTTCATAAAAATTAAGTTAAGACTGCTAAGAATATAATTAATACTGAATAAACAGCCTATAAGGCTATTAAATAGCAGTCCCAAACTAGTTTCTGTTAATACAATTAAGTTGGCCACAGTCATTTAAACATATACAAAGTGAAAATAACATGGTATTTTTGGGTTATGGAAACAAGTTACCATGGTGAATATACAATATTATGGACTATCATGAAGTGTTAATGAAATGTGGAAACTGCTCCTGAGTAGAATGAATATCATACCTGAATGCAAATCCTTCCCAGCTAATACACGCAGTACATTTAAGTGATTTGTTGATACTGTACTTTTATTGTACAGTACTGTTGCATGCTCGTAGTTTCTGCGCTTTAGTGAAGTGATATACAGCGCTGCGCCGTGTTCGCGCATGTTACCAGCACAGTATAACATCTGACAGGACAGGATAGTTCGTTTTTTTCTGAGGTGAGAGACTTTTTATTTCATAAAATGTTACGAAAATAACAATAGAATAATGACACTGACATTAAACCTGTCAACATCTCATCTACTGAATCGGAACAGCGCGTTTTTCTCAGACACTCTTTACTTGAACTGCATCTGACAGAAGTGTCAACCGCTTTTATGCACGTCTTTTAAAATAAAAGTCTCGCATCAGAAAAACATTAAGAATTAGGTTTTTTTTTTGTAGATGATGTCGTTTCTTTGGCCGTACACTTCACGATCCATTTTTTTTTTTCATCAGTTGATACTTACCGATACAACACATCACCGTCTGCTGAAATAAAAGAGGTAACTTTCCTCCGCCTCGTATATAAGCAACGACTAAAATAAAGCAATGTATTTAATATGAATTAATATCGATTCTGGTATAAAAAAATTGATTTTAAAATCGTAAAAAAATAATATTTATAATATTAAATATTATAATATATAAAAAATAATATTTAGGTGAATCGCTTTTTTGTCTCATCCCTATCAGTTAGTCAGTCTTAAAGGAACACTCCACTTTTTTTGGAAATAGGATAATTTTACAACTCCCCTAAAGTTAAACATTTGAGTTTTACCGTTTTTGAATGGTGTAATAACCAAGAAACTTTGCTGCCGTACCATGGGTGCAGCAAGCGCAGTGATATGACAGCGCCTGAAAGTAGTCCCCTGCTATATCATAACTACTTACCAAGCCGGGGACTACTTTCAGGCCATATCAGCCTAGAAAATTGCAACTTTTCATTTTCAGTCGGTCTTAGTACACGATGTAACTAAAGAAGAGTCAAGCTTTAAATAGGAAAAATATCGAAACTCTTTGCTCATTTTTGAGTGAGATGCTAACGGTCTAATCCGAATCAATGATCTATGCTAAGCTAAGCTAAAAGTGCTACCGCCAGACCCGGAGATTGGCTGAATGGATTCAAAAACGGTAAAACTCAACTGTTTAACTCCAGGGGAGTTGTAAGTGTTCCTTTAAGGTCTACTCACACCAAGACTAATATTCAGTGTGAAAATTAGGTGCAATAAACATTTTCAATTTTAATATACAGGCTGACACAAACATTCTCAAGCCGCCAATGCAACCTTTTATTTTTTTAAATCTGAGATGTTAAATCTCTTTCCCATTGCACTGCGAAGAAAACTGGCCAACCAATACGATTCACACGTTGGCCACATGCCCAGAGCTGTTGCTGTTAAATAAAACTATGACTATGACTTGATACTTGCACTAAAAATAAATGTTTTTTGAACTGTATATAATGAATCACTAGTCAACCTCACCAGTCAACAATTTGGTCATTGAAGGACCAACAATCTTGACCCATGCTGAATAAGAGATGTTGGGTCACAAATTCTAGTATGCTGAAAATAGTTTCAAAGGTGCTTGAATGGTGTGCTGTTTCTGGGGTATTCTCAAAGTGTCCAACCATGCATGTTTTTGGCTAATATTAACTAAATCTGCATGATCAATGAAAAGGATGTTTTATTTATTATTTTTTTCTTTCTAGAATGCAAGGTCAGGGGCATTAAGTTGCAATTTTATGAAATGCTACATAGTGCATTGTATTATAATGAGAATTGGGACACATTTAATGTTTCCAGGACCTCTTGACTGGGGTACTGAAATGAGTGGCAACGGGATGTGTACGAATTTAATAATTCTGATTTAAGAGACATTCAACTGGAAGGCTCTGGAGACATGGCCAAGGACATACTACACTTCAATGGCCGAAAGAGAGAGCAGGATTTAATCTCCATGAATAAATATGTTGGCAAGCAATGGCTAGATATGTATCAACACTCTCTCAACATCTAATATTTTATTAGGCTCTGTATTTTGGAGGTGCGATTGACATCGGCCAATTTTTGTTTTGTTTACTGGCTCTCAAATTAAGTTCTGTGATAAACAGATCATGGGATATTATTATAACCGCTGTAAATTGTGCTGCTGGTGCAGTTCGGTTCAGTTAAAAGCCCCGAGTTATTTCCCCCAAAATATTAAGGTTAAAGATGAAAGCCTTGGCATTGTTTCCAGTGTTGCGCATCCTCACAGGCTTCATTCGGGCCTTGGATAAAGAGTTCGAAATCAAGCGATGTCCCTTACTGCCCGATGAATTATTCCTGCAGGAAACTAATCCACCAATAAGCCTTCAAAGCAAAAAGATGCGTTGAACCAGGACTCTGATCAATATTTATGGAGCATACATGAATAAAACTGAGCTTCTTCAAAGGCAGCTATTAGAGAGACCTGCAAAAAGACAGAAAGGCCCTTTTTCTCTTCCTCGCCGTGGATGCTAAAACCTGGTGAATTTGGAGTAGTCTTAGCCTGAACTAGAACAGAGAGAGGCTCCCTGGGTGGACTGGGAAGGGTGCCTGAAATGGCTAAAAATAAAGATCGAGAAGGAAGAAGACTGAAAACGGCGGCCTGTTAGTCCCGAATCAGTCTCCCAACCTTAGGAAAAAGTACATAGATGGCTTGTTGCTAACAGGCTATGCTCCAGCACAACAGGAGTGAAGATTTATGTACGACATGTATTATGATGTAGTGATTATTGATGGAAAGCATATGAGTGAGTCACAATAAGCCCCGCTTAATGGCTTTGCTCGTTACATTACACCCCATGAAATCAAAAGTGAAGCTTTGTAGCTTTTAATACAAGTCTCTTAGCTTTAGTGCCATCTATCCTATATGCTAATGCACTCCAGAACGTATGTAGACATTAAGCATATGTAAATACTTAAAGTTGACAGTCTTTCTCTTTCAGGAAACAAATCATCATCATCTTCTTTTCAGGGACATATTTTTTCTCCAATGAAATGCTCTCTAGAGAGAAAATGCCCTCCTAATACTTACTCCCTATGACTTGAAATAGCAAATAGCTGTTCAAAGTGAAACTCTAGTAGCAGGTAAAACAGTAGGCTTTCATTTATGATGTTTCAAACAGTAGTAAGCCACATGTAGTTCTTATCTTGAAAAGGAAAAAAAGCTTATTTTGCCGTTTTACATTAAAGACAGGGTAGGTGATTTGGTTAAAAAAAAATGTTAAGCTGGTTGAAAGTCTTTTCACATCCCGATAGTAGTCAGTAAGTTAAGTGGTCTACATGTATTTACATCATCTGTTGAAGGCGTAGGATCATAAAATGCTCGTCCAATCAGATTATTCAGTCTGAGGGCTTCCTGTCAACGTATGTATTTGCACCCTGTTCGCACAGACATGATACATCATCAGTGCTTTTCATTAAGTCACTGCAGAGCGAGCGAGAATTGAAGATATTATTATTTTAATATTATGCGCTTCGTACTGTAATGTTTTCTCACCGGTGAATGAGACATGAGGTAATCTGACAGCGTTGATGCCGTCTCTCATCATGATGCTGGTTAGACTCTGGTCTGCCGGAGCGTGGTCATGTGTTTTGGAGGAGGCGTGGCTTTGGAGAGTGATTTGCAGGGAGGGTGGGATCTTATGGTGCGTTCAAGTCATGTCGAACAGATTGTATTTATGAGCTAAATAGACTCTGGTCTGCCGGAGCGTGGTCATGTGTTTTGGAGGAGGCGTGGCTTTGGAGAGTGATTTGCAGGGAGGGTGGGATCTTATGGTGCGTTCAAGTCATGTCGTTGTATTTATGAGCTAAATAGACTCTGGGAGCGTGGTCATGTGTTTTGGAGGAGGCGTGGCTTTGGAGAGTGATTTGCAGGGAGGGTGGGATCTTATGGTGCGTTCAAGTCATGTCGAACAGATTGTATTTATGAGCTAAATAGACTCTGGTCTGCCGGAGCGTGGTCATGTGTTTTGGAGGAGGCGTGGCTTTGGAGAGTGATTTGCAGGGAGGGTGGGATCTTATGGTGCGTTCAAGTCATGTCGAACAGATTGTATTTATGAGCTAAATAGACTCTGGTCTGCCGGAGCGTGGTCATGTGTTTTGGAGGAGGCGTGGCTTTGGAGAGTGATTTGCAGGGAGGGTGGGATCTTATGGTGCGTTCAAGTCATGTCAAACAGATTGCACATGAAGGAGGCGTGGCTCTATCAAAGTCATGTCGAACAGATTGTAATGAGCTAAATAGACAGTGGTCACAGAGTGATTTGCAGGGAGGGTGGGATCTTATGGTGCGTTCAAGTCATGTCGAACAGCTAAATAGACTAATGCGTGGCTTTGGAGAGTGATTTGCAGGAGGGTGGGATCTTATGGTGCGTTCAAGTCATGTCGAACAGATTGTATGTATGAGCTAAATAGACTCTGGTCTGCCGGAGCGTGGTCATGTGTTTTGGAGGAGGCGTGGCTTTGGAGAGTGATTTGCAGGGAGGGTGGGATCTTATGGTGCGTTCAAGTCATGTCGAACAGATTGTATTTATGAGCTAAATAGACTCTGTCTGCCGGAGCGTATGTGTTTTGGAGGAGGCGTGGCTTTGGAGAGTGATTGCAGGGAGGGTGGGATCTTATGGTGCGTTCAAGTCATGTCGAACAGCTAAATAGACTCTGGTCTTGGTCATGTGTTTTGGAGGAGGCGTGGCTTTGGAGAGTGATTTGCAGGGAGGGTGGGATCTTATGGTGCGTTCAAGTCATGTCGAACAGATTGTATTTATGAGCTAAATGCACATGAACGTCACTACAAAGTCGTAATCACCAGTGGGGAGTTCAGGGTTTTATTTAAGCAACCATCTATAAGATTTGGGGGTGTGTCAATGAGAAACAAGGCCGAATGCAACAATATCCAATACTTATCGGTAGGTAGGTATATTAAGCAGTGATATTGGCAGGTTTTTTATTTACAAAAAAATAAGCTTTTTGAATAAATATGATAGGACTGTAATATAAAACTTAATAAGTTTTTATAGAATACAATTTAAAGTGGCACCATAAATTAATAAAAGATAATAAAAATGCAAACCACAGCTGACGCGCATTCTTTGCTCTTAATTTTCTATAAAAAGAGTTTACAAACTTTGCTGTATTTTCATGCTTTATTCATTTATTTTATAATATTAATTTATTAAAAGAAGGTACACCGGCATCTTGTGCCAACGAAAGTGACTTGAACGCACCTGACGTTAATTTAGATATGAATGTCTCATTTAATGCATTATGCCAAAGTTAGCACTTGAATCACCTATCCTAGATGTAATTTCATGAAAAAATATACTGGCATGTCAAAAGACAAAAAAAGTTGAATTTCTTACTCATACTAAAAACTGAAATTTAATTTAGATACATTGCATTTGCCAGGCATTGGTGAAAAAGGAAAAAGAATAAACCCTTCAAGATGTTCCACCACATTTTCCTGTTTCAATACTAAATACATCAACAGTAGAAAGAAAATTGCATTTCATAGCATCTTCAACATGAAAATCTTGATACAACTAAACCAACAGCCGTATTATATCTGTATCAGTACATACACTATATGCATGAATGAACTCCATAAATATACTGAAGGAGTGAGTCATGCTATCAACATATTTGTTGTAGGATTTCAAAAGATTACTGTAATACTCACTCCAAGTTGGACTGCATTTTTATCAACCGTTTTTCAATGGTCAATGACTGTTTGGACGCAACAACATAAGGTCAATGGCTAATTGACTAATTGTTAGCATTGTTCTAATAGGAGTCGTATCTGTGCAGAAGACTGTCTCCGGGGAAGCGTTAATTTTGGCAGGCATTTTTGATTTAGTCTTAATCTTGAGATGAAAATGCTAAATTGTCTTAGACTGTCTTAGTCTTTCATAATTCTAGTCTAGTTTTAGTCGACAAAACTCATTGCATTTTTGTCAACTTTTAGTCAAACTGCAGTTACCAACATTTATTTTGGTAGCTATTTTATATATAATATTCAAACAAAAATAGTCATATTTTTTTCTCTATTTAGACCAGGGTTCCTCAAATCTTTCCCTGGAGGTCCAATCTGCTGCAGAGTTTAGCTCCAACCCTGATCAAACTCACCTAGCTGTGATTTTCTAATGATCTTGAAGAATGGTCCAGATTTGAGGATCCCTGCTTTAGAACAAATCGATTAAGAGTATGAGAAATTGAATCAAGGGTTGCATTGGGAAAAACTGGAATAAAATGTTCATTTTTGGGTAGAGATACAAATTAACCAAATTTTTCAGATACAGTAGGTTTACTCCGGGCCGGCGCCAAGGGGGGGGGGGGGGGGGTGCATTCGTGGGCCGTCCTCTGTGGCTGCCATACCGAGACTAGATATAACGCCCCTCATCTGATTTTAATCCAAAAACAGAGACGCACATTTTGAAAGACATGACCGTTTTAGCCTATAGGATGTATTTTGAATGTCCGGTAGTCCTCAAATAACATTTTAGTCCCGTCTTGTCTCGTTAACGAAGGCGCGGCATACATTTCGTCATAGTTTTTATCATCAGATATTAGTTTTAGCTCGTCAACGTCTCAAAAAGGTTCGTTGACTAATATTTTTTGCCGACGAAATGAACACTGCTCCGGGGAATGATCCAGCCTTTGCTCATGCACATGCTCAGAGGGAATCTGTGAAATTCTGATTTAAAATCTCCATAATTAGAGCACTTCAAACTAGATGATATATTCAATATATACAACTAATAATAAGAATACAAAATATATAATCTACAATTCCACTTTTCTGCAACAATGCCATCCTGAATTTTTTAAGTTTGCATTCTTTTAATTCAGCTAAGAGGTCACATTGTGATTTATCATTTCTTATAATGATTACACATCTTCACATATGAATTTACATGTCAGGGTTAACCAAACTTTAATGCTGTGAAATGCACGACTTGTTTTTCGATCTCCTGCATTTGCATGCAAATAAATGAAAGTATGATCACAACATTATGTAGAAGGAGATTTAAATTAAGGTCCTACTCTTAATTTCTAAGGACCCTAAATGAAAATGAATAAAACTTTGCTGGACAAACATCCACTTTCAGCTTGTCTTTCTGCTTTGAAATCTCTCCAGATTTGATAAAATATACAAATTACTTTTATATTGTTAGTAATATTACAAGATGAACTCTTACTTAATTTAGGTTAATTTGATAATCCATACACACTATTTTATAGAAAAATCATGTTAAAATGTAAGTATTTTATGCAAGTAAACTAAGCATTTAAATATAATTTCACAAGGAGAAGCTATTGGGAGATATAGAGTGACAACTGATAAGTAATTTAATGCAAGTAGTCTGCTGTACTGCTATAAAAAATCTCATTGATTTACATAAGCCGGGCTCACACTGTGCGATTTTTAATAGTCTTTTGAATGTACGAACATGATCCCCATGTCAAACTGTAGGATCTCAGTTGTCTTAATGTCAGACTGTACGACAGTAAAAACGCGACAAAAACGGACGTACTCAAGAAAGACTTGTCCGGAGTTTTACGTCATCAATCCGTGACCCGCGTTCTCTCGCTATAATGGTAGCTAGCAAACAACAGCAACGTGTAGCGTTAGTTTTATTAATTACATGCCTTGATAATAAAAAGAAAAAACGAAGACGACGTGTGTGGAGCAAGTCATGGCTGGGCAAAAGAGGACTTTATGGACTTCCAGTTCTACAGCGCGAACTTGAGGTAATTTTGTTATTCGAGTTTAAACATCCTATCTCTCTCCAAGCCGCTTCCTTTTTAACCCTGTCATGCGACGACACGTCATATAAGCACTCATTTTCCCTCCATAGCTCAATACGTTTTTCTTCCTGTTGTACTATCCACCTGACTCGTTTCGACATTTTCGTGGTTTGAAGTTGTCGCGCTAATTGCGTCATCAGGTTCAGCGCACCTATTGGTTCTTGGTTTGACGGTTGTCGTAGGAGATGTCACACTGCAGGAAAGTGTCTGAAATCTTCTGACACTGCCAGAATTTAATCGGAGGAAAAAATTGATCCCAACGGCCATTAAACGGCTGTCGGTGGACATGTCAAACCAGCGATCAAAGACAACCGATTTTAGCCTAGGATTACAAGAATCTTTTAGGATTTTCAAAATTTGTCTCAGACGACCAAATCGTGGCCAAAATCGCACAGTTGAGCTTTGACAAAATTGAATCTTAATAAAATGGAAATTATATTTCCTTCATGAGTATGAGCTCTATATTCTCCTATATGAGCTATACATGTCTGATTTATTAAATATAATACTCAACAAAACACACATATGCATATAACTAAAGGCTGGAATACACTATACCATTTTTGACACGAGTTTCCACCACTTTACTGTTTAGAGAATTTGATGCTAGTTGCCAAAAATCAGAGCCATGCTGCAGATTTGAGATAATTTGATAGAAAATCGCAGTGTATGATGCTCACAGACTGATTTCTTAGCTGCAGATTATTTTCTGACAATTATTTATTTTGACAATTGGCTTTAAATGACAATTATGGCTTTATAGGGTTAAACATTTTCAAATGTTTTAAAGTTATTTTATTGATAGCGTTATCCAGTTAGCCAAAATATTCAATAAAGATATACGGAGCCAGAGATTCGTAGAATTTTATAAATGGCAAGCGCTCTATTTCTGTGGAAATCTGTGGTGCATCTGCAGCTACAGACAGCATGACCAGAGTCATACTCCACATGACTAAACAAGACCAAGAGTTTCCATGATGTGCGTCTTGCTGGGTGTTTAACAGAAGTGGAATCAAATGGACATTGAGTGAGGGGGGTGTGGGGGGCAGCGAGGAGTTAGTATCACTTAATTTGGGCTGGAAGGGCAATCACAAGCTCTGTTCCAAACCTAGTCGCTGTCTTGAGGCCTATACGTAAGCATCATCTGAAATGGAACGTCCTTTTTTGGAACAGTCTTTGTATCAGCAGTGCGTCTATGATGCCTTCTTAGGCAGCTAACTAGGTTTCAGAACACATCCGTGTTATAGAGAGTAACTGCTGGTTTCCATAAGTAAAAACTCTATTTATTTTCTCCATAGGTCCATTGATTTTTAACGCTAAACCTTTACAGACAGACTTGTTGTGAGCTAGTAGATTGTTAATCAATAGTACATGCTTTTGTTGAGGCTATCTATTTGCCTTATTTCAACATCATTTTAAAACATTCATGTTTAACATTGGAACTTGTGGTGAAAAACTACATTACCCATGATGCTGTACAGAACATTCCACCAATCAGAGAGCTGGGGGCATGCAAATCATAATAATTCCCTACACAATACCTAAATATTCACATGCATACAGTTTGCAGTAAAGTCAAAATATACAGTTTCTGTATATATTCAAAGATATAATCAACTTTAAATGTAATAGTTTTATATTTTACCATTGTTTTTAATTAAATTGTCATTTGCAATGCTTCATGAGATTGTAGTTTTTCCCTCATTAAAGCCACTAAGTCTTGTATCTTCATCTTTATGTCAATTTTTCGTTTATCTTATTGCTTTAAATAAAAGTTTGTAATTCTGTGATTCACCTTGTAGCGGGTTAGTTTTGCTCATGGCATTTAACAAAGGCTTTTTAAATATCCCTATGGGAAAAATGAATGGAGAAAAAAATACTTCCGAAACCAATGGCGCTGAAAAGGTAGGTGGGCACTAATGCACTCTATGGTGCTAGTCTGTGTGCGTCACTAGGAACAAATGAGGGAATCTGGGGCCCGGGGCTCTGCATAATGCCATTTTATGTTACTTCAGCCGTTCAAAATGACCGTAGGAAAGAGACAGAGGAAGGTTTTCTAAGAATTACTGTCGAGCCACATTTAAGGTACCAGTAGGGGCTGAATTATGCATCTGTGTGAGACTGACAGAAAGAGATTGCAGCCATGGTCTCTGATTCACCTCGCTCTCAGACATGACGAGTTATGAGTCTTCAAACTGGCCCCTGAGGTTGTTATGCACGCCTATAAGGGAACAACCGTGTAACAGCTCCATTACATGCCAAAAAGACACAGCCCTGCAATAACCAAAAACATTTTGAGAGCCAAGCTCCAGGTCATCTTATTTTGTCAGTATTATTTTGTCGCATAGGCTTCATAACACTGTATTTAAATTACTAAATACTAGAGCTATATTGACATTCTTAAGACAAAACGACAAAAATAATGCCGAGACAGCATCCTGGTATTTCTATTGCATACTAAAAACAGACGTTAAACTTTCACAAACAGCATATTTCCATATATATAAGGTGTTTACCTTCTGTTCAGAAACTTTTAAACAGACAAGGGTGTCAAAGTCCTGACTTTGCAGCAAATGAAAATTAAAATGAAATGTTCTTGATTTGACAGCAAAAAGTTTTTATAGGCGCACAGCTACGTTATTTAACGCTTCTTTGATGCAAGAACGCCGCAGTCAATGCAAACCGAACATTTACGCAGCATTGATTAATTAGCAACGGTCCCTTTAAGAGCATGAACGCGCATAGTATATTTTCCATTGCGACTGTCTGCAACAACTTCAATTGCTTTTTCCTTGCAGAAATGCAGCACATTTGCAGTCTCGAACCACTCCCGGCCATCCTAAAATAACTTCATATAACAGATTGAAATGGCTTACGCTCGTAATGTGTCGTCGTGATGGTGACAGAGCCGCAGAGGGAAGCGTCTCTCCTCCAGACGAGGCTGTCAAAAGCGTCTAGACTGACTGTCTCACTCTCATGGCCAAAACTCAGCAGAGCACAAACTCCCGTTGTGTTCCAGTCAGTCCAGCCCTCTTGTGCAGTCTCGCTCTGAGAGCAATTTACAAGACACTGCAGCGACATCTGCAGGACAGGAGTACCAACGAGCGCTCAGACATACCTCACCAGCAGTGGATGGATGGATTGGATGGATAGATAGATGGATAGATAGATAGATAGATAGATAGATAGATAGATAGATAGATAGATAGATAGATAGATAGATGATAGAGATAGAGATAGATAGATAGATAGATAGATAGATAGATGCACGAGATAGATAGAGATAGATAGATAGATAGATAGATAGCTATAGGACATGGATGAGCTAGATCTATAGGACAGATAGATGAGCTAAATAAACTTATCACTGCATCTAAACCAACAACATGTTTATTAGATCTGACTGTACCAATAAATTATTGAAAGAGTTGTTACCTGTAGCAGAAGAACCGCTTCTCAATATTATTAACTCCTCGTTATCTTTAGGTCACGTCCCAAAACCATTCAAGCTGGCGGTTATTAAGCCTCTTATTAAGAAACCAAAACTAGATCCTTGTGAACTGGTAAATTACAGGCCCATTTCAAATCTTCTGTTTATGTCTAAAATGTTAGAAAAAGTTGTGTCTGCTCAATTGTGCTCCTTCTTGCAAAAAGTGATATCTATGAAGAATTTCAGTCAGGTTTTAGGCCCCGTCATAGCACAGAACTGCACTTGTTAAAATTACAAATGACTTGCTTCTTGCGTCAGACCAAGGCTGCATCTCGTTGCTAGTTTTACTTGATCTTAGTGCTGCGTTCGACACTATAGATCATGACATACTGATAGATCGATTACAAAACTATACAGGTATTCAAGGGCAGGCTTTAAGATGGTTTAGATCCCACCTGTCCACTTTATTGTCTACACTACATTGTCACGTACACGTATTTAAACAGTTCTAGGGTTGCTGAATTAATGATTCTAATTGCATCAATCTATCTATAACGTCTAGGACTTCAAAGTTTATGGGGAGTATCTCAATTATCACCAGTAAAGTATGGAGTACCACAAGGATCTGTCCTAGGTCCTCTGCTATTTTCATTATACATGTTGCCCCTTGGTAATATTATTAGAAAATACGGGATTAGTTTCCATTGTTATGCTGATGATACTCAACTATATATCTCAACAAGACCAGATGAAACTTCTAAACTATCTAAGCTAACGGAGTGTGTTAAAAATATAAAATTGGATGACCAATAATTTTCTCCTATTAAATTCAGATAAGACAGAGATATTACTTATTGGACCTAAAACAGTACACAGAAACTCTTGGATCACAATTTGCAACTAGACGGATGTACTGTTACTTCCTCTATAGTCAAAAATCTGGGTGTTATATTAGACAGCAACCTATCTTTGAAAATCATATTTCCCATGTTACAAAAACAGCATTCTTCCATCTTAGAAACATTGCCAAGCTACGGAACATGTTAAGTGTTTCTGATGCAGAAAAGCTTAGTTCATGCATTCATGACCTCTAGACTGGACTATTGTAATGCACTGCTAGGTGGTTGTCCTGCATCTTCAATAAACAAGCTACAGATAGTACAAAATGCTGCGGCTAGAGTCCTTACCAGGTCAAGAAAATATGATCATATTACTCCAATTTTACAGTCTCTGCACTGGCTACCTATTAAGTTCCGTATCAGTTACAAAATATTATTACTTGCATATAAGGCCCTAAATGGTTTAGCTCCTGCGTACCTAACTAATCTTCTATCACGCTACAATCCAACCCGCTTCCCTAAGGTCCAAAACTCTGGACTCTTGGTAGTACCTCGGATAGCAAAGTCCACTAAAGGAGGTAGAACTTTTTCATATCTGGCTCCCAAACTCTGGAATAGCCTTCCTGATAACGTTCGGGGTTCAGACACACTCTCTCTGTTTAAATCTAGATTAAAGACACGTCTCTTTAGCCAAGCATTCATATAATGCATCTCATATTCTTGTACTGCAGTTATATCTGATCAACGCACATTATTATGCTTTAGCTTGGGTTGAACTAATCAATTTTTACTTGGATGGAACAACAGCTAATTATGTCACTATTTGTTTCTTTGTTTCTGCCACAGGATTTTCATCCCGTGGTAACTAGGAATTACACAAGCTTCAGTCTGGACGGACAGATGGACTGATGAATGCAGACAGACAGACAGACAGTTATTTTCATAAAAATATCAAATATAGACTTAAATATATACTGTGTGTGTGTGTGTGTGTGTGTGTGTGTGTGTGTGTGTGTGTGTGTGTGTGTGTGTGTGTGTGTGTGTGTGTGTGTGTGTGTGTGTTGTGTGTGTGTGTGTGTGTGTGTGTGTGTGTGTGTGTGTGTGTGTGTGTGTGTGTGTGTGTGTGTGTGTGTGTGTGTGTGTGTGTGTGTGTGTGTGTGTGTGTGTGTGTGTGTGTGTGTGTGTGTGTGTGTGTGTGTGTGTGATGAGACAGCAGTAGGAAGGGGCGGGGCCAGTGGAGAGGGAGGTGCTAATGTGAGAGGAGGGCTTGTGTAATGTTACCCTCTAAAAAGACTAATTTAGCAAAAAGAGCCTGAACCCTCTGGCAAGGATTTAACAAGTGTGTTTGCCATTACTGTGTGGTTCTGTGGAGAGAGTCCATGCCAGCCCAGTGCAGACATGGCCACGGGGTTGGCAGGTGTGTAATTAGGCCACGATACTGTATGTTCTCTTGATTAACACTCTCAGCAGCCTGAGGCCCAAAGCCTTGACCACTTACATCTGTCACAGACATAGAGACACAGAAGAGAAAAACAGTCCATGAGGACTCAAAGTGTTTGATCTGATCAGGAGAGAGTGTGTGTGTGTGTGTGTGTGCGTGTGCGTGCGTGTGTGTGTGTGTGTGCGCGCGTGCGTATACTAACACTATATATATATACAGCATTTTTTTATTGTAACTACATACACACATGGTCAGAATTGTTGGTATCCTTGGTAAATATGAGGTATTGTTATGAAAACAAATCTGCATTGTTAATCCTTTTGATCTTTTATTTAAAAAAATCACACAAATCTAACCTTTCATTGGAGAATAAGAATTTAAAATGGGGGGAAATATCATTATGAAATAAATGTTTTTCTCAAATACATGTTGAACACAATTACACGGTGAGAAGGAGAGTTTGAGTGGCCAAAGACTCTTCAAGGATCACAGCTGGAGAATTGCAGAAAAATGTTTCAGGGTCAGAAAACCTTTTAAAAAATGATCAAACAGCACCTACATCACCACATGTTGTTTGGGAGGGGTTCAAGAAAAGAAAATGCTTTCACCAAAAAACAATCCCTAGCATTTTCAGTTGTCAGACACGTCTCAAACTTCAAATGGGACTGGCTTCTATCAAATCAAATCAAATCACTTTTATTGTCACATCACCTCAGCACATGTGCCTTGGTGAGTGAAATTATTGAGAGCGTACTTCAGACAGTGCAGAAACAATTTACATATAGACAGTACATACTTACAGACTTATACAGAAGACAATGTGCAGAATACACATACATATACTCAGTACACACAGTGTACTATTAGACATACTTACAGTTATCAATACACATTATACACCGTATGTACACATTCTACATTATGTACACATATATACACACAGTAATATGCGAAGGTGCAACAGATTATACATAAGCTGGATACGCAATGTCATGGATGTGCATTAGATGGTATTCAGTGATAGCAGATTGTTGTATTAGTGCAGTGTGTGCGTGTAGTTCAGTTTGTAATGTGTTAGCGAGTTAAGTTAAAGTACATGGCATACCGTTAAGTGGGAGTGTGCGTGTAGTCCGGTAGAACTGTGATAAAGTGCAGTGCATGGCATGTTGTGTGAGTGGGAGACTGGGAGTGTGCTGTAGGGTTTATTAGTTCTAACTGTTCATTAGCCTGATAGCCTGAGGGAAAAAGCTGTCCCTCAGTCGGCTAGTGCGGGATCGGATGCTGCGGAGACGTCTCCCTGAGGGCAGCAGAGAGAGCAGACTGTGGGACGGGTGGCTGGAGTCTTTGATAATCCTCCGGGCTTTCCTTGTACACCGCCTGGTGTAGATGTCCTGGAGGGAGGGAAGCTCACCTCCAACAATGTGGCGGGCAGTTCGCACGACCCTTTGCAGAGCTTTGCGGTTGCCAGCGGTGCTGTTTCCAAACCAGGCGGTGATGCAGCCGGTCAGGATGCTCTCCACAGTGCAGGTGTAGAAGGATCTGAGGATTCTGGGGCTCGTTCCAAACTTCCTCAGCCGTCTCAGGAAGAAGAGACGCTGATGTGCCTTCTTCAGCACTGCATCTGTGTGAGCAGACCATGTGAGATCCTCAGTGATGTGAACGCCGAGGAACTTAAAGCTGCTCACCCGCTCCACAGGTGTCTTGTCGATGGTGATGGGTGTGTGTTCTCTGCTCTGTCTCCTGTAATCCACCACCAGCTCCTTGGTCTTGTCGATGTTGAGTGAGAGGTGGTTCTCCTGACACCATTTAGTCAGGGTACTCACCTCCTCTCTGTAGGCCGTCTCATCGTTGTCGGTGATCAGGCCTATCACCGTTGTGTCATCAGCAAATTTGACGATGACATTGGAGCTGTGTGTTGCTGTACAGTCGTGTGTGTACAGGGAGTACAGGAGTGGGCTGAGGACGCAGCCCTGCGGAGCACCAGTGTTGAGGATCAGGGGAGATGAGGTGTTGTTGCCCATTCTGACCACCTGACTTCTGCCTGTCAGGAAGTCCAGGATCCAGCTGCACAGAGATCTGTTCAGTCCCAGAGTGGTTCTATGGTCAGATGTAACAAAAAAAGAGCTTTTTCACAGCAAACACTCAATATGGGTTTGGTGAACACAGGGATAAAAAGTTCCCCATGTGTACAATTAAATATGCTGCTGTATTTTTGATGTTGTGGGTCTGCTGGAATATAGTTTAGACACATGGCATCACTGATTCTATCAAATACCAACAGATAAAAAAAATCAAACAACCAGACAATACTACAAACAACACAAAAATGGGTCACTGAGCACAAAACCAAGCTTCTGCTCTGGCCATTCCAGTCCTCTGACCTGAACCCTGTAGAAAACGAGTGGGGTGAACTGAAGAGAAGCAGCACCATCATGGAGCTGTGAATCCAGCCCGATCTCATGGCAATTCGTACATATTTAACGAGGTAGCCAATTCGGATGAATTCGTATGCCCTCACTCATACAAATTCATACGATTTTTGCTAAATTGCCAATTCGGATGAATTCGTACGCCCTCACTCATACAAATTCATACGATTTTTGCTAAATTGCCAATTCGGATGAATTCGTACGCCCTCACTCATAAAATTCATACGATTTTTGCTACTGCCAATTGGGTTTAGACTAAATTCGTATGAGTGAGGTCGTACAAATTCGTATGAATTAGTCGTACTGAGTGAGGTCAAATCGTAAAATATTCGTATGAATTAGTCACTTAGTAAAATATGTACGAATTGCCGTGAGATAGCGTTGGTGAATCTGAAGGATCTGGAGTGATTCTGGATGAAGGAATGGTCTCTGATCTCGTGTCAGGTGTTCTCTGAACCTCATCAGGCATTATAGGAGAAAATTTAGAGCTGTTAAACTGGCAAATGGAGGTTTAAAAAAGTATTGAGTAAAAGGGTGCTGTTAATCAATTGTGGCCAATGTGTATTAGAGGAAAACATTTATTTCATAATGATATTTCCCCCCATTTTAAATTCTCATTATCCAATGGAAGGTTAGATTTTTGTGATTTTTTTATATAAAAGGTCAAAAGGATTAACAATGCAGATTTATTTTCACAGCCTTCTTTCAACGTATTTACCAGGTATATGCCAACGATTCTGACCATGGGTGTATTGAAAGACCAAATCCATACATCTTTTTAAACCGTTTTAACCTAACAAAATGACAGGTACAATTTTATTCCAAGTTTTTATTTTATTTTTGTTATTATTAATACATTTTTAATGTGAAAAACATTGTGTAAAATTTTCAGATTGTGAAACATTGTACCAAATATACCAGATAAATCTCAACCTGTCAAGTAAAACGCCCAGTCATATTTTACATAAAAATTATAATTTGCCTTGTAACATCATTTTCATAGAGTAAGAATAACTTTCCTTAAAACTAAATGTAAAATAATGCTACTTATAATTATTCATGGATTGCAGCATCTCTTATACTACCATTAATTTATCATTATTTAACTGCAAACATCTCATAACAGTATTTTTACTGTAACTAAAAAATATTACAGTAAAGAAATCATGAAAACGTAATTTTCTTTATATATAATTTAATTTTTTATGTAAACTATGATCTGGACATAACAAAGACAATTTTGATAATGTTAATAAATAAAATTAAATAACCCCCCCCAAAAAAATAACACCTTTGATAACAAATTATACACGCCAAATGTGAAGAACCGTATAAAAGCAGGTTAGTGTGAGGTTCTCAGGCATGTTCGGTGGGTTGATTGGTGGAGTTGGCCGTGTGTCGGTGACGTAGCTGAGGAGCGTGGGACGGATCAGGCTCATACATTTGCTCGATGAGAGAGGGGGGAGGCAGGAGGTGGGCCAGGCGAGATCCCACTCTAGGGGAGTCCAAATGAGGGAAGAAGTACCTGGAGGAACAGAGTGGGGGCGTAGCCAAACAAACAACACAAACGAGACACACCACCAACACAGACAGATGATAGAAAAATGGACAGTGAGGAAAAACTAAGACACAAATAAAGGTTGAACACAAGGTAGCATTGTCAGGAGGAGAGTTAAAGGGATAGTTCACCCAAAAAAATTAATTCTGACATTAATTAATTAAATGATCTGAGATGACCAAACACCTGAGAAGAGATGATGACAAACCCTCAGAGGAAACCAACCCCTCAGACAGTATACAGAATTAACCAAATTTTGTCATAAGTTAAATATATTACGTTTCTGCAATATATATAAATCTATTGCAGGAACTTAATTTCCTGTAAAGCTGCTTTGCAACGACTGTATCATTAAAAAGCGCTATACAAATAATCTTGAATTGAATTGAATAATTACTCACCTTCATGTCGTTCCAAACTTGTAAGACTTTTGTTCATCTTCGGAACACAAACGAAGATATTTTTGATGAAATCTGAGAGCTTTCTGACCCTCCATTGACAGCCATAGGAGCCCCACAGGGCTGTGTCCTGAGCCCCCTGCTCTACTCTGCTGCTATGTGTACATACCCGGTACAACCCGTTCACAGTTCATATTACTATTTATTAAGTCCAGTTTTGCAAAGGCTCTTGTGTTGTGTTAGTGACTGTCCACTGAGCGGACCTCTACATTTCACTTCTGATTATACCCTGTATATATTATGTGACCGGAGTGGATATCACATTCTACTCACCTCAATAATGTAAAACGATTAATATGGACAGTGACAATCTGATAGAGACGAATTGTTGATTAAAGTAAAAACATTATTTTGGAAGCATTAACTTTATATGTTTGGTAGAGAAATGGTCTTTCTCTTCATGCCTCATGGCACCCAGTTTTTTTTAAACGACAACTGACTGATTATACCTCTCCTCACAAAACAAATGCATTCTCCCATTCGTACCGCTGCCCTGAAAATCAATATTCTTTACAGATGGCACCGCAGTATCTGCCATCACTGTTAAGGCACTTTGCATTTAGATAAATACCAAAACGTAAAATCAATGACTATTATGCAGTCTTATAAAATTATGGCAACCTACACGTATCCATAAGGCACTTTTAGCAGAGGAATTACGATGAATAGGTAAAAGTTATCTTTATTCTGAATAAGATGTTTACTATATCTTTAGTTATTGCAATATGTATAATAATCGAAGACATGCACATCAACAGAATTACCACGTTCAAGGTCCAGAAAGGTAGTGAGGACATCGTTAAAATAGTCCGGAGTGGCGGATGGATTATTTTTGTTTTCTTTGCGCACAAAAAGTATTCTTGTAGCTTCATAAAATTACGGTTGAACCCGGACTATTTCATCGATATTCTTACTACATTTATGGATCTGGGAACATTTCAGTTTTAGCTGTCTATTCAGGGTCAGAAAGCTTGGATTTCATCCCGAAGATGAACGAAGGTCTTACGGGTTTGAAATGACACGAGGGAGAGTAATTCATTTTTGTGTGAACTATCCCTTTACAGGCATGCTTCAGTTTCTTTGCAATGAAACGTTAATCAACAGCGTGTGGCATAATGCCAATTATCACAAAAGATAATTTCAGCTCATTCTTCAGTTTGTAAAAACCACTATCATGTTTATAGTCATGTTTTTACAGTATTTTATTTTTTTTAGAAAAAGAAGGCAATAAAATTTGGTTACGCTTTGTTTTAAGGTGCCCTTGTTACAGTGTAATAATACATTCAAGTACTGATTAATATTAATAACTACATGTACTTACTAATGTTTAGGGTTAGGTTTAAGGTTACTTGCATGTAATTATGCATCATTTATTGTTAGTATAATAACATGTAATGTGTCAAATGACACCTTAAAATAAAGTGTTACCAAAAATGTAAAGAAACTTTAAACAATTTTGATTATCAAGCTTGGGAGCTCAAACTGAAATTTATATGAGCAGATTCATTCAATCAAGAATTTTTATAATTTCATTAACCAAAATGTGGGACATAATTTGGTACACAATCACTATTAACTAAGTGATTTATTTCCTCAATAAACTCCTGATTTGCTCCTTATTGATAGTAAGTAAGGTAGTTGTTGGTAAAGGTTATGTTTAATTATTGGATCAGGTTAAAGGGATAGTTCACCCAAAAATGAAAATGTGATGTTTATCTGCTTACCCGCATGGCATCCAACATATAGGCGAATTTGTTTCTTCAGTAGAACACAAAGATTTTTTTTACGATATACTGTTCATTTCTTGCACAGACGATCGTTTCGTGTCTTTAGACCTCAATGTATCGTCACGAGCCGCAGGGTTTAATTTTTTTTTCCCCTCTCAAAGCCGTGAGTCCCATTGACTGCCATTATATGACTGACAGACTGCAACGATTGGAGTTAAAAGTCTTCATTTGTGCAACAAACAAAGTCACCTACATCTTGGATGCCCTGCGGTAAGCAGATAAACATTAACATTTTTGGATGAACTATCCTTTTAAGGGATCTAGCAAAATAAGGCATCAATATGTGCTTTATAAATAGTATTATATGGCCAATATGCTAATAATATGCATGCTAATAAGCAACTCGTTATTAGTGAATTGAGTTCCCTAATCTAAAGTGTTATAATATCCACCAAAACTTATAGCCTGCAAACTAGATTTGTGATTTTGTTATTTTCCACCACTAAACATTGAAACAGACAAAAACAATAAATGTATCAAATTAAAATAAATTTAAAACCATTTTAGTTGACTCTCAGTAAAAGGACTAGCTAATTTGGGGAGAAACATTTTTTAGCTGCCGATAAATTTTATTACCAAAGAGAGAAAAAAAACGTGATAACTTTTAATAGAAAAATTGCAGCATTTAATATTTAAGCCTACAGTTGCCATTGTGATTTGTTTAACAATTATTACACAATTAATCTGTTCTTTAAAATAGACTGGGGTCATGATCTGAGTGGGACTGAATCAGGATTTTGTTCACGGTAACATTTCAAAGACTTTTATTATGTTTTTTTTTTTTTTTATGTCTTCTCAGACCAACTTGTTCCTCTCTTGCAAGGTCTCTTTGAACGAGGACAAACATAATTAAGACAAACCTCAGAGAGGTTATTACATAACTCAGAAGTGAAACAACTTTATTTTAGAAAAACAATACACTCACAAAAGTTGCATTCGTTTAAAAAACAGTTGAATTAACATTTGAAGTGGCACCACTATATAAAGAATATGCTGTGTTCCTGTAATGAAGGGGAACGAGCATCTCGAGATCTCCAATATATATATATATAGAATTAATCATTGGGTTCCAGCTTTTGATTTACGGTCCGTTATTAATGCACCAGACTCCTGAATTTTGACAAACTTTTGGTGACTTTTTTATTAACAGATATATATTGTTTAGCATGTCAGATGTTTCATCATTGTCTACTAGGATTTAGAACAGCAACAGCTGCTTTTGTAAAACAATCTGTGTTCCTACATCATACAAGAGTTACTGAAATCTGTTAATTCAGTTAGTGTCACAAATTAAATGTAATGTGTTATTTGGAGACGTGTTTTGAGCAGAACTGGGCTGAATGATACAGTGTCTCCCTCTACTGTCCACACCACACATTACATGCCAGCAGCTTCAAACCGATAGCAGCGCATTAGGTGTAGTGTTCTCTGGAAACCGGAGCTACAGGAATAGTTCACCCAGAAACCAAAGATGCCAAATGCACCCACCATCAAGATATTCCAAATGCAAATAAATGAGGATTTTAATACCGTCGTCTTTTGTGCTTCACAGAAGAAAAAATGTTCTGGAACGTTTGACGGCAATATGATAAAGTGGTGAACAGCTCCTTTTTAAATGCAACTTCGACTGTTTTCTGACATGGTCAATACAAATGCAGACAATTATGTTTGAAACTCATGAAAAATGACCTAAATGTATTGAAATAAATAAGTAATACTGCATTACATCACAACAAATAATAAGTATGTCAGTATTGATGGGAATTAAGTTTAGTGTATAATTTGTAAAAAAAAAAAAAAAAAAAACATGCTTATTGTCAGGTTAATACCACTGAACACAACACACAGAGGTACAGTTCCTTTAACAGCATCACAACCGATCGTGCCGTCAGCACACGCTTCTGTCGGATTAGTAGCTGAGGTCAATGAGGTCTCGGTCCAATCCTGTGCATGTGCATGCAGCAAACAGCCAATCAGCATGTCATGCCATTAGCCTGGCATCAGCTGAGCTTTTTTTCTGTTAAACATAAGACATGATTATGTATAAACCACAAACCTGAAATGCAAATGCAGACAAATGCAAAAAAAGCTAAAAATAAAACCGCTTCTGTCAGTTACCAAAATATGAGAACAATTTTTTTTACATAAAGCATGAATTTTTTAACTTTTATTTAAAAATGTAAAGATTAATCAATTTTTGTGATTAATATTTATCAAAATTCTATCCAATATTATATGGTTATTTAATATGTAAACTGTTTAGTCTTTGAATTTTAAGCAAAATGTTAACACTTTAGATTAGGAAACAAATTCACTATTAACTAACAATTTCCCCTCAATAAACTCCTAATTTGCTTGTTATTCACAGTATGTAGGGTGTTTATAGTTATGTTTCGGTTTTGGGTAGAGTTAAGTCATCTAGAATATGGTCATGCATTAATATGTGCTTTATAAGTACTAAAAACAGCCAATATGCATGCTAACAAGCAACTAGTTCATAGTCAGTTTCCCTAACTTAAAGTGTTACCTTAAAAAGGACTATACTGAGGGTTACAGTATCTCACAGAAGTGAGTACACCCCTCACATTTTTGTTCATATTTTATTTTATATTTTCATGTGACAACACTGAAGAAATGACACTTTGCTACAATGTAAAGTAGTAAGTGTGCAGCTTGTATAACAGTGTAAATTTGCTGTCCCCTCAAAATAACTCGACACACAGCCATTAATGTCTAAACCGCTGGCCACAAAAGTGAATACACCCCTAAGTCAAAATGTCCAAATTGTGCCCAAAGTGTCAATATTTTGTGTGGCTACCATTATTTTCCAGCACTGCCTTAACCCTCTTGGGCATGGAGTTCACCAGAGCTTTACAGGTTTCCACTGGAGTCCTCTTCCACTCCTCCATGACGACATCACAGAGCTGGTGGATGTTAGAGACCTTGCGCTCCTCCACCTTCTGTTTTAGGATGCCCCACAGATGCTCAATAGGGTTTAGGTCTGGAGACATGCTTGGCCAGTCCATCACCTTTACCCTCAGCTTCTTTAGCAATGCCGTGGTCGTTATCATGTTGGAATACCGCCCTGCGGCACAGTCTCCGAAGGGAGGGGATCATGCTCTGCTTCAGTATGTCACAGTACATGTTGGCATTCATGGCATTCATTAACTGGTTACTCCGCAATTAACTGTAGCTCCGCAGTGCCGGCAGCCCCAGACCATGACACTCCCACCACCATGCTTGACTGCAGCCAAGACACACTTGTCTTTGTACTCCTCACCTGATTGCCGCCACACACGCTTGACACCATCTGAACCAAGTTTATCTTGGTCTCATCAGACCACAGGACATTGTTCCATTAATCCATGTCCTTAGTCTGCTTGTCTTCAGCAAACTGTTTGCGGGCTTTCTTGTGCATCATCTTTAGAAGAGGCTTCCTTCTGGGATGACAGCCATGCAGACCAATTTGATGGAGTATGCGGCGTATGGTCTGAGCACTGACAGGCTGACCCCCCCCCCCACCCCTTCAACATCTGCAGCAATGCTGGCAGCACTCATACGTCTATTCCCAAACACAACCTCTGGATATGACGCTGAGCACGCTCACTCAACTTCTTTGGTCGACCATGGCGAGGCCTGTTCTGAGTGGAACCTGTCCTGTTAAACCGCTGTATGGTCTTGGCCACCGTGCTGCAGCTCAGTTTCAGGGTCTTGGCAATCTTCTTATAGCATATGCAAGTGCTTCTCAAAGTCCGGACTACGGACCCGGAGGGAATTCAATCCGGACCTGCCTCCATTTCGTATTTCAAAAGATCTAATTATATTTCCTACTTTGATAAACGCATGTTAAACTTGTAAATAATTTGTTTAGTTTTTAAATGTCTTTTTGGAGATGGTCCGAAATGAAAGCACAGGCAATTAAACTTTTCCTTCATGACATTTGTCGTCATGACATCCAGTGAGCTTATGATGTTTGATAATTGGGTGACATTTCACTGCAAATATGTGTATTTTTTTATTATTATTATTATCACTTAGATTATGGTCATTTGACTTATAGCAGTGTCCAGTGTTTCTCATTGATTGATTTGTGGCACCCGTCACAATATCAAAACTGACCGCGACAAAAAGATTTTCCAAAAGGCTGATACTTGGTCGGATAAACTGTGCACCGCACGTTTAAAAATGGAAATGCAGCGTGGGTGTTTTTACATGAATGTGTTTTTGAAAAGAACCAACTATCTTCAGAAAAGCTTCGATGTCATTTTATTTAGTTTTTCCTGTAATGCCTGATAAAGTAGCGTTTGAGCGCATTACTTTGATCACAGCCGTTACCGGGAAACCGCTATATCTCCCACTACAACAGCGCCTCCTGCTGGCATAGAATTAATTTGCATTTGCAAGTCTGTGGGAAACACTGGTGTCTGTCTGCAGACATAAACAAAAAGCATGCTTCAGAACTGTTTTGAGAAGGTGCTTAAGTGTCGACCCATGTATTATTACTATGAATTAGGCTACTACTACTACTACTACTAACATCTTGTGCCCTGCAATAAACATTTACTCAAACTTAAATTAATTATTTTGCGTTAATAATGTATTTTGAATGCTTAAAAGGGAAAAAAAAAATCGGCCAAAACGTATCAGTCAAAAAAATCAGCATCAATATCGGCCAGAGAAAAACCCTTGTCGGTCGACCTCTATTGCAGACACTTAAATTAATTATTTTGCTCTTGTTAATAATGTATTTTGAATGCAAAGGGCACTTTATTATTTTTTTATTAGTGTTTATTTGTTATGCATGTTATGTAGGCTTGTAAAACAAGTTTTGTAATAACCAATTGTTCCGGTCGGGACCTTTGACACTGATGAAAATTCAGATTTGGACCCTTGAATGCAGACTTTGAGAACCCCTGGCCTACGCCATCTTTATGTAGAGCAAAAATCCTTTTTTTCAGATCCTCAGAGAGCTCTTTGTCATGAGGTGCCCAATGTTGAACTTTTCAGTGACTTCCAGAGAGAGTGACCAGTATTTTGTGGCCAACACACCTGAGAGCTTTGTATAACACCACATAATGGCTGTGTGTTGACACAGGGAGAAAAATGAGACTTTGTAACACTAACGAGTTGACACCAGACACTCACTACTTTACATTGAGAAAATGGAATAATGGCTTTTGTGGCCACATTTACTTAGACATTAATGGCTGTGTGTTGAATAAACAGCAAATTTTTGTTATAAAGGCCACACTCACTACTTTACATTGAAAAGTATTATTACTATGAATGTGTGTTGAGTTATTTTGAGGGGACAGCAAATGAAAATATACACTAATAAAATATTTACCAAAATGTGCCCTGCAAGGGGTGTCACTGTACTTTACATGGCATTTAAATCCTCCTGAATTAGGCTTAAAGGGAAAAAAGAAAAAGTGTAAGACTTTCTTGAAGTTGTGCACATAACATATTTTTATAAAATGTGAAGGTGTACTGCAATAAACATTTACTTTAAATCCTCAGGGAAGTTCTTATTTAAGGAAAAAAAAGAAAAAGTTGGGAAGTTGTGCATTTTTTGATAAAATTGCTTTTTTGTGTCTTTATTCAGTTTATGAATGTGCTGTAAACGGAATCATTCTACATTCCCTCATAATTGTACAATACCATCATATTTTATACATGCAACTTAGTTTATTGTAAAAAAAAAATTTTTTGCATGTTTCAAAAACTTTTTCAACTACAGACGATGCATCCACAACGTCGGTCACGTTTTCTTACTAAACCACCCAAAAAACAGAAACTTCAGAAATCCAAAGCTTTCCAGTCACAATTATGACTTTGAGGGTGCCGTTCAAGTGCATTCAACTCATAAATATATATCCGAAATGACTTGAATGCTCCATTACTGCTCATCCCTCTACATCACAGCACCATCACGTACCTGCCAGCAGAAGCGGCCCCAACAACCATCTGAGCAGCTCCAGGGACGCCCACCGCGCTCAGAGCCGCAGCGTGTCCAGAGTTCACTGGGCTGCCGTCTCCTCTCAGAATCCCTGTGCACTTCCAGTTGTCCATGTAATTAGCTGCAGATGAGATTAATCAATTTGCATAATATGATTTATTTCATGAAACACATCAGGCTGGGATATTCTTAGTTCGTATTATGAGCAGTCTTAGTTGTGAGTGGAAATAAAAAATAATTAAAAACAATATAAAAGAGTTGGACTTCAAAGAGAATATCTGAATAGGCAATGATATAAAGAGCTATCACTGCGAATTGTTGATGACCCAGCAGGAAGCAGACCGAGCTGACGGCTGACCTTTCCAGAGCCGCACACAGCCGTCGTCTCCAGAGGAGGCCAGCAGAGTGCTGGTGATGTTCCAGCTCACGCGCCACACCTGAGAGTTATGACTGTCAAACTGAGCCATCACCTGCACCTCAAACTTAGTGGGACCAGAGCTGTTGGTGCTCTCTCTCCTGTCAGAAACACAACACACATCAACTACACCAACAACATTCATACAGTCCGAGGAAAATATGTTTACATGTAAAACTCAGCACCATGATGAGAGGTCACTAAGATGCTATGCCACATTAATATGTGGCTGCTAGGATGCTCTGGGTGGTGCTTACTAGGGGTGTAACGATTCATCGACATGGATCGATACAATATATGACGATACGATGCATCGATGCCACGCGTAAAATATCGATATCTGTAGTATAAAAAGTCACCTTTATTTTGGCACCGTTCACATTTTCACATAATGTCCGTCTATGCATTAGCGCCAACACGTGCATTCTCGTTACTTACTTACTTTATTGTTTATTTTTACAGGGACAATGCACAATTAAAAGTAATTGCACCAGAGTTAGCTGATAGCTAATTTACATCTGCTGTCCCTGGGCAGGCAAACGCATAAAATAACATACAATATTACATATACACCACATAAGACATAACAATACATATATCCAGAAATGTAAGATTAATAATACAAAAATAAAAATAAAAAAAGAACATGGTACTTACAACACAGTCATTAGTGGTTGCAAATTTAATCAATTTGTTCAATCTCACGTGCCAGGACTCGATATAAGGACTGCCCGAGCGCACAAGGCGAGCATAAAAGATGCTCGGGATTGTTGGAGTAAGTTTCCCGCGCACACATCTGAAAGCACACACACACACATCTGAAGCGCAACACACACACACACACATCTGAAGCGCGCCACACATCTGAAGCACACACACACACACACATCTGAAGCGCACACACACACACACACATCTGAAGCGCACGCACACACACACACATCTGAAGCGCACACACACACACACACACATCTGAAGCGCACGCACACACATCTGAAGCGCACACGCACACACATCTGAAGCGCACGCACACGCACACACACACATCTGAAGCGCACGCACACACATCTGAAGTGCACGCACACGCACTCACACACATCTGAAGCGCACGCACACACACACACATCTGAAGCACACGTACACACACATCTGAAGCGCACGCACACGCACACACATCTGAAACGCACACGAAGCGCACGCACAGCACACATCTGAAGCGCACGCACACGCACACATCTGAAGAGCGCACGCACACACATCTGAAGCGCACGCAACACACACACACTGAATACTCTGAAACGCACGCACACACACATCTGTGAAGCGCACGCACACACACATCTCTGAGCGCAACACATGATCTGAAGCGCACGCACACACACACATCTGAAGGCACACAACACACAACATCTGAAGCGCACGCACCAGAGAGCCGCGTCAACTCTGCGCGAATACTGAATTGAGCTCTCCTCCACTTTTTGAGCATGGATTAATAAATACTGACAAAACTACATCAAAATGCATGTTTTGGCTAATATCCTTGTAAACAGTAGGTTAAGAAAAGCATGTGTCTTAATGTAAACAGTGGAGAAAAAAGGCATGTGTATCATCAGTATATTAAATCTGTGCTTTCATTCTTAAAGTGAAAGAAAACTAATAATAAATATAATGCTGTCAAAGAAAAATACAAGTGCTCACTGCTCCTGACTAAATAACCTTTGTAACATCAACAACTATTAATTTACAGGCTATTTAATTTATACAGTGAAGACTATGCAGTTATTGATTATTATATTTCTGTAGCGTACCTGAAAATGTATTTTAGACTGAGCTGAAAAACTGAAAAGCACTGTTTATTGAACTTGTGTCTTTCTTCTATTGTATTTATTTTCTGCTATTGCTTGTAATTTGGTTATCTGTAGAAAAGATGTTTAGCACTGAGCCCATAGCAGCATTTTTAGATTTATGTTCATGTTATATATTTTGGTTGCATTTGTGAGTTAATAAAAATGTAGATGGTTGTTTAAAATAGGTATATAATATGATAATATCGATATATCGATCGATATACTCCTGTATCGAATCGAATCGTAGAATTTTTTGAGGTATCGGCAAATATCGTATCGCTGGGTATGAGAATCGATATCGTATCGAATCGTGACGAACCATCCGATTTACACCCCTAGTGCTTACTGGAGCTGCATGGTATACTGTAAAAACTGGCATTGCAATATATGACCATGGACCACAAAATCAGTCTTAAGTGTCGTAATTTTTGAAAACCTGAAAGCTGAATAATTAAGCTTTCCGTAGATGTGTGGTTTTGTTAGGATGGACAATATTTGGCCGAGATTCAACTATTTGAAAATCTTGAATCTGAGGGTGCAAAAAAATCGAAATATTGAGCAAATCGCCTTTAAAGTTATCCAAATGAAGTCCTTAGTTCAAGTTTTTATATATTTACAGTAAGAAATGCACAAAATATATTCATGGAACATGATCTTTACTTAATATCCTAATTATTTTTGGCATAAAAAAATTATAATTTGACCCATACAATGTATTTTAGGCTATTGCAACAAATATACCCCAGCGTCTTAAGACTGCTTTTGTGGTCCAGGGTCACATATTTTGTTTTATTTAGCTTTATTTTGCAAAAAATGTTGCTGAGATATACACGGTGAACAAAGGGGTATTTAAAAATACAGGGATTTTCAACAGATAAACACAGAATATAACAGAAAATTAAAAAAATATATATTTAATTTACTTTTTTTAAAGCTGTAAATTATTTTTACACAGTTTTACGTTCTCATAGGCCACATTCACACTGTTTTTGACCCATTAAACATAACTATAATACTTAGTTTTATCATTTGAAATAATACTTATTTTGTTGGATATTTTTATGAAAATCTCAAATAATTGTAATATCATTGTACTGTAAAATAAAAAAATTGCATATTCAGTTATTTATTCTATAGGCTTAGTACTGTCGAAGGTATTTATTTATTTTCAAACATTAAGCAAGCTTTTGTTTAGGTGGTTTGCCCATAAAAAATAGCTAAATAAACGTGCTGCAGATTTCAGAATGAAGCGTGGCACTGCGTTGTAAGTGTTTCACGTGTCAGAGCAGCTCAATTCATAGTAAACTAACAAATCTGCATGAAAACAAATACATGATAATGAGTTGCGAGCAAGTAAATAAAAACAATGCTGCATTTCACTCAGAAACGAGTTTTTGAAAATCATGTATCATCACCAAATGGATCATGCAGCCTTACTCCTTACTAGGTTTTTTCTTTTTATCAGCTATCATTTTTAATGTTGTTTTATCAGTCATTCTTCAAAATATCTTTGCTCTTCTGCAGAAGAACTGAAATCATGTTTGTAGAGTGACCATGTGTCCTCTTTTGTTTTTACACATACTGGCCAGGATTTCTACATACACTGATAAAAATGTTTTGTGCTGAAGTAAATACTACATAAAAACAAATGTAATTTCTACATGGAATTATTTAGTTCAGGCAATAATTTAAAAAAAGGAGTAAAATCTATATTAGTACTCAATTTATGCTTGTAGAAATTAAAATTTGAACTTATAAGTATATTTTACACCTGAAATTGTTTGTTATGTTTACAAGGATTCTTTAAGTAATATCAAAGTTATGATACCGTTTTTCCCATCATGCACTGGGGCATGAATAATTAAAAAGGTTACACTTTTCATGTTTTTGAGTTGTATTTACACTGTTTTTGGTAGCTTTTGAGGTTAGGTTTAGTAACTTACTATTTTTGTGACATATGGAGTTCATTTTCTACTCAAAATGACCATTCATACTCAAACAATAACCACTGATTGTTACCATCATTGTGTATGGTGTACCAAGTCATTTTCTATTGATGTTCATACTCAAACAATAACCACTGAGTTCTTTGGGTAATTTGGGTAATAATTCTATTGAGTGGACATATTATCTTAGAAAGGATAACAAGCTGTCTACTTGTTTATTTATACATGTATCTTAGCGTAACTTTTATATGTGTAATAAATGTTTATATTTAGTGCTATGTTGTTTGAGTAAAGTTTATAAACAGTGACTAAGGTGCTTGATTTAACTTAAAATAATTACGTAGAAATAATGCTCATCAAACTCTACTGTCATCTTAAATTAACTTAAATAAGATAACTAGGATTATTGTGTAGTAAAATATATAACTCATTTTCTTTGTAAAACAATACAATTTACTGGGAAATTCCAGGTAGTAAACTTTACTTGAGATTTTCTAATTAAAGCTACAGTTCCTTGTGTTTAGTTTTTACTTGGGAATTCTATTGAAATTACTCACATTTTCTAATGTGAGAAAACTTTCCTAACTTTTTTCAAATAAATCTACTCCAAATTTTTTCAGTAAATCTACTCCAAGTTTTTTCAGTGTAGCTTAAAAGGTGTTTTGTCTTTGTTTTCCTAATGTTTTCATACTTGCTGAAGGTAATAACTGGAAAATTGTTTGACAAATAGCATGTAGGCACTGAATATAATCGACCAATCATGGCATGGAAAAAAAGTCGGATCAAATACGCATACATATATTGTATGAGGACTGACAGCAATTTTGAAATCAATGTTCAATTTTTAAATCGGTAATTGGCAAAAAAAAGTCGTACATGTTTAAAAAACATAAATGTGATGTCAGAGTTTATGGTAACACTATATTTTAAGGTGTCCATAATACAGAGTAATTCCACAATTAAGTACTTAGTAGTATCTGTTGTACTGACATGAAATAAAATTACTTACCATGTAACTAAGTTATGGAACAGCCTGAAATTACAGTTTGTAATTATGTAGATGTAATAGTTACACATATGATACAGACCAAGTCTGTTACACAGCTACTTATGTAACCAAAAGATTGTTACATTTGTGTTGCAGACTTTATACAATGCAAGTACACAGACATAAGCTACTTAAAATAAAGTGTATCAAGATTGTACTTAAGTGAACAAGTAGCTGTGTAACAGCTACATAATTACAAACATTTAATTTCATTACAGTACAATGCTATTACTAAGAACTTAATTACTCTGTATTATGGACACCTTAACATAAAGTGTTACTGAGTTATGTTTAGGTGATATAATATATTTAAGATGACCAATTTGACTGTTCCCTCACTTACTACTAAGTGTGATATCCTACCTCAAAGGGATGAGTTTGAAAATGCGGACGTCTTTGGTGGCTATGGCCAGCACATGGAAGGATCTGCCCAGATTAGGAGCAAAGGCGATGTCATGAACTGGGTCAGTCACAGTCATCAATGTCTCTGCTTTGGCATACTTCCTGTAGGTCAACATAAACCCTTAGAAACACTTATAACCGATAACAAGTAAAACAGGAACTGATGCATGGAGTGAAGCTCATACCTTGTATTTTCATTATACTCATAGATTTGCACTTTGCCACTGTATGTGACGTTGCTGTCGTCACTGCCCACGGCTATCATTGGAGGATGAGCTCGAGAACTACAGAGCAGAGCAGAACAGTCGTTACAATCAAGAGTACATCTTTCATACTGATATGTGATTGTGTAGACGGCACCTGGAGGGATTCCAGGAGATGCAGGAGCAGGAGAGCTTGCAGGAGATCTCGTGCTGCAATGACCACTGGCTGAGGTTCATCACGTCAGGGGCCTCGTAGATGCGCACCACGCCGTCCGCAGAGCAGGTGGTCAGCATCAGGCCCATGTGCTTCGGCGCAAACTTCACATCGGTCACTGACGTACGACTGTCCACCAGTGTGGTCCTCTTGATCTGTACAGACAAAGCAGAAATCAACTAAATAGCTTTGACATTGCATTGCACATACATTTGATTGGTTTTCATTTCCTTCTACAAATTATAGCACCATTCTAATGTAGTCAATAATAGTGATTTTGTATTAATTTTGCGCTACAGGCAAAAACATTTAGATTTTAGTCAAAAATTTGTTCAGTAAGCCCTCATCTAGCAATCCCAGTGCTCCAAATAGCAATTAAACATCTACAATTATTTGTGCATTTTCTGAGGGGAGTACCTTTTTCTATGCTCACTTTTCGTGCTGACTAACATCCGTAGCACTCGCATATGAGGCGCTTCCGCCAGCGTGCAAACCCGATAAATATATACACATACATACACAGAATTACGGTATTTAAGTGTTGACACAAACATAATCTCTTATGTGAACATTTGTGGAAAAAAATAAACCTATAAAAGAAAAGAGCGAATCACTCGCTATTCTTGATTGAACAGCTTTTGTCGTTTTAATAATCAATTTATTTGTAATGAACACACTAGAGGGACTTGAATGCTTTGGTTTAGATGTAAAATGGAAAATTTATGCATTATTTGTTTCTTTCTTATTTTTGGTCTACTGCCTTTTTGCATTTATTCTTATTTATAATAAAAATATAAAATAAAATAGCTATATTGTGAACTTTATTATAGTAATTGCTATTAAGAAAAGAAGTGGGGGGGAAAAGGTGCTTGGTGATTTTGCTTTGGAACAGGCACGTGCAGGGGGGGGGGGGGGGTGGTGTGCTTGAGCACTTGCCCCTTTGCCCCATGATGCCCAAAGTGCCCTTTTGTCAAGGCAATTTATTATTTTTTTTTTTTTATTAAACACCCTTCTGTGAAGGCCTGCCCAATCTAACTATTAGTAAAATGAATGATTAATAATTTAGCCGTAAATAAAATCACCACATGATAACATTCACCTGACGACCTCATCCGAACGATCCCTCACGCTCAGGCACCACTTCAATATCGTCCGCGCCACGGTTGCAGCTTAAGTAAGTGGGGTTCTCAGCGGAGTGGTATGCTTGTTTACTTATCATTATTATTATTTTACAAGAACAACGTGAAGAGAACATGCATTGCACAGCTTTTGTTTAAATCGCTGTGTTTTAGCTGCAGCAAACGCCACTTCTAACGTTATACACAGCAGCAAGCACCATAAACAAAGGTGCATGTGTTCACTTCGTTCGTGCTATTTGAGGGAGAAAAGCTTCATGGGGGTGGAAGGGTCTGGTCTTTTTAAGTCATTTGACTGAAATCTATTCATACTTTTACTTTTATTGTTACAGTATTTTAGTGCCTTAAAGTAATTACCTCAACACTGGTAAACAAGGCTATACTGAATTTTTCTTATTCTCCGAATTTTATTCTTATCAATTCGTTTTTAATTATCTTTTCATTCGAAAATGAATAAAAGTCAGAACAGGATTAGAATACAGAATTTTCTGTTCTGTTTCTTTTTCAAAACTGCTTCATGGCATTTGCTACGGTATCAATACAGAAGCATCCGCATCAATACGCGTATCAGCAAGGAATGCGTCACTATACATTGCTGTTATGATATTTTGTGCACAGCCCTATTTAAAGCCTTGTTTCATGTGCCCTTTTATATTTTGAGCACCTGCCCCTCCAAAGGTCTCTGCACGGCCCTGCTTTGGAACCTTTAACTCTGCTTTTCTTTGAATTGAGTTTGCTGACTCCATCAGCTTCAAACGGATGTAGCTCAGTCATTTTTGTCTGATAATATATATATACACCATATATAATTTGTAAGGTCTTTTAATGAAGAATGTGAATAAAAAATAACTCATTTTTGAAAATTTGCTCATTGTAACTCATCTTGCCAGCACGGGTCACAAATAATATTTGAAACGGTTTTAATACTCATTTTCCACAGTATCAATACACTGATAGCAGCTGTGCTTTGTGTGAATTTTCCCTGCAGTTTTACAACAAAATAAAATCTTGTGAGGTTAGCTCATATGGACATGCAGACAAAAGTATATTTACCATGGCCCCTGAATTAAGAATTAGTTCCCTAATTTTATTAATTACTTACCTAATTTCTGTTAAGTGGCAACTACGAATTAAGAATTTGTTCCCTTTTTTCATTCCTTCATTTTAGTTCATGGCCACAAATTAAGAATTTGTTCCCATAACTTATTAATTCGCTCCCTCGTGGCCACAGTTTACAAAAACAAGGCAATAAATTAATACAATGTGGCCAAAATTTAAAACGACCAAATTCTTATTTTTTTATTTTACAGAGCAATGGGATTACAACAGTTCGGTCTTAATATAATAATAATATAAATAATAATAGTAATAATACCCTGCGCTAAAAAAACTATAGAAGCCCAATAGAAACCATCACAGAAATTGTAATGGTTTCCATTAAAATTCCATTATGAACCATTAGCTTTTTTCCAGTAAAGCCATTACAAAATAATTTTTTGTAGTGTGTTTTGGACATTTTCCCAACAGGATTTAACATCCCACCAATATAATCCATCACATACCAGTAGACACCATTATAGCTTCCATTAAAACCAATACAATTCCCATTATAACCATTACATTTTCTATTGTGTTTTGGGCAGGGCTCTATTGCTTTTTTCCAGCAGGGTAATAATACATTATGATGGTTGTTTTACAATCCCACTCAGAGCTATGAAGCAACAGTTTTAGAGTCTGGTTAGGGTAAATAAATACAATTAAATAACTTAAATACTGTTCAAATTGTATGCCCTTTATGCTGTAGCAATTTTCCCCTGCGATTAAAAATAAATGATCCCTATTTTTCAAGGTATTGTACAGAAGTTAGAAATCCCAATATCGTGACAACAGTAATGCAAAATTAACAATTTTACCAACCCAGTGGCTTTGACCCCGTTGTTTATCATTGGATTCTCCGACGATCTCCTCCCATACAGCTGCAGTGCGGTCAAAGGAACAAGACGCCAACACCTGACCAAACTCCGGGTGCGCCCATGTCACCCTCCACACCGACCCACTGTGAGTCTAGGTTCAAGGTTTCTTTATTTGTCACATAATAAATTATACAGGGTATAATCAGAAGTGAAATGTAAGTCAAATCAGGTCCGCTCAGTGGACAGTGCAAAGAATAAAATTAAAAATTAAATCAAAGTTACACAACACAAGAGCATATATATATATATATATATAGGTAAAGTAAAAAAATGTGCAATAGAATAAAAAGTGCAAAACAAATAAGATGTGCAAAAACAATAAGATGTGTCTACAACAGACAGACACCATCTGTCAAAAATGGCCATGTTTCACCTCTATTAAGGTGCATTTGATTAAACTAACTAATTTTAACATTTGTTTTTATTTGTATTTAAGATGGTTAAATACACGGGGGAAAAAAACTACCAACATTACCTAATGTAAATATACACCACATTTTGAATTTCTATGCTAAATGGAGAATTACTACCAAAGAACATAACATAAATAACTGATACCTTCCAGCTAGCAGTACAATGCCATTCTCCATCGTCGCCTTTGTCCCAAACCTAGTTTAAAAGGAAAACAGCCCAAATGTTTGTCATTAAAATGGGGAACAATTAAGCACACAAGCTAACCACAAGTCACATAGTTATTAATTCGTCAACACTATAAATGACTGCATTTAATGCAGCACGGTGCTTGAAGCCTGCCTGAAGCGTGAACTGTAGCTTGAAATAGGACGAGATTCACAAACTGAAGCACAGCTGCAGGAAACTTTTGTCTAAGTTAACGTTACTTATGAAGTTGAACCAGCCCCTGGTTGTTAGAATCGCCAGCATAGACCGGTATTTGGGTATCACAGGATTCCCAATGCTGTCTATCGGCACCTGAGCTCATTGAAGGTTTATGGACACATCCTTTATTTTTGTAACTGAACAGATGGACAGTGTTTTCTTGCCTTGACGCTCTGATCACTGGAGCAGGTCGCCATCCGCCGACCGTGAAAGTCATAAGAAACATCGTGAATCAGATCTTTATGATCCGCTGCTATGCTCTTCGCAACGAACATCTTCCACTGGAACTACTTTCTGATGCCGCCAAGGTAACGATCTCAGACAATTTAGAAGTGAAACAGCAGAGAGATGTTAAATCAAACTTCAGCAGAAACCAGGGCTATGTTTCTGCCAAGAAATCGTTGTTCGCGGCTTTGTTGCAGATGAAAACATTCGAGAGGAGAGCTGATCACTGCCACCTAATGCACGAGCGGAGGTACTGCGGCCTACAGCCTATAACAGAAACTGATGTGCTGCCTACAGCATACAACAGAAACTGATGTGCTGCCTACAGCCTATAACAGAAACTGATGTGCTGCCTACAGCCTATAACAGAAACTGATGTGCTGCCTACAGCCTATAACAGAAACTGATGTGCTGCCTACAGCCTATAACAGAAACTGATGTGCTGCCTACAGCATACAACAGA